>VZRI01008977.1:571400-786118 GCA_013397515.1 Upupa epops
AGGTCCCCTCCAATCCCTAATGATTCTATGATTCTATGAATCAGCTTGCACAGGCAAATATGACCCTGAAAACAGACCATACCTGGTGGATGCAGAAGGTTAAATGTCTCTAAGCTGTGCAGAATTTCTCAATTTCTTCAAAACTGTGGAGCCCTCTGTCCAGGAATTACCTCTCCATCTGTCTAACAGCCCTCAGCTGACTGGTGATTTTAATCATTGGCAACAGAGACAGAAAATTATCCATTTCCTCTGCCTTTCACTGGAGGATCATCTTGAGATGGAGTTTGGTAAAGAAATTCAGCACTTAAAGCATGTTGCCACAGGGCTTGTCACACTACATTTCAGCAAACCACACCGCTCTACATCTTTATTGCTTCTCTCTTTACAGGTCAGGACAGCTGCAGAACACTGCCTGAAGTGACAGTGATGCATTATGTAGTATTGCTGTTCGTGTGAAATGGAGTGGCGGTAATGTAATATGTGAGCATCCTAAAAACATGAGCCAGTTCACCTGTGACAGACGTGGAGATGAACACTTGGAATTAAACAGCATTCTGTGTAAACGATCTATGGCTTGCAACAAGAAGACTTTGTGCTCTGAGTCCTTACGTTCTGTATGGACTCCCCAGCTAGTTAGCTAACCTGTCCTACTTCTCACCCAAAAGCCTTGGTCCTGTTCATCATCCTTTCTGCTGCTGCAAGTGTTGCCACACCTTGTATCCTTATAGCTTGATCTTTCTCAGCAGTCCTGAGCACCTCATGCTTAGTAAACACCAAGTTTTCTGGTGTGCAGTGCCTCGCCTATATACAGACCAAAATAGCTTCTTCCTTTAAAAAGGTGAGGACTAGTAGGAGTAGGTTCGATGTTTCTGAAAGGATAGGTTTCCACACTCTCAGAAACCTGCTAAATAGTGCACTGAGCAGCGTTTTTCTATCTACTAGAAACCAGATGGATTGTAATCTGCAAGAAGTGTTAAGGGCTAAGAGTCTTTTGGTTAAGATCAGCTTAGGAACCTAGACCCTGAATTTTTCCAGCCAGCAGTTCTCTATCCGTGTCTTTGGAGTTTGTTGTTGTGTTGTCAAAAGCCCCCAACCAAACAGACTTGGACCTTATCAGTTTTCTTTCCTCTGACAGCGTGCAGTGTCTCACGTGGAGGAAACGAAAGATGCATTCAGTTGTTTGTGTATTATGTTATAGTTGCTTACATTTGATTTGGCACCCTTTCCTCACACTCCATCCTGGCCCAAAATGCCCGTTAACGACTGTTTCTTAATATCTTCTTTCTAGCTACAGAGTTCCTTGAAGTGAGAACTCCAGATCTTATTGCACTGGTTTCAGCTGTACTGGTGATTTGGGAGGAGGCGTAGCTGGTAGGGAAGGTTAAGGAAGAGTACTTTCTACAAACTAAGAGTGAAGATTGGAATGTTTTTGCGAGAAGGTATTGAAGCAGTGCTCATTCTTTCTTCCTCCCTTGCATTTCCCAAGCTGCCTCTGTTGTGATCCTACTCTTCTGCTCTTCTTCAGATGCCATTGTCCTCTCCTCCTTTATTCTCTTCTTTCTGTCTAAACGTTCCCAATGCCGTTTACGTTAGTTGTACAGTGGCCTTGTCCTTACGTGTCCCGCAGCACCTGCTCTGTGCACACTTGAGACCCCAGTGATGTGCAAATGGGAGCTGCGCGGCAGTGACAGACAAAAATTAGGAGTAGGGTATTTTCTGTGAGCCCAGAGGTAGAGTATTGTCTCTTACATGTCAGTGTCTCCTAATCTAGGGCTGTTGCTGCTAATTTGTTCTCTATTCCAGGCAGAACTGTCATAGGCACAGACATTTTATTTAAAAATAAAGCAACCCCAGTGTCGCAATAGCTGAGAGTCCTGGAGACATCATATTTGAAAAATAGCTTGCACTCTTATTAGTGAGCACAGCACTTCGAGGCAATTGCATGAGCAATCTTTCACTCAGGATATTCTTAAGGCACATGGATGTTTGCCACAGGCTGAAGCTGCTCTCTGTTACAGCCCTGGCATATGAATCATGCATGACCACTAAAGAGAAGGGTGTGGGAAACAAAGTGGGGAGAGGCCTGGGACAAAACCAGTCCTGAACAAACCGCTTCTTACTCCTGATAGTGTGTCTCACTGGAAGAAGTTGTTTACAACCGAAAATTAATACTACGGGGAGAAACTGAATTAGAGGAGGCTCTTACAGCAGGAGGAGGGGAAGGCAGTGGAAACGAAAGGTCACGCAGACCTATCCAGAATAATGAAAGATGGCACTTCCCTGTCACAGGCCATTCTCTCCTGGTCACTCAGTGACCTGAAAATAATACAGATTCACAGTCCTTCCTCTCCTGTCAGTGACCTTACAACAACATCCCTTAGTCCATTAAAAGAAACCTATTAAAAAAAGCATTACTGGTCCGACCCCCTGAAATTAAAGCAGAGTCAGAGAGGGTCATAAATAAAGGCTCTTCCAAAGTGAATTAGCCATCTCAGTATCTGGATGAGAAGACAGGAAATAATGAGGGACATATAAATTTATGCAAGGTATAAGCTAAATGGGATGCTGAAGTGGCAAAATGAACCTAGCTGGTTTCTTTTGAGATTAGCTTTCTTCCCCTCCTTCAAAACCTTTCTCTTCCAGGGGCCCTTAGAATAAAATGCAAACAATTCTCCATTGTTCAGTACAGCTAGTTGTCTGACATGATTTGAACTCTCAAGAAGAGTCTGGAGTTATTTACGGTTGACTAATCCATCTCTTGATGCTGATGTTCCAGATACAATTCTTCTGAACAAAGGCAGGGATGCAGTCTACATTGGGTTTACCTCAGCCCGTGCTTCACATGTGCTCTTAACTACAGCTCTTCTTGTGTGAGCTCATCCTGATGCAGATGCTGAAAATGCACCTTTAAAATAATCCTGTTTGAGTAACTTTCCAATTTCAAGGCTGTCTGGGGATCTTGCAATCAGCAGTCACACTGTGTAGTCGCTTGCACCTTTGGAACTCCTGCTAAGCTTTGATCTTTCCAGCTGGCAATGTAGCGCTCACCGTGTGGCACCAGCTACAAGACTCAGAGTATTCCTTCTGATTCCACTGGTTTGGAAATGATTTTATCATTTGCTTTGAATTGCACTGAGTGCAGGCACCTCAAAACATTTGAGGACCTTTCTGTGACCATGTCCCTCTGAGGTATAGTTGTGACAACGAGAAACTACCGGGCAAAAGCATCCCTATTCTTTCAGGGCTTTGGGCGCTTGTGAGGCTGGGTGCGTTTCTGAAATCATATCAGACGTGTAACATCACTGCTTAGTCAGGTGTCCCTAATCCTGAACAGAGCGTTATGCCTCTCCCCTAAAGGAAGAGGTCGACAGCTATCAATTTCCCTATCATTTTATCACTCTACCCTAGTATTTCTGACAGCTAGGTTGTAAGAAAACCGTGCCCACTGGAATATATCCTAGTTCTTGGATACTGCTCTGTTGCCTTCTAGACAGCAACAGCTGGGGTAAGGATTTTCTCCTTCTCCCACCCACACTAGAACACAACAGGGCTCTTCATCTCAGGACCGTGGGTTTGAGCTCCACAGTGGGTGTAATTTGTAGTGGATGAAGGGAAAATGGACCCTGCTTCTGGATGCACAGAGATGCTTTAATGAAAACCACCTCAGAGGTTTATAGTGAAAAGCAGAGCCTAGCACAGCACCTCCTTGGCTTATTCCTTATTCTTACAGAGCAAAATATCAATCCCATTATCTTGCTAACTATCTAATTAATGCTTAGCTATGCCTACTGTGTTAAGTGGGTTTCTTGCTGCTCTGTAGGTGTCTGTCTTGTTGACTGGACTAGAGGTCCTTCCTGTCCTTCTCAGGGTGCTTTTCACAGCTTGATTTGTGCTAGGGAAACAGTAATCTGTTGTTGTTCCACAATCCTCAACATTTTTTTGGAGAAAGAGGATAATTGTAGGAATAGGTTCCTTGGTTCCTTGTGCCAAGCATTTTGTTACAGGCGTCTTTTCCTTGTCTGCCTCTTTATACCAGTGACTGACTGCAGCAGGTAACTCCTCCTGTGGCAGAAACAGCCTACCATTTTGCCTTACTTTTAGAAACGTCTTACACCCTGAGAAAGAAGTGTGCACAACCTGTTATGTGACTGTACAATCATAGTGGGGTTTTGCTTATCCATAAAATGTAGTCATCGACAAAGGCGTGCGCGAATCCTTGTTTTACTCCCGTAGCTTTCAGGCATATTGCATCGACAGGTTTGTTGTGGTTCCCAAGTCACACAGTGGGGATGCGTGGCTGTGAGTGTGAGCGTGGGTGCGAGAGAGAAAATGCAAACCCAGGGGCAGGTATTAGTCATTTTGTGTGGCAGCACTTGGGAAGGTGCTCAAGCTCTAGGTTGTAAAATTGTTGTGTCGTGCTCCACAGACTGGAATGCTTTGTGGAGCTGTAGCTGGTGGTTTGATAGCTGGGGCACTATTTCAGGTTTTACTGGGTTTTCTCCTTTTCACCCAGAGTATATACTTGTATGTGTGATAGCAGAGACCACTCTCGTTGCAGTAGGCAAGCCACAAGCCTTCGATGCAGCAGATTGGAATCTGGTCAGTCTCCTCAGTGTTTTAACCAGCATGCTCTTTAATTCAGCGGGCACAGGCAGCAAAAAAAGAGAGAGATTCTATGGAATTAAACCCAAACACTTGCTATGTGGAATGCAAGAGGATAAAGACAATACAGAAATAAGAGTCCTAGTCCCTCTGTTATAAAACAGAACCGCTTCTGGCTACGGACACCAGGGACACCTCCTCTCAGCACTCTGATTATGCAGGTTTTAAGTATTGTTAATTCAGATGGAATACGTCATGCAGTTCTGCAGCTGGATGGCTGACCCACTTAAAGCCCTTCTGTGCAACTCAGCTACGATTATGACTCCCTCTCTTAACCAGCCCTTTAGGTATACTGTTGATTCCAGAGCTGATATATGACAGGTCCTGTAGTTAGCATCTGCAGCAGATGGAATGCTTATCCTGGGATGAATATACAGATGGATAGAGATCAGTCAGTCATCCCTACAAATTACATTTCACCCCGTAGTGTGGCATGTACATCTGTGAACTGCTGGTGAGGCTCCTGTCACTAAGCCTGTGCAATTCTGTTTCCTGTGTGCATCTCTCCTACGTACACATTGTTTAGGAAAGAAAGGGAACAAGCCTGGGTACTAATGCAAGATGAAGCAAATTTTGCTCAAGAGCACTGCCAGGGTGTAGCTGGGCATCTGCCGTTAAACACTGATTTTCCAAGAACAGATTGCTCAGAGCCCCATCAAGCCTGACTTTGACTGCCTTCAGGGATCACCATTTTAGGTAACCTGTTCCAGTGATCCACCACCCTCAGAATAAGGAACTTTTTCCTGATTTCTAACCTAAAATCTACCCTTTTCCAGCTTAAACCCATGATCCCTCATCCTATTGTTCCAAGCCCAGCCATCCCCAGTCTTTCTATAGGGTGCTTTCAGGTATTGGAAGGTTACTCTAAGGTTCTCCACACAGTCTTCTCTTCAGGCTGGACGACTTCGACTCTCTCAGCCTGCCTTCGTAAGGGCGGTGGTGCCTGGGGTGTTTATTTATTACCTGTTTTTTAAAACTTGCCTCAAACTACATTTCCAAATCTAAAGGACTAAGCTACCTGGAGAGCATTCCTGCCATGCCTGCGTGATATAGAATGCCAAAATCATCTGAACTTTCCCTCTTAATCTGTTGTTCTTGAAGCTATACTGCAGGAACTTCTGTTCTGAAGTATCCACGGTTCTGCATTTTTCAGCTGTAAGATCTCCTCCACACAGACGTGTTTGTCTGTAACCTTGAAAGACACGGAACTTAGAATTTCAGTAAATTCCTCTGAAGTGCCTATTTACAAGTCTCCCCTGTTAACTTCTGCCATTGGAGAGGTTTATTTTGAAAGGAAACATAAATGAATTCGTGTCTCTCCTAAGCTATGAAGTTTGCCTGTGAGAAACTAAAAATTACCATTCTGTAAATCATGGTTCAGCTGTTTTTCAAGCCCCCAGCTGAGAACCACAGGATATTTATAGTGCTCAAAGAAGAGCTACTTTAGAATCCATTTAATGTCTTTCCATTCGTTGGTGTATAACATGTATGTATTCAGCATTTCAGCTGCTGTGCCGTCTGCCAAACAACCTTCTTAATTGAAAATGTCCGGGTGCTGTCATACCGTCGCGTGCTGTAAGTCACGTGGAATATTGCAGGATGATTCAATCAGCGAGACTGACATGCAGGTTATGAATTCTCTTGAAGCCCACTGCTCAATTACTGTGCTTGAAATGGTGTCTCCCTTCAAAATAAGTCTCATTATGATTATTTCAGCTCAGTACTTCCATGTCTGTACCACCTTTCCTGCAAGTATAGCTAAAGCCCTGTTCGGATCATTACTGTCAGTGTCTTTGGTAAGGGATGCCTGACAGCAGTTTTGGTTACTAATACCTAGCTCTTGGAGGCCATCCTACCTACCAGTGAAAGAGCATTAGCATAGACCATTGCAACTGTGTGCAGGTGGCATGCAGATGAAAGTAATGAGTTGCAGCGTATACCTGGAGCTGCAGAGTGAGCCTATAGGGGCAAAACCCACTTCACTGGATTGAGGTCTGTCCAACAGGATAGCTAATGAGCAACCACGATCACACCAGACGTTGAGAATTTTGTATTTATTATTATAATCAAGGGAAGTTAGCACATTCATGAGGCAGTCCTTTCAGCCATGGAGACTGGTAGGCATTTCTATCTGGTGTACATCTATTCCTCAAACCAAAGCTAGAAAGAAGGTTGCACAGAGGTCTTGTGGCATCCACATCCCACATCACAGTGGGGCCCCACTCTCTTCATTAGTGTGTTCTTTACTAGAGCAGGACATCTCTGGAGCAGACTGAACCAAGGGGTTTGGAAAGAATGTGTTCAGTCTTCAGTGGTTAATGCTGGGTTTGCACCGTCCTGCTGCAGTGAAAACTTGTGATTCTAGGTAGTGGAGATGCGCCAGAGGCAGGTCAATGCAATCAATTCACATCCACATAGTAGTTTCCTGCCCCAGCCCTCATCCTCCTGTTCTTTATCAGCAGAAGTTGATCTTGACATCATCTCTTGGAACTTAGCTCTATAGCATTTCACACAACTGGAATTTGCTCAGCTTATTTAGTTGTCTGTGCAAATAATACAGCTCTGTGTAGCTTCCAGTATGAGTCTCTCTCCTAGGCTGCCTCTGTTTTATTCAGCCAATTTCATCCGAGCCATGCTGCAGGTTTGTTTCTTTCCCGAGCCGTTCTCTGCACAGTGGTGTATTTACAAGCAGTTGTCTCTTCACATATTCCCACCTGCTGATGAATTCTTGTTAGCCTCTGTTAGAGCTTTGCTGTTTGTGCGGAATTCTGATAACACATGTTTGGGAGATGTACCTCATGGTTAATAAAAACAGTTCCATTACCCGCAGACCTGCCTCCCGCTGCTGTGGTTGGTTTTTACTAGGCACAGTATACTCATGGACGCTTTTACCCGTAGTTCTTACAACGATTGCTGTAGCCTTTTGTCTTTTATCGCTTATCTGGGCAATAAGAACACAAGAAGCACAACAAACCAAACCTATAAGAAAGTTCCCAATGCAGGACTTTTGTTGTTGGTGACTGTGGTTGAAAGGGCACAGCTGGGTTTTCAGATGTGATGCACAGACTGCGTAGGGTATGAAGCGGTGGAAAATCAGCTGCTTTCTTTTTCTGTGTTTTCTGTTGTGTTTGTCTGTTGAAATAGGTTTCTCATTTTCCCATGATTATTTCTAGTTTACTTCCTGGGGTTAAAGATGGTGCAAGAAGAAAGAAATGAGAGCAGGTATCAATGACAACATGGCATGTACAGCTTTTCATGAGGAATCTGTGGGCATCTTCTCTGTAAACGTGAGGCTGGTTGGCGATGTTGCAGGCTGCTGTGAGATCAGCCACGGAGAGGAGGAGAATGACCGATGTTAAAAGTTTAATGTGTGATTTCCGCAATTTTAATGTTCCGCAGCATTAATTCCCAGGTGCCTGTTTCATCTGCATTGGGTTGAGTGTGACATTCTCTCTTCAGTAAAGGTTAATATGTTAAGTTTTCATTTCCAGTGTATTTCTTGTTGAGGCTTTTTAGAACACACGTCCTTTTCTCTCACACCCACTTTCCTGTGACTCAAAGGCAGCTAAGTGCATTTTTCAAGGAACTAAGAGTTGATCCATGTATTATGGGTGTTTCTCTACTTGGGGCTTAGGCAGTCTACTCTGGCATTGGTAGGAAAACCGCTTAACTAACACATCTGTTTCTTGCTGAAAGCGAAGAAGCAGGCCATAACATGACAAGCATCTACAGGGTTAAATCCGCATAGCCCACCTGCAGACCTGTTTGTAGATGATTGTCTTGATCCGAGTTTGTAGAACACTTTCTCAATTCACCTGTTGCTTACAGTGAAACATAAACAATTCACCACATACAGTGCTTTTTTCCACAGAAGGACGCTGCTGCTTTCTCTACTGAACATAGTTACAGATGATAGCATCGGCTGTCTGATAGTCAGTAGTGCTAGATAGAACAAACCATGAGTTTGGGATTTTTGATAGTTGGGTTGGGGGTTTTTGGGAGGGAGTGGGGAGAGGTGGTGCGACAGGAAGGCAGGGCAGTGTTGTGAGAGTTTGCACTCTGCTATTCTCACCTGCTAGCGTCGGCTCAGGTCTGGGAGAACAGTAAGGATACGTTTTGTACCTAAGGACATTCTCCAAATGGAAGTGAACAATTTTGCCTGAAGCAGGGCTGGCCAGGTTTTTTTCTGCAGCACCCAGCACAGCTTGGCAGCAGTACAACTGAAAGATTTGTGCAATCTAATTACTCCTTTAAAACTTGTGATCTGTAAGACTGCCACTCCTTTTACCTTGTGCACCTTCTGTGTGAAAGTATGGAGTGCCTGCAAATACAAGATACCTTCAGAATGCAGAAGGTAACGATGTCCACCCTCCAGCATCACTCCTGGTTAATTATGCTGTCATTCTAGTGTATTCACACTGATCTCGTGCTGCTCCATCAGGAGGAGATCCATTTATTCCGAGCAAATCTGTCTCCTGTATGCGCCGATTATTTTACATAGGATGGATTGGAAGAGGGTCCCATAATTATACCCTAGCCAAGCAATCCAGCCTATAAACACAATCTTTCACTCTCTTATTACCTATTTGCCTTCTACCTATTATTCTCACAATGTTTATGGGAGTTGTGTGTATGTGTGTGTTTTATCCATCAGCAGATGCATGTTTTTCAAGACCAAACGCCCTAAAACTGTGAGGTTTTTTCGCTGGGCTTCTAAATGCCCTTCCTGTTTACTCCTCCTGACAGCCAGAGAGGAATAGACATTATTAAAGGCAGCACAAATTATACTGCTAATTAACAATCTGGTTGTTGCTCTGGAAATCTGCTTTTTCTTTTCTGCTGTTGTTACTGGGAAATCAGTTCAGTGGTGAAATTCCCTCTTTTTATTCCACTTACAGCCTGTCAGTCTTAGTACTCAGTTTTCCTCCATTTAATCACCAGCATAGCTGGTAGGAGTCTTCCAGTTTCTTATTTCCTCCTGCAAATAGATGTTCTAAGCCCGAGAGCTCTGTCAGCTTTTAGCTAGTCTGGATAAGAAATTGTTTGTCTCTCTCATAAGTCTTCTAGATAGCTGAAAAGAAAAATTAATTCAAATTGGAGCTGGGATCTGTAGTGTGGAGAAGTCTGTCCTTACTGCTTCCCTGATCCACTGGCTGCTTTGGCTGCAAGCATTTAGACTTTTTTTGACCGCTCTACTTGTACACAGCACCTCATCAGGGGAGCAATGTCTCCTGCAGAGCCTTTGGAATTCTGTGAATGCTGATCTGAACTACTTCTCCCTAAAAAGAACTTACCTTAAAAAATGCTCAGAGTACTTGAAAGCAGGCTTATGATGGAAGTATTCTCTAAACAATAACTGATGAGACATGTCTTTTGGTGCTGTGATCTTCTGGGCTTGACTTTCTGACCACACATCATGCTTTGGGGAGGCAGATAGCTCTAAAATCAGGTATCAGAGCATGCTTCTCACGTGGAAGAATACTCATTCCTAACTTTCCTTCTCCTTACCTTTCCATCTTTGAATCAAGATTGAAAAGTATCCGAGCATGAAGGAATGGTCGCACGTTCACTTTCCTATTTCTGTAATTTTTCTCTCAAGTGTGGTGTGATTTCTCTTGCTTATTTAACAACAAAAATTCTCAACTCATCCTTGTTCCACCTGAGTTCACAACAGACACGAGGAGCAAAAAATATGTGACTGCAAGAGAGAGTTAAATCATTTTCCTTGCAGGTGCCACGGATTTAGATGTGACTTTTTTTGACTGTTCATCAGCACATAAGATAGATCAGAAGAAAGGGGATGATTCCTTATCATTGCACTTCTGTTAGTGTCTAGCTCTGCTAGGCTGTCTACTGCAGTTAAAACTCTGCCAAGTGAAGGTGAGTGTCCCCAGCACGTGGTGGATATTCAATTGCTTGTCTGCAATGAAGTTACTACAGTTAGCAAAAGTACCTTGCACAGGGACTCTCAAAGTATTGTATTCCCCTAGGGAATTAGTGTCAGAGAATTCATTTGCTGAAATGTTTTCTTGTTCCTGGTACCTTCCCCATGTTGACAGACTTGAGCCAAAGCCCTTTGCAAGGACTAGGGTAGAATGGGAATGTTAGGAGCATTTCCAAGCTCACACGAGACCTCTCTTCCTTGTCCTATGATAGCTGCTCATGAGATTTCTGCGACTCTCACTTTGGTTGCTAAAGCAGTAGACTCTGATTGAAGAACAAAATACTTGCAACAGGTCAGGGGTGGGAATCCTGTGACATCCAGGGCAGTCTTGGAGCACGGACACCCATATCAAATCACTTTGTCACGGATGATGTTTTTCCAAATCTTGATGTGCAGTTAACAGCATTGGCACAAGTGGCTTCAACACAAGAGCTTTTGTTTGCATGTTGACCTGGTGGTTGGTTGGGTCCCGAGCATTCACCCTGCCAGGTGCAGCTTGAAAGTCACAAGAAGTAGTGGCGGTGGTATCACTAATGGAAGTTTGAACGGTTTCAGCGTCGCTTCATTTCCTCAGCTCAGAGGTATTTACAAGAAACATCTATTTTCGCCTCATTCTTCTTGTTACAGCTTCCTTGCCAGTCACACACACACGTGCAACAAAAGTGCCTCCTTCGTGTCCCCTGAGCGGTACCACATGCTGATAAAAGATATTAAACCCACAAGCCAGATTTCACTGGCTGTTTGCCCTCTACTCTGAAAGTGATTTGTTAATAAATGCTTCTCAATGCCACTACTTCCAATCTGCTCCAGCGAATACAAAATTTACCTCTCTCTGCTCTCAAACCAGAGAGCAGCCTCAGGTCAACTGTTTGCAATAATTACATGATTTCTAAGTTAATTACCAGGGAAAATCTCTTTGGCTGCTGGTAAAAAAAAATCTCTTTCCCAGGCACGTTTTTCTTCGTTTCTTTTGCGCCTGCTCACTTTCCCCCATAAACACCCAGCAGTCCCTCTTTGCAGCCCAGACCCTGCTGCTCTTTTAGGAGCTTTTAGGCACGAGTGCCCAGACCCCGGCAGACCTGACATTTAAAAGGTCCTGACATCATTCCGGAGATTTCACCCAGTGTTGAACAAGTGCGAGCAAACTCAATAATGGGGCCATTGTACCCTGCTGCTTCCACATCAGCTCTGCTTCACATGACTGCAGCCCTCCTGTCTGACAGCAAGGCTCGAAAGGTCGTTGGTTCAGTACTGGTATTATTTAGGCTGAGGCCTGATATGACTTAATAGAGCAAAGCAGTCTTCATCACTAGCACACGAATGTGTGGGCTGCAGGAAAAAACAATGGTTTCAGCGACGCTGGATCCCAGGTTCCAACTGTATGCAGAATGCTTGTGTGGTGGATCCTTTCCTCACTCATTCATAACTAAGTTTGTTTTCATAGTGCATTGTCATGGACTGGTTGGGAAACGCAGGCTGCAGCTAGAGCTTGCTCCATCCTCTCTGCCCCAGTACTTCCACACCACCCCCTTTCAGCAGCTCGCCTTCACTTCCTCTCTGACTGCTTGCTTTGTCTCCTCATCTAGCTTCTCACCCTGCCTCTCATGGCTGGAACAGCTTCTCCCATAACATGTGCCAAATTCCTTCCCTCCTCACAAAACCTCTGAAGATGTGGCTGCTCTGTGCAGAATTCAGCTCGAGCCCCATGAGCATCGTGGTTTTCTGTTTCCAGCAGGGTATCCTGCAATTTTCTCGCAAGTTTGGTAGGGAGAGAATCCATCCCACAGCTGTCCCTTCATTTTGCTCTGCAGTAAGATCTCTGTATTTCACAGGCTGTTCACAGACTGCTTTCTCTTGCTTGGCACATGATTTAAGAGGACTACTTAGATTCATGCATTTGCAATGAAGCACAGGATCTGTCACTCGCACAGGAAACATCAGTGACTGCACCTTACAGGATAGCTTCGGCGTCAGAAATGGTCACGCTAAAAACGAGTGTTCCTTCTACCTCCTGCGGCAGGTGAGTTGGCTCTAGCAGCCTGACAGGCCTAGAAAGATGCCTTTCTGTCTCTTCCAAACTTCTGATTTTAGGGCTTACTGCTTTGTCATTTCCAAGATTAAAGCCCATTAATAGTCCTCAGTCCCAGCCCTGGTGGTTACTATGATCCATCAGAGTGGTCTCTTGTGAGAAGCAGTATGTGAAAACAGCTGACGCCTGTGCTGTTGGATGCCTGTTAGTTACCCTGCCTGGCCCCAAGTACTTCTGTATTCACAGCACTGTCGCTACAAAAGACGCCGTGACATCTAGGGACGTAGCAGGCTCAGGATTAAAATCAGTAGGGTAAGAGTACTATGTGCTATGCTTCCTCTTTGTATTAAAAAAGGAAGAGAGTGCATAAATCCAGGCTCAGAAAAATCAAAGCTTCTGCAGTTTCAGTAGAGACATGAGATTCAGCTGCCTGTACGGTAATATGGTAATATGGCAAATAGCCATATTGCAAGGCAACCAGAGGGGTTACATAAACACTAAGTCCTGAAGTGGATTTGCCTTTGTTGCTTTAGGAAAAACCAAAAGAGCCCACCCCAAAGCCCGGTTTGTGCCTACCAGTTTTCCCTTATGTCACTAGTGACTCCCGTAGTAAAGGCACAGGTTGGGTTGACAGCTGCAAAAGAGGCAACAGTCATGCCCTAGAGATGCTAAAATGCTCAGCATGTCATGGTAGATTGGCAGAAAGAGCCTTGCAACTGCTGGTGTTTTGGAGGTTGAGTCCAGGAGCTGATGAATGGTTGAACTATGAGAAGAGCATTTGCAGAGTCGCCAATCTGACCTGAGGATTCTTATCACTCACCAGCCTCGGGTACTTTGTTTGGGGTTTATTCAGTTTGTACTTTTGCTGGTTCTAGTAGCTTGTGATGGAGGATTAGAGAGGAGTTGAGAAATAGCAGCATGAGAGAAATAGCCTGGAGAAGAGGAGACTCAGGGGGAACCGTACCACTCCCTAAACCCACCTGAAGGGAAGTTGTAGACAGATGGGCATCAGGCTCTTCTCCCAGGCAACTAGTGATAAGATGAGAGGGCATGGCCTGAACCTGCACCAGGAGAGGTTTAGGCTGGGTGTTAGGAAGCACCTCCTCATGGAAAGATATTAGAATGGACTGTGCACGGAGGTGGTGGCGTCCTCACCCCCAGAGTTGTTTCAGAAAAGACTGGATGTGGCACTTAGTGCCCGGGTGTAGGTTGTGGTGACTTTACGTCACAGGCTGGGCTTGGTGATCTTGGAGGTGTTTTCCAGCCTCAATGATTCTGTGAAAAAGACATTAGTTAGTGTCACCTTCTCTTGACAGCAAGACCTTCTTTTGTCATTTAGGAAAAGAGAAGTGAACATGTAAATTGCATTAAGTCTTTTGTGTAGATTTGTTCTGCTTCCAGCATGCTCTCCAAGGGATAACACCTCGTGTAAGGGCAAGCACTGCTGGATTGCATCCAGTTCTTTACCCCTCCTCACTACCCACAGCTGGAGCTAGTAGAAGGCGGTGAAGCAGGTGCACCAGGCTTGATCTCAGTTTGAATCAGGCTGCTTTCCTTTCTAATGAATCTTGTTAGTCAAGTGTTTTATCCTTTCATGAGGAGGAGCACTTGACTTGTTGTTATGAAGCAACATGTCATTAATCCATCTGATTGCTGGGACCTGTTCAGTTAAATTGAAATCCATGGGACTAGGCAGAACAGCAGCAGTGTGCACCTACCTGGAAAGGCCTTTCTAGCCCAGCTACAGGAACGGTGTGGTGCCTCTCCTTTTCTCTCGGTGTTTTATCAGGTGTACAGCATGGGGAGTTTGTTTTGGTCTTGTGCTTGTGCAGCAGTAGCACTGTACTCAGAGAAGATTAACCTAAGGACGACTGAGCGTGTTTAAGATGTTTAAGCGTTAATTAAATTTTGCAGCCTCTCTTGTCAGCTTTTAGCGGTGTAAGGTTTCTGCTTTTTTTAAACAAATACATAGGCTGAGATTAAGGAATTTACTCTGGGTCGTTAGGAAATCACAAAGATGAAAAATGCAAATAAACCTTGTTTTGGAACTTTTCCTGATGCTACCATGTGCATCCTCCTACAGTAGGGGCAGACTGGAGAGATTTGGGCATGACGTGGTACACAGCAATTTAAAAGCATAGAAAAAGGCAGTAGGAAACCTGAAGAGCCAAGAAATCCCACGTCCCAAAGGTCCCTTCATTTGCTTCTTCTGAAGTTTAAGCTGAATCCGTTTACCTTTAATAACCAACTAATTCAGCTTAATTAATTACTAACTTAAATATTGATTCCAGAATTTTCAAGTCATCTTGAAAGCAATTCTGTATGAATACTGGCTGCACAGTGCTATGGAAAACAAGCATGGGAATTCCAGATGTGCAGGTTTGGGGACAATTTTTCTAAAATACTGTAGCTGGGGGGGGAAGTGCTCTTTTATTATGAAAAGTTCCTATTGCATTTGGTAGGAATTTTGGCCAACTGAAAATTAGTGTAGATCACAGAAAGCTGTGGCCTTTCTTTTTAAAGACACAAGACTTTTCATCAGTGAGTATGGGGCTCATCACCTTTGGATGGGTCCTTTTCCATTTTCTTTCCTTTTTTTCGGTTGTAATGGATGGAAGTACCTGAGCTTTTGATTCTCCTGTAGATACATTACTCTGAGATAACAGGGGGGAAAGAAGAACAAGGAACCAGATTAATTCCTGCATTGCTCTAAATCTGCAGAGTTATTTTGTGTCATAGAATCATTAGGGAGCAGAAGGGACCTGGAAAGCTCATCTAGTCCAATCGCCCTGCCCCAGCAGGACATTCAAACCCAAAACCTTCTAGTGTTCAAACACTGGAATGAACCAGGCCTCAGTAAGAAAAGGCTTTTTTCAACTGCAGATTCTTCTATCACAGAAGTCTTTCACCTATTTCAGTGCTGTTTCTCTGAGTGTATGTCTATTTGTCATCTAGAGGATAAATAATCTGAGAGCCAGTTGAATTTAGCAATGCATTTTCCGCTAGTGTGTTTGAGAATACAACAGTCCTGGGAGGGTCTGAGTATCTGCAGCTTCCTTAGCCAAGCAAGGACTTGTGCTCAGCACATTTACTTTCTCCCAAGGCTTCCTATTCAAGTAATTTCCTTCTGCTTGTGGTGAAATAAAATCCCTTTAGTCTGTGAGTCAAATGTTATGTTGGCCAGCCTGTGTAGCAGTGCTGCTCTGCCTGGAAGTGAAAATCAGCCCTGACGTTGCTGAGAAGTGCCCTGCAATCCCCTGTCTCTAAAGAAACTGGGTATTTTCCCACCAGGAATTAAACACTTGCAGTGCCCGTCAGGAGAATAGAAGCAAACTTACATGAGTTATGGTGGCGCTTGGGCACTGTTGTCATGAGATGAAGGCCATAAGGTAGTTTATGGCTAATTTCAGCTAAAGCAACAGCTTTTGTTTTCTGTCACCTGTGATACGCAAATAAACACTTTAGGCACTAGAATACTGTGCCATTAATAAGTTGGCCTGTACCTTTCAGTCCTGAGGCTTATGCTCATTTTAAGTTACTTGTATAGAGAAACTCCACAAACATTTTAGAAGCTGAAGTGCCTCAGCAGTATGGCTTTATTAGTGTTGAACTCAACAAAAAGGTATGTGTGCTTTCAGAGAGAGCATTCTTTCAGACTGACAGCACAGAGTGTTTTAGGGGGGCATAACATACTTTGTCTGATCAAAGTGTCTTCCCAGTAAACATCGTACACCTATGTATCCACAGACACTGCACCATCTTTGGAGCATGCATAGGCATTTCCTGAGTTTGGCTGTGTTTGATGAGTAACTAGCAAGCAGTGAAGTCTGGTTCTCTCAGAGGTGTCAGAAACAGACGCAGTATTCTCCCCAGTCCACTGGGTATCCATCCCCTGACTTTAGAAAGTAAAAAATTACGATGTAAATGAAAAGAAGTGTCAGGCTGCGGCATTGCAGCCTCCCAAGCAGTTGTGATAAACCAGCATCGCTCACTGCTTGGGAAGTTAAACAGGATTGCACATTGTTCTAAAGCAGCTGGGGAGTGGTTCCCCAGGCTGTTTCTTCCAGCAGTAATTTAAAGAGGTATAATACAAGCTAATACAGCTTTTAATTAAATTAGCCTGAAAGGCAAAAGGCATGCGCTTGCTAATTTGCAGAGCCGCAGCTGAAAATTGAACACTGCCAAGGTGAAGGCAAAGTGGCAGTTTTGGGGGAACGGTGTTTTTGTAACAGAGAAATCTTTTGTCTGGGTGTCTGAACTAAGTCTCTAAAACAACTGAGTTTCTGTATATTCTTTTCAAAGTTCACTATCTTTTGTTTCACACGGTGGACAATGAGTGTGAAGACTTTAGCGCAATGTTCTCACGTGGAAAAGAAGTAAGGTTTCTCAGCAGGAAAACTCCTGCACATTTCCAGCATTCTCCTATGAAGTACAGCTTGAACTGTAAAGTACAGTTTGAAGGACAAATGTCATTATTCATTTGCATTATTTGGGGACCAGGTGGGTTTGACTTTCCGGGGGATGCAAGCACAACACTCGTTGATCCAGTTCCCATCAGGAATCTTGGATAGGCACTGAATTTTGCGGGAAATCATGGGAACCTGTATGAATTCTGGCTATTTGAGTATATAAAGGTACATATGTGCACTGTGCACACGCTGCTTAAATAGGAAATGAGAGCATTTCTTGAAATGAACGATGGCTCTTGTGTCTTCATTCGTCAGACACATCAGGATACAAACCAGTTGCCATAGAGACCATATAATTCAAATGGAGGAATGGGGGAAAAAAAACAACATAAAAACTGAAAGCTGGTGATCTGTTTTCTAGGTAGCATGGACTCAGTGGCAGTCCACTGAGTAGCCCAAAATACGTGAGAAGAGCATTAATCTCTCTGTGTACTGTGGATCTTCCATGCTCCCTGCCTGCATTTAGAAGACATCCTATGGCCCTGACTGACAGAGGTAAGAATTACCCCCGATCTGATCAACTACATGGGGAAGGAGAGGAGAAGTATTTCCTCAGAGCTGAAGTCACGTCTTTGGCCAGTGGAGACGCTGATTGCCTTCCTGTGGGTAGAAAACATAACACACTTTCAAATTCTTATGAAAAAGGGGTACAAGTGGGAAAGGGGTAAAGAAGTAAAGGTGGAATGTCCTGCATCTCAGCATCAGAATCCCCTTCTTAAGGGATTATTTTAAAGTTACTGATACTTGAATTCTTAGTGTTCTCCTGGAGCCTGCCTTTGTTTCAGTACAAAGTGAGACTAATCCAAAGTCCTTCTGAGATGATACAGAGTGTCTCTGGAGCAGTCTCAGTGGCCTTCAGAGGGAGGTGTTTGGTGTTTGTTTCTCTTAGACGGTTTCTCTGTAGCAGTGTCAATGGCCTTCAGACCAAGGTGTTTGTGTATCTCAGATGGCTTCTCTGTATCAGTTTCAATGGCCTTCAGAGCAAGGTGTTTGTTTGTCTTAGATGGTTTCTCTGTAGCAGTGTCAATGGCCTTCAGACCAAGGTGTTTGTCTTAGACGGTTTCTCTGTAGCAGTCTCAGTGGCCTTCAGAGCAAGGTGTATGCCTGTCTTAGACGGTTTGCATACATTAGCTATTGCTTTCCCCTTAACATCCAGTGTTCAGTATTGAATGTTACTATTCTGCTGGTGCTAATTGGTGTTATTCCTATTGTAAAGGTGATTTCAGGAGCATTTGCATGACAACAAAGCAGATCCATTGTAAAATTTCAATGTATAATATCCTTGTTTATTAGATTGTTTCTGGGGGATCCTTTGGCTTCTGCCTCCTTTCTCCAAGTTTTCATGGTGTGTATGTCCATTTCTAACTTGATAATTGCACCTTCGATTATTCCCAGTCTAGTTTTAAGCTACAGAAGGAAATGGTATGACCAGCTTTGCAAATCTGTCTTGCATTCTTTTCTCCCTTTTGCATATTTCAGTGCTGTAACTCTAAGGATTCATGTTTGCTCCACTGAAAGTTGTCTTATAAGACAAGAATCATGTGGGTAAGGAAGAGAAGCAGCATTTTGTCAAGGAGGGAGGGAAGGAGGAGGTATTCCTGGATTTGTTCTCTAGTTTTATCTGTTGCAATGAATCACTTAGTTCTGAGTAGCCTCAGAACTACGCATTTATGGACCGGTGTACGGAGCCATAAGGCTCAGTTATGCGACACTCAAGTTTTCTCTCCATAACAGGAATGACATTATTATTGACTTGAAGGTTTTTGCTTCCAAGTGCTGTTACTACTTGCACTGTTTATCTGCCATTCATTGGTTACCTGCTGATCCCTGATGTGAAAAAAATAGAAGAGAAAATGTTAATTGGAGATCAGTTTGGTATCCGAAGGCACCCGATAGTGCTCCATCTAATGACACATGGGTATTGTAGGTTGAATATTTCACATCTACTGTCTGAACAGTAAATTTCGTTTTCTGTAGTTTTTTTTCCAGTGTCAGAGTATCATGGTCTGAGGTGATATATTGCAGTAAGTGATATAATGGGTGTTGGGTTGCATATAGGTACTTGCTGTCTACCTGGTATTGGCACTTGTAAACACAGGAAATATTTGCATGTGCTAATTAATCCGTTGATGAAGATGAAAGCTAGTTATTTCCTACCACAACGAAGGCAAGAGTGATGCAGAAATATGTCTGGAGGGTGTTTGCAATTGAAGCAAAAATGTCTCAGAACCATTGTTGAAGGCACAGGTCACTGACAAAGCAATGCCTCTCATGAAGCCAGTGCCTTCATGAGGAAGATGAGCTGAGGCTGGGAGATATAAAATGGAAAAAGTGGTTAGATCATTGAAAGCCTGAAGAGTTGTCTTACAAGAAGGATGAAAAGGCTTAGCCTAGCAGAACTAAATCTGAGAAGGTTCTGGCTGCTCTTTATAACCCTGTAGTAAAGTGCAAGCCACAAAAGCAAAAAGAATTTTTAGGCAGAAAACTAAGTGACATCATTTGACGACGAATCACAGTTTAGCAAGACTTAGAATCAGGTTTCCATCCGCTATAGAAAATAGAGTAGTGGGACACCGGCACTGACTGCAAGTATGGGAGATCTCATGTAGTGTCAATGATAGGATTAGGTGACCTGGCTGACTACAGAGGAGGGGGAGACTGGCCTTGGGAATGGGATTCTATCATGCTTGGTGTGCTTCATTTCCTACAAAGTCATCCATATTTCCTACTTTATTTCTTTTGTTTCTTGTGTTCAGTTGTGGCTAAAGTGCTAATAAAATAGTATTCTCACTTTATCTGTTGGATAATTCTTTCTGTGCCTCTTGAATTATGCAAAGACGCAAATCCCCAACTCACTTTTATAATTTAGTGAAAGTCGAAGTCGTTTACAATAATGCAAACCCAGCATTGCAGAGAAATACAGATAGGTAATCCACTGCTTTGCATACCTGGGAAACAAAAGAAACTAAAGTTTGCGTGGAGGGATTAGGTTGTTTTTATCCTTGTTTATATCTTGCCTAAAGAGCTTATCACAGTAATTTGTGCTTTGTGATATTTCTGTGGAATTTCACCTGATGCATATAACCTTTCATCATGGAACATATTAACTGCCTTCCAGAAGCTATGTTGCTTTTTGCATTTTTTCTGTATTTATTTGTATTTCCTTTCCATGGGTATTTTTGGCTGGAAGTTTTCATACCTCCAAATTACCAAAGGTATTTGTTTGATTCACCTCTAATTTGCAGGGGGAAAAAACCCCTCTAGAAATCTCCAAACCTTTTCTCTTTTCCTGTACTCTTAATTCTTCAAAGTCCTTTTTTGAAGGACCTCACATTGTTCCCTTCCCTTTTCTCTCTCTTTGTTGTCTCTTTTCTCACCCATCAAGAGGCAGACAACACTGTAGAAATGTCTCGCCTATCTCAAATCTTAAGACACATTCCCAAAGCATTCTGCTAGCTAGCTCTAAGTCAGACTTGCCAGATCACAGTAAACTGAGGTTGCTAGAGGAATTTAAGTAGGGAGGTAGGGTCAGAATTAGAGCAACCTGTTGAGTGACTGACAGTGCTACCAAAAGAAGTCTCTATTGCTTTTCTACGACCCGGGTTGACAAACCATTGTATGTTAGTTTGTGCTGTAATGTGCGGAGAAATGACTTAAATTATCTCAAAGTTAATTTTCCCACCTATGAAACATAGCTAATAACACCAGGACAGCTGCAGGTGTTGTATGTGGTCGTGTAACACTGACAGTAAATGGTGTTCATTAGTCTTGCTATCTAGGGACTTAGTTGCTATTTGGGGGTTAGCACTACATGCTCTAACCTGTGGCAGAAGTAGGTGTGGACTGTAGGCTCCTGCTTCCCTTGACTGTGCTTAGATCATGCTTAAGGCAGGTAGGCCTGAAACTCACGGTACTGCTGCAAGAGGATGTCAGAAGCTCAGCTTTCAGAGCAGAGAGTTTTCATGTGGACCTACAGACAGTTTCCTGAGACAGCTATCACTGTTTCACTGAAATCTTTATCCCCTTCTAAGAGAACCAAAGACCACAGCCATGAAGTCATGAGCAATCATGAGCTCATTTGGACACCTCCTAAAGAATACATTTAATGTCTAAACTAGATTATTTTGTTTTGGATAATCTTTCAGTCTGAATGTTGGTTAGAGCCCACCCTTAGATTCCTCAGGCAGCAAAAGAGTATGGTCATACACAACTTGCAAAATGTGGCACCAACCTGCATTTCTGACTGACTAAACAATACTGTCCTGAATTTTAAGGCAATGCCAGCCTGTATTTCCCTTCTGTAGAATGTGCTGCCTTAAAGAAATATTCCATTTAGTTTATGTATGCAGTCTTGCTGGGGAAGGTTGCAAAATATCCCTCAGTCCCTAATATTATCCAGTAAGAGTGCAATCTAATTACTTTTTGATGCAGTCTTCACACTGAAATGTCTCTTAATTGTTCTAAAATTGATCTGCTTGCTTTTGAAATGCTCACTGGTGAGGACAGTTAATGCCCATCCTAGACCCCACTCCACTAAATTGCAAAAGCACGTGGCGAAGTGCTGTTCCTCATTAGGCTTTTTATGCTCAAATACATAAACA
Source organism: Upupa epops (assembly GCA_013397515.1). Lineage (NCBI taxonomy): Eukaryota > Metazoa > Chordata > Aves > Bucerotiformes > Upupidae > Upupa > Upupa epops. The sequence goes on from VZRI01008977.1 coordinate 593,106, forward strand.
GAAGTGTTTTTTCACGAACAAGTAATATATAGTGCTACGGCGGGTGATGAGGCTCGTATCTACCGCTCCGAGATGGATGCGATACTTTTTAATTCATACTTAAATCTGAAAGCGTTGGGAATGGTCGGCACATTAATGAGATTATAATTTCATGCAAAATATCTGACATTATTTTTCTTGAAAGATGCCACAGTATTGGCCACGTGTCTTTACAGGACTCTCTTAGAATGAATTGTCGGCAGCTCTCTTTATGTTTGGATTGCATTCCTCTGATCCCAAGTGAAACACAAGCCTAAAGGATGATCACAATAAGGCATCGTTTCAGTAGCAGGATGCGATCGATGTAACTGGTACTGAAAGGTGCAGAGCCCCTTTCCAAAGAACTTTGCATACCGATCTCTTGAGCAGGTGTAATGGGGCAACTATGCTAAATGAGTGAGGATTTATCCTTTCAATCTCTTTGCTGTTTGGTATTTTGCAACCTCAGTGCAACACTTGAACCTCGTGGTTCAACTCTAATGATGCTGAGCATTCCGCAGAGATATGCTTAATCTTTTTTCTTAGGTAACTTCTTGGCTGACTGTTAGGGTATCGGACAAGTTAACCAGGGGGAGAATGCATTTGATCTAAATGGCGATCAGCAAGGAGCGTCTCTTTGCCCTGATGGTAACCACAGTGCTTAGAGCTGTTGGCCACTTGTCTGAGAACATTGCTAGCTTGCAGATACTCAAAACGTACCAGTGCAGGGCAACACAAACCTAATCTTACTGTCTAATGAAGCCAGTGATGTACACTCAGCTTGAGGGGTACTAGGCCTATCAGTCAGCAGTCCTGGCTAACCACAGACATTCCAGTGGACTGGAGATAAACAAATATGTCATCCTTCTACAAGGAAGGCCCAGATGGAGGATACGAGGAACTGCCAACCTTTAAGTTTGACCTCAGTGCCAGGGGAAACTACAGAGAAAATCAGGATGAGAGCATTTATGCACCATTTTCACCATGGCAATGGTTAGGCAATCAGGATCTATCAGCACAGGTTCATGAAAGGCAAGTCCTGCCTGATGAACCAGATCTCCAAGGTGACCCACTTAGTGGGTAAGGGAAAGGCTGTGGACATTGTCTACCTGTACCTAAAGCTTTGGCACTGTTTTCCACAATATTTTTGTGGGAAAACTGTCTGCCTATGTCTTTGGGAAGAGGGTCTAAATCGGTTTGGATTGGTGCCTGTAATTCTAGCACAACAACCAGCTCTCCCTGAGAGAGTTCAACAGGCAAGGAAGCAACATTGCTAGAAAGACAGCAGTTTATTGAACCCATCACCAAGAAGAGAAGGGAAAAAAAAGCCCAAATAAATAAAAGAATCAAAAAGGTAAACCATAAACTGTATCACAATACCTTTACACACACACTGAGAGAAATGGGAGACAGCTCACACATCAGGTTTTGACCTTAAATGAGAGCTCTGGGACAAGAGAGAGTACAAAACACTCAGAATCACAAAGCTACCACACACACAAGATGATAGACTGACACTCCGAAAACCCATGAAGCTGGAGAAGCGATCACCTATCACCAGCACTTCACCCCCAACCATGAAGACAATCTGAGAAACCAAGGAGTGAGGCAGGGCTGGGAGAGCCAAAGCCTGTAGTCCGGAGTGGTGGTCTGACCTCCAAACTCTCTTGTCTCCCTTTCCCAATTCCTCTCCTCTATCCTCTGATTGGGCCTCTAGTGATTTCTGTGCCCTCTGTGCAGTACTGGGTACTTGTGGAGATTCTCTGTGCTGCTGGGTGTTTGGTGTCTCATAGTGGCAGTCAACTCTGACTTTCATGCCCACCTATGGAGTGAGTCTNCCATAAACTGTATCACAATACCTTTACACACACACTGAGAGAAATGGGAGACAGCTCACACATCAGGTTTTGACCTTAAATGAGAGCTCTGGGACAAGAGAGAGTACAAAACACTCAGAATCACAAAGCTACCACACACACAAGATGATAGACTGACACTCCGAAAACCCATGAAGCTGGAGAAGCGATCACCTATCACCAGCACTTCACCCCCAACCATGAAGACAATCTGAGAAACCAAGGAGTGAGGCAGGGCTGGGAGAGCCAAAGCCTGTAGTCCGGAGTGGTGGTCTGACCTCCAAACTCTCTTGTCTCCCTTTCCCAATTCCTCTCCTCTATCCTCTGATTGGGCCTCTAGTGATTTCTGTGCCCTCTGTGCAGTACTGGGTACTTGTGGAGATTCTCTGTGCTGCTGGGTGTTTGGTGTCTCATAGTGGCAGTCAACTCTGACTTTCATGCCCACCTATGGAGTGAGTCTCCTTAATTCAACCCCGAGTGATTCCATGAACCTGAGTCACTCCCTTTTCTGGGGACAAGGACCCCCTATCACTGGATGGACCTTTCTTTAATTATTTCAGGTGCTTAGTGTTTTGCATTCTGCTCCAAAGCGCACTCATTAATTCACACTGAAACTGAAGTGCTGAAAATTTCAGATGCCTCTGATGGTAATCAGAATTGTGCAGAAAAATTAACCCTCCTTCCTCCATGAACTGCTTTCAAAAGAATGCAAAAATCTCTCTTATTATTGTGTGAGCCTTATTTTCCTTAAAAGTACTTGTTTGGAAGGAGACACTGCTGTGCATTTAGCAGCTAAAGCTAAGTGTAATTATAAAGCAAAAAAAATGAATTGGCATAGAAATGTTTTTGCACTGAAGAAAATCAGCCCCTAAAGTAGGAATATCATCAGGGGAAGGCATTTATATGTTTAAGGCTGTTTAATTACAGATTAAGCAGATTAAATCAGTCATTTGGTGCAGCAGAAAGATTGGGAGGGGTTGCTTCATGGGATGGGAAAATATAGAACAGTTTAATAAAATAAAACTAAAGTGTCATGAGAATTCTGTTTTGATCGAAACATTGGATCCACGGAAACCAGTTAGTTTTGTAACTGGATTTACAGGGATTATGTCCCTCTTGTTGAAAATGAAGGTGTAAAGAGGGTAGGTGAAAGAAAGAACTGCAAACATTGCAGTACCTGTATGTGTAGACATATTCCACCTGCTCATGTATTCCCTCAAGGGAAGAATCTCTGAGAAAACCTGTTTTGAAAAATAATTCCTCAAACACAAAATACTGGGCAGAACTATTGCAGTGAATCAAGTGCTTGGAATCTGGGAGGCAGAGGGAATGACCAGCTGCCATGGAATTGGGTTGGATCGTCCAGTTCTAGGTGCTGTTCTGCTCCTCCTGCTTCCTACAGTCACACACGTAGTACTGACTTTGTAGGAAGGTGCATGCAGCATGTTGTCTGCAGGAACACTATGAGCTTATAGAAGAGTTTTGGGGGATGGAATTGAAGATTTTCAAAAAGCAAGCAATCCTGCATGTTCCCTGTGGAGCTTTGTGTAATGGTTTGCTAGGACCTCATTTCTTCCAAGCCAGAGAACTTTTCAGGACTGATAGCATCAAGTAGGTACCTTCTCTCGCATCCTTTACATTTTACCCATTACACCCATCCTTCTCCTGCATCCTTTACATTTTCCCCAGTTTTAGCTCACTATTCCATCTGTTTCCTCTTTTTCCCTTTCTTTTCCCCTGCTGTAAATTCTTCCCCACTGTTTTTTGTTGTAGGACTAGAAAAACTGAAGTTTTTCTTTTGCAGAGAAGAGCTCATAGCAATGTGGTGTGCCAGAGCTAACTGAATAGAGTGCAGCATATAAACCCAGGGAGCCACATGTGAACAAACCCGCTCACCTGTCTGCTGACTAACTGAAACCGGGTCAACGGCAGAGATAAAACCACAGGAAATTTTTCTCCAAGTCTGTATTGATTCCCAGGCTTTCTCTGGCTTACAGCAGTGCAAAATATAATCACAGAGTCATAGGATGCATTGGGGTGGAAAGGACCTCTAAAGGTCAGCTAGCCCAATCCCCCTACAACAATCAGGGACATCTCTAACTAGAACAGGTTGTACAGAGCCCTGTCTAGCCTGACCTTGAATATCTCCAGGGATGGGGCCTCAGCCACCCTTCTAGGCATCCTGTTCCAGGAATCCACCATCCCCATATTAAACAATGGTTTCCAAATGTTTCAGGTATTGGAAGGTCACTCTAAGGTCTCCCCTGGAGTCTTCACCTCTTTAGGATGTACAACCCCAACTCTTTCCATGTCTTCATAAGAGAGGTGCTTCAGCCCTGTGTGCATTTTTGTGTCCCTCCTCTAGACACAGTATTTATATTGCTACTCCTGTAAGCAGCAGCTAATAGCTCCACTGTGCATTCTTAGTGCTAGCATCACTGGTGAGTGGTGGTACAAATTTCACCTGTGTTGTTAGCCTACAATTAAGACTACAAGCTGTAAGAATTTCCACTTTCATATTTTAGAGCTTTCATTACCTTTACTGACCATCTCCATGGAGTCCTACAACTTACTGTATTTTGTGAGTACACTGACTGAATGCACTAGGTGCTGAGCTAGGCACGAATCAGAATGGCTCTACTGGTCTCAGTAAAGTCCTGATGATTTACACCAGCCTGAGGATCTAGCCTCCAGTGAGTCAAAGAGCATATGAAAGATAGCTCCTGTCTGAAAATGGAAAGCAAGTAATTTAAAAGCTAAAGATTCTTTAACCAAACGATTGTTTCCTAACGTAATAACTTCTGCCCTCTGTTTGAGCTTGTGCAGCCATGAGGTACTCAGAGCTCTGCTGTGAGAACGGCTCCGAAGTGGCATGGGTCACAATCACATCAAAGCGGGTTAAACTTCAGAGGGGACAGACAAAAGGGTAATTTGCACTTACACAGCTGCTTTCATCCGCGAGTTCAAACAGCCTGTATTCATTAGGTGTAAACACCACTCCTTATGGACAGGCAAGGTAAGCACCAAGCCCACTTTACACACGGATAAATTAAAAGGTAAAACAAAACAGAGGCAGGAACACGCATTACCAGAATGGCAGGTGGCACCACAGTTGCCCAACTATTAACTTCCTTTTGCCATTACAGTCTGTCCTGTGTCCCAGCTCAGATTGTTGCCCCTGATGTCAAGAATAACCTGACACATGGCTGACAATATTTAGGGCCTCACACAGGGAATGCTTGGGAAAACCTTATCACCCCCATCTGCCTGCAACTTCCCTTCAGATAGAGAGAGTCATAAGGTGTCCCTCACCTTGAGTCATCTCTTCTCCAGGCTAAACAACCCCAGCTCCCTCAGCCTCTCCTCATCGCCCTTTCACTCCAGTCCCTTCCTCAGCCTCATTGCTCTCCTCTGGACCCTGCTCCAACACCTCAAGCTCTTTCTTGAAGTGAGGGGCCCAGAACTGCCCCCAGTACTGGAGGGGGGGGCCTCACCAGTGCCCAGTACAGGGGGAGAATGACATCCCTAGTCCTGCTGGCCACACTGTTCCTGATCAAGCCGTGGATTAACACTGAACTCTGGTTGAATTGTGGTCTAATAACATGGGGGAAGCTTGACCCATCACTGCAAATACTCAACCCCTTTAGGCTCCAAGGGAAGACTTGGGTTTGCAGGGAACCTTTAAAAAATTGCCTTGTTGCAGGGGAAAGAACATTGGTCTCCCCAGTGGGAGACAGGATTACTCAGTACCTCTGTAAATGGGTAGTTTAAAATCAGAAAAATAAGGAGACCTTATTTAAATTTGCGCAGAAGACAGAACTTTTCTGTCTCAGACTTTCCTGAATAACTTCCACAGTAAAAGATTTTCTGGTAGCAATCATTTGTGCCCAGATTTTCCGTGTGGGATATCTCTTGAACAATTGTTATGCATATTTAACAGGGAGCTATTTGTTTCTCAGTTAAATTGACAGCATCCAGGGGAAATGAAGCCTTGAAAAATGTGCCAGTTTGTCAAATGGTAGAGAAAGAGAATGGGACGTGAAGTGCTTTCTGTTTCTGTGTATACTTGCACAAATGGAGAGTGACCACACTTTCATCTGAGTGCGGTCTCATTAGTCTCGAATCAAGCAGGGGTAAAATTAGGCTCAGAGAACCAATTGGCTTTTGTCCTGGTGGCTTGCATTGAAGGTGACACAGAAGTCATTGCTTTTTCTCTGAACTGACACCGCTGTGAATGAGAAGAGAATCAGAGCTCCAGCTTGTGCGCGCACCGGTGTCTATGCAGCCAGGTGAGTTGGCATCTATCTTCAGAGCTGAACTTGGCCAGATTTAAAGATGGCATAAATCAGCGTGCTTCTGCTCTGTGCCTCCAGATGAGGATTTCCTCCACACAGTTTAAATTAGGCACTGCACAACACCTAGGCTCTTTGCTAAAAGAGCTAGAAATCTGTTGAGAACTGCGAGGAAAAAACCCCACGTAGCTTAAAGAGCGTTGATTACTAGTTTGTATGTAAATCTATGTGCTTGTAAAATGTCAGGAAAACTTAATGGACTCTCTCTTCTTTGTAATTCAGCTTCCAAGTCGTGTCATGACATTCACTCGGTGTAAATGCCTTTCTCTGCCAAAGCAGAATGTTTCGTGTCAAACAGTATTCAAATGAGATGCAGAAGCTGAACTAATATCGTAAGGTAATGGCTGTTTTATACAGATTTTATCCCCTATGTATAAATTTCATCTGTTGGATTACACAAATCCCAATAGATCTGGTATAAGAGACCTCAGTAAATCTCAAACCATTCAATACGGAGGAAATTTATTTGTTATTTGTGTCGTGTTTTATTAGTGCCCTGCAGTTCCGTCCTGACACTGGAGAGATCGTTTCCTTTGCCGACAAGTAGGAAAAAGCTTTAATTCATGGTGGCTATTTATTTGTTATTTGATACTATGCATTTTAATTCTCATATCCAGGTATTCCAGCACATTTTTCTGAGCATACCTCTCCGGATTCTGTGACGTAGTTATATTTTATGCCACAGACACAGATGTCATAAATCAGCATAGTTCATGTTGAGTATGCATGAAAAAACCAGGATGTAAGATTTCATCTTCCCACAGTGGGACTCAAAGTCACAGAGTCGTGAAATGGGTGGATAAATAGATAGATAGTCCCTTTGATTTTCAGTCTCTGGATGCTGCATCTGTGTGGCACAATGTGCCAACAACCACTGCTGTTCCTGCTGCTGCTGAGTCTCAAAAACGTTTTAGAATTCATGAGCTAGGCAGTCATTTCTGGCTCTCGGATTAAGAAGATAGATTCAGTATATTTATATATAAAATGGATATAAGGGGATTTGTTTTCTTATTCTCTATATACAATGACAGAATTGAAATGAAATCTGGCTTCTAGGCTGTAATAAAAGCCCCTGGTATTTCACCACAGAATTATAAACTTCGGAAGGGACTACAAGATCATCAAGTCCACCCACCAACTCACTGCCACTATGCCCACTAACCCATGTGTCCTAGTGCCACGTCTGCAGGTTCTTTGAACACCTTCAGGGACAGTGATTGCACCGCTTGCCTGGACAGCCTGTCCCCATGGCTGGCCATTAGCATGGAAGCAGAAAACCACAGAAGATCAAACAGTACTTAGAGCCCTTTTAACCAATGGGGTGGTGATTCCTAAGTGAATATGCTTCTAAAACCAAGTCAGCAGTCATTCCTTCCTACCTTCTGGTTCCTTCTGTCAGTGCTAGGGCAAATTCTTCTGTTTAATGCACCTGACTTCCTCATTAAAAGTCTCATGCACAGGGACATCATCCCCATCGCATGAGGATGTGCTGCCAGTCTAACGCAATATTCCCCAAGAAACAGCTGTCATTGCCATCAGACTTCCAAACTCTGGGCCACCAGTTCTTTCTCTTCCTCACAGCTCCCTGTAGAGGAGACCCTTGGCCTGAGTGCACGATTACCAATCAATCAATAGTGGCCTAACCTACCCTGAGCTCTGACTTTGTCCCTGTCCTCGGAAGAACCCTCCCGTCACCGTGGGACAGAGCTGATAATCCTGGTCATTGATGTTTAGCGGGATACACTTCCTTCCCGGAGAAGAAGTCCTGGCAAATGCCCACATTGGTACCCGGCTAACTAGCTCCTGTGGTCAGAGATGAGCGTGTTTGCTGTCATGTCAGAGTCACGGTGAATCAATCGTACAGCCACCTGCAAAGCTTTCTTCAAGAGCAGCTTTCTGTTTTGACTGCTCTGAACTTTGTTTCCCATTTTTTATTCTAGTTGTTGTCATTCTAGGCTTTGATTCCTATATCCTCTTTCCAAACTGTCCTTACACCTAGCCGTTTTCTATTTCCTAGGTGTTTATAGTGCTGTGTTTGCCTCGCTGTAAAGAAGTTTAAAAACCTAGGAGAGAAGAGGAAGTGTTAAGACGTACGGTTACACAGCACAGGGCAAGGCTTTCAGTGAAAACCCCACCGCTGGGAGAGAACCCCTGGCCAAAAGTCACTTCGGATCTCCATGCGCAAGGCCAAATGCTGAGCGTGCGCTGCCTGCATGCTGGCCAGCAAAGTCATTGTGCCCAGTGCCACCATACCTCCAGGCATGGTTCTGAGCTGGGATCTGGAGATAAATTCTGCCCACATACCTTTAGTGCAGTATAGGTGGAAATTAATCTCTTCATCTCATTCCATTAACAGTGCTGAAAATAACCCCAAATAAGGTCTGGGATCTGACACGGGAAAAGAGCCTCTCCACTCAGACTGGACAGGCTGATCCTTCCAGTTACTCAGCCTCTGTCATTAAACCTGCCAGGTGCCAGGCAACGCACCTGCTCTGAATACTTTCCCCAGCAGCCCCAGCAGCAGCTCTCGTTCCTGTTGTTTCTTCTGATCGTGTGTGATTGTTTTCTCCGCTGCCTTTTCGTGCTTGTTTTTCCAACAGAACTCGGAGAAGCTTGTTTATAGCTGCTTTCCTTTTGTCCTACAAGCTTCCCGTATTGTTTAAGGTCAAACACCAAAAACAGCACTGTGAGTCTGTTGAACTTGTTGCTCCGTTTCCGAAGGTGGTGTTTGACCTCCGAGAGCCCCCTTAGACTCGTATCAACAAGCTTTGTTATGAAAACAGAGTCGCCAGCCTCCATCCCCAAAAACTGCTGACAGTCCAGGGACAGGAGGGAGTGTTGGCTTTACACTGGCTGTAAATTCTGCAGGGGCCAAAGGCATTTTATGGAAAATAATTCTGCCCCGCTCCCTGCAAAGCTGCTGGGAATTGAGACTAATTCCTTAGTGCTGGAGCCTGGGAGACAGTGAGAGGACAAGCTTCTCTGTGTGAGGGCTCCTGTTCTCTTCCCAGCACCCGGCTCATCTGTGTTTCCAGCAGCTCCCTTTACACAGCCTTAAGTTCTCCTCACAGATCTCCCCGTGCTGCCATGACCTTGCTTTTTCATTTCGGAACATCTTGCACACAGCCTACTTGTTCCCTGTTGCCTTTGTTTCTTTCAGCTGTTTTTCTTCTTCGCATCTGATTTCTTTTTCAGCTAGTTTGAAAAGCTCCAATGCCGCCTTTGTTGTCTCCCCACTTTCCTCTTCAGAAAGGCAGTCGGTTCATGACAACACTTGTACCCCTGCGCAGATCCCATGGAGCCTGGTGGGGAGGCACCTACGTGCTCCACCACCGTCTTCATTTCGCACTCTCCTTGACTTTTCTTCTTCCACATTTCTTGTTGTTCAGCGTGTGAAGGGCCTTTTCATGGGAAAAACACTTTTTACAGTGGCTAGAATCGGGCTGGCAGATCTTTACATTACTCCTTTGTTCGGTGAAAGCATTAGGAAAACATAAACACCAGGTAGTGAGGGCTTTGGCGCATCTGTCTGTTTTGGCAGAGGTACTGTTCTTTTTGCAAGTGGAGGGATCTGATCAGCACGCAAAGCTCTCTGCTGTGCTGTCAGTGAAACACAGGCGCATCCTGGCTGCGCAGACAACCCCATGCGGAGCTTTTTAATTCTTGGGTCAGGAGTTCAGGTCCACCCAGCTTAGCAATTGCAAAAGCTCATTACTGTCCAATGGCCATGTAGGACCCACTTGAAATTAATGAGGGGGGAAGGAAACAGAGGGGATGTAGGGAAGGACAGGAAGGTAAGAAAGCAGGGTATAGTCTTCGACCGCTTCACATACAACACCTTCCCCTGCAGCTGAGAGAGCCCACACCCTGGTCAACGGCCTCCGCTAGGAAACCAAAATACAGAGACTGACAGCACTCACACACCCCAAGGACCAGCTTTCCATGGCATAGGCTACTTGAATTCTGCTGTGCTTCAGACTCCACCGCAGTTTTAAACACACTTTGGAATGTTCCTTGGTGTTTTATCTGTCTCATCAGAACAATTAGCTCCTGGATGCTCTCTGCACAGCAAAGGGAATTAATTAGGAAGAGTCAGATGCTGTGATACAGAGCAGCATTTGGGAGATCGCAGTGTCTCTGATGTCGCAGTACCTCGGCTGGAGGCTGCTGCGGTGTGCAGCAGGGTACAGCTGGCCAAAAAGGGAGAAAGTCACCTTATAAAAGCTTTGCATTTGCACTCTGTTAAATCTTGCTCTTCTGTGAGCTGAGACAGAAAGGATATGCGCCTGGGGAGAGCAGCCACCTGGAGACTTGCTCATGAATGCTGCGGTGCATGGAGCGGAAGGGAAAGATCACACCAGTATAGAAGTGGAGTAGCTCTGCTGTTGCTTCCCCTGTCAGATTTCTGAAGTTTTCCCTGTGAGGAATTGAGATGCTAAACTTTGATCATTTCCATCTGACTTCTGGGCTGGACTTGATGATCTGAGAGGTCTTTTCCAGTCTCAGTAATTCTGTGCGTGGTTCTGCATTCCTTTGAAACCAACGGGTATCAAGAGCCGTTTCTTTTCTGTGACGTACGCAGTCTACTGACACGAAAAGAGTGCAGGTGATGTGACTGAGGAGAATGTGTGTTTCATCCCCAGAATTTGGAGGCAGGGCTCCCATTTGTAAAACTTGAGGCACAGTGGTATTTTCCATACGCCTGGCAGGTGATTGGAGAGTCTCCTCCCCTTTTTTAAAGTGTTTTGGTTTGGGTTTAAGGTGTGAATTCCCCCAAATTGGTGTGGGCTTCCTTGATCTCTGAACTCAACTATGGTGAAGAAGGTCGAAGGTTGGATGTTCATTAGCCCTCTCAGTGACACTGACCAGAGAGAGTATCATGAAGTTTTGCAAATATTTGTCTGTAGGCTCGTGGAAGGATATGTAAATGGAGACACTTGGCTCAACAGAGGCCCTTGAAGACCTCTGCATCATGATGCGAAAGACTGGTTATCAGACCTGGATGAAAGCTGTGTGTAACTGATTGTCTTGGATGTCCCTAGTGCTGCTGATTTATCTTATTCTTCTAATTCCGGGAGTCTGAAAAGGTGAGTGGCATCCTGGCCCTCCAAAAACTTTGTAGTCACCCCAGTTTGTTGAATATCACTCCTTTTTCAGTTTCTGTCTATCGTGCCAACTATTTACACCTAGATGGTATTGGAGGGATGCAGCCCAAAGGCTAAAATCATTCCGACCAGGGGAACCGATCAGACCTCAAAAGCTGAAATCTGGAGCATGGATGCCCAAACTAGGTTGCATCACTGCTCTGGCAGCAGCTAAGAAAAGAAGGACTGTTGGGGGAGCTGCAGATGACAGTGACATTGCTCAGAGTGTCTGTACACTTGCATCGTATCCTGCAGGGCAAGAATGCGAGCCTGACTGACAGCAGACAAGATGAACACAGCTCCACTGGGAACAGTCCGTCCTTGGGCATGGAAAGCAGGTGAGACAGTATGACATCATTCCAGAAAGTGTCATGAGAGGAGAAAGCCCTTGTGTAGCAGAGGATGCTCCCCTAAGAATTAGCAGTAACTTCAGAGGAGAGGTAGTCAAACACAATGAAGGCAGGCAGCTAATGGTAATAACAGGGTTTTGTAGGTTTTCTGGAGTCTTGAGGGATCCTTTTTTTCCTGCCCAGCCGCATTACCTGTTGAATAGACGGAGACAGCCAACCTAATAATTTAAAAATACAGTTGTCCAGAAGTATTTGCATCCGGAACAACTCGATGCTCTGATATTAAGCAGTAATAAAGAAGTGTCAAACGCCGAATCTTGAGAAGTAAAGGTGGGAATTACACTAAGGACTGAAAGATTTATCAGCTTGTGTGTTGCATCATTCTCCCTAAGAAGCATAGGCAAGAGTGAAATGAAGGAAAAAAAGAGCTGTGAACCATGATGAAGATGATTAAAGAGGGTACATAGCAGCTGTCAAAGCAAATATCAAGCAACATTAATAACTTCATAGCACATAAGAAGACCGACTCAAACCTTCCCAAGAAACCCAGAGCTTTTGTTGCTGCATAGAGTAAACAGAACTAATCGGTGGGTGCGAGAGGTTTCCAGTGTTGATCTGGAGCAGAACAAGAGATTTCAATGGATTTACTATGACTACAAGCAACCAACTGAGAAATTCAGTCCCAAGGTCTCATAAACCCACATTTTTGTGGAAAGAACTTCAGTGGGAAGTTCACACCTTTGGAGAAAGCAAAGATGCTTTTCCTCTGTGCCCTTTATTCTATAGGGAGGAGATTAATTTTTCTGTGTACCTAAAAGCAATGTTTGCTGCAAAAAGCTGAGTTTAAGTCTTTTCCAAAAGCACAGCAAAGCTGTGAATTTCAGGTGAATTTCATTAGAATAAAAAGCTGGTACTAGAGAAAAATGAGATAAAAGCTTGGCAATATGAAAGATCAAATGAGTTCATCATATTAATTATCCTCTGGAGTCCATATGGTCACGGTGTATTGCATTGTACACACTCAGCATCACCGTGGTATTTCACTGCTGTCTTTATTAACCATATCTGCTTTATCGGGCCAAAGACTTGATATTTTACTTGTGGAATTAATATTTGTCGTGTCCTAACGACTTTATTCTGCATTCTCAGACAGCTTTGTCTCTCACTAACTACAAAGGAAACAAGGTTTAAAGAAGCCAGAGGACTTTGTGTGAGCGATGCAGAATATGGACTTGATGGAACAGCATGTGTCCCCCTACAGATGAGATCTGCGAGTTTATCCTAAAGTCTCCACATGTCGTTTGCAGTGCTTTGACCCCAGGGGACACTCAGGAATGTTGTGCTGGGGTTACTCACTTAGAAGTGTTACAGCACCGCAGTCCTCTCAGCTCGTGTGGTCTTTAGGTCCCGAGTAACTTCTATCCCATTGGAAAATGGGACTTTGCGTTTGGAGTTTGCCACTGGTGCCCGTAAGCCTACCTGGGAATTGTTTCCTTGAGTCAGGTGTTCTGCAGGCGAGTCACAGCTTTCGCAGAGAAATGAACATCTGTGCTTTGAAAGTAAACGTGGGTTTGGATCCCTCATTTAAATGGTATAACGAAGTGCTTGCTGGGGTCACTTTCCAGGGGTCATTTGGCATTTGCTCACGACAGTTTGGTTTTGCCAGTCTCCCCCTAGTTTAATGTGAGGTGCTGTGGTATATTCAAGTCATGAGGCCTCCAGTATGATTTGGAAAGGTTTTGAAGAAAACCAAGAGGGTCACGGGCACTCAGATATCTTGCAAGGTCACACGGGAAGCTATCAGACCCTTAGCTTATAGAAGAGAACAGAATTTCCTAGCCACTGTGTCTTCTCAAAATAGTTGAGTACTGTCCACAAACTGCAGACTGTCTAACTGCATCGCTTGCTTTTGTTCATCCCTCAAGAAGACGTTACACAGGCAGCAGAGCTCCAAAGTGGCAGTACCTGCACGCACTGTTCAGTGCACGTTTCCCTGCCGATTCCCTCACAGAGAGCCGTTAGATACTATAAAACCTTTTCCTTGGTGTTTTGCTGAAGTTTGGCTGCATGAACATAGACTTCATTTCATAGTGCAGTCTTGATATTTGCAATGGTTTAAAACAAAACGGGAATTTCTCTAGCCAGTAATCAAGCTTTCCAAACTTCCACCATCACAGTCAGAAAATGCTTCTCATTCTTTTTGCAAAGAGCATTCCTCTGGGTGTAATCCCAGGTCCAGACCAAGTGCAATTACTAGCTGTGGTCTTGAAATCATGTGAGAAAATACCTGTCTAAGGAGCTGTAAGAGAAAGAAATCCTACTGGGCTTGGCATTGTTTCCCCATCCCAAGGCTGCCATACACCTCTGTGGGGTTTTTGCTTTATGCAGGTGATAAAATGTAAGATACAGATGAAAATGCTCTGTTGGTGTCTTGGCCACGTGGTACAGCAGGAGTCAAAGCAGGAGCTGGCTCAAAACAAAAAAAGCAGAGAAAAGATCTTATTTGGTAAGAAGCAGCAAATGCAAATTCCTTAATTGCTATTCAGACTGGAGGGGGAGTAGTGTTATTCACACTGCCAGTCAGCTTCAGAATAATTAACACAAACAAAAGTTTGGGGGTCGGAAGCAGACATCTAGTTCTCCTGTTTTGGAAGGGATTACTCCTGAACGTGCTGCTCATCTGAATAATGTATTTATGTTACTCGGTGGGGGTAAAGGGGATTAGGTGGGAGGAATTAAAGAGATTGGATATGGATACCATATTAGGTAGAACCTGTGAAGAGATTACTAAAAGGAAAAAAGCTGCCTTATACATAGGCTTAACTGGTCCAGAGACTCTACTGAGATGGTGTGCTCTGTCTCCACCGGGGCAAACACTGCCAACACAGAGCTGTGAGAATCAGCTTCACTGGACTCTGACTGGAGTCTCGATTGGACCCTGGATTGCAGCCGTACCCAGAGTGGCACCTCGAATTCCGCCTGTCTCAGAGGTCATACGGAAATGCCACTGAAACAGAGCGAGGACAGTTCCTTACCAGCAATGATGCATCCTCATTTTCCACCAAGCTGCTCTCCGTGAAGGAGGTTTTATTTTCCTATGTCTTAAAGAATGAGATTTTATGGAGGGGCTTTTTCTCAGATTGTCTTGGAGTTGAATCAATGGTCTATCCCTTCTGTTCATACGATTTTGGGTGCCTAAAGCCACAGGATATGAGGTAGGTTATTAGGATGTGCCTCTCCGAGGAGGAAACGGTAAAACAAAGGCGGCCTGCCCGAAGTAGCAATTTATACATTAGGAAAAGGCAGAGACAATTAAAAGGCAGAGACAGTTAGGGCAAATTACTTGCAATCAAGCTGCAGCTAAATGAGCTTCTTGACGAGGAAATCAAATTAGCGTTGTTTAGAACCACAAAGAAATGTTTCCCCATCCCCAAAAACCCCAGTTGAAGGTGAGCAGTTACCAGAATTTGGTTCCAGATTTGTTGATAAGAGAATTTATGGCTGCAATTAAAGATCTGATCTTGGATAAGAAGAAAATAATAACAACTGTAGAGACCTTTGCTGTCAAACCCAGTGAGGCTCCTTCAGAGACACAATACAGCATGCTTTCCACTCCATTTTCCTGTGTGGCTAACAACCACAATAAGCACTTCTGACTCAAACCGAGCAAAATGAGGCAGTTCAAATCAAAACATACATTCTTGAAGAAATCGTGTGTTTACAGAGAAGGCCGAGTGCTAGAGATAGGAGTGAATTAACCGTTTTGTTCTCTCCTTTTATGCATGTGTGTGTTGCCTCTTTGGCGGGTCTTCTGTTACCGTTGGGTCTCAGATTGCATACTCAGTGTTGTTAGGCTGCTCTTCAGAAACTGTGACTCTCATAAATTAGATTGTTGTTTGGTTTGTAATCACAGGCTTTATGTTTGGTCACTCAATTTGTCTTACCAATGTTGTTAGGATCCTGGTCAATACACATAGCACACAGGACTTGGTTGTGCGCTGCATAGCTCAGATTCTTAGGGTGTGGAGACCAATTGCAAGCTTCAGTTGTATGTAGTCTTGTCTCATTAGCTGTACCTCTGGGTGGCCCTTAATTCTGGCTTTACCTTTGATGTGGAGATGACCAAGGGAGGGAAGATAAGGTTGGGAGAACCTGCTTGTATTTCTCATCAGGTTCATAACACAACAGGCAGCATCACTTGTAGTGAGGGACTGCTGGCAAGGTATGAAATTAGGAAGGAAAGTAATTTTCATTAGTCATGATTTGGGCATTATTGTGAACTCCCCAGAGGTGAAGGGTTGGATAATGAGACAAGTAAGTAATGAGGAAAGCCTAAGGGCTTGGAACTGCTGAAGAAAATAATTAGCTGCATATTTATGTACTAGTGGTTTGAGAAAACAAAGGCATCTGTGGTTAATAGATGTAGGGAGGTACTAGGAGTTGGATACTAGGTGGCAGAGGCTTAGCAAGAGGAGTCAGGATTCAGTTTGCTCGAAGCAAACTACTGAGTGCATTTCCCTCAGCCAGTTTCCTCTGTCCGATGCTCAGCCAGAGGCCAGTCCATGGAGACCCTGAGAAAGAGCAAGAGAGGAAATAGATTCATGGAAGGGTTCAGGTCAGAAGGGACCTTAAAGATCATCTAGTTGCACTCCCCCTACCATGAGCAGGGACACCCCCCACTAGACCAAGTGGCTCAAAGCCCCATCGAATAACCTAGAGGGCAGATGTAAAGTAAAGACATGTTAGATTTAGGTACCTGTTTCATAATCTGTTCAGAGCCATTCGGTTGCACCTGATCCTTGTCCTTGCTATAGCTAATACAGAAGTAACCTCACCGAACCATGCCACATTTGTTCCTCCAGAAAAACAGCAATCTGATTTCGCACTGCCCAACGCGTTGCACTGGGATGGACAGCTGGGCCAGTAAACTCAAGACAGTTTTCCAGTTTCTATGTTGTAGAGAGTAGGATTTGCTTTAGTCAAGAAGAAGCTGTTGTGATAGTAGCCTGAAATGGAAAAATACAGCCATTTGCAGTTTTATTGCAGAGAACAAAAGCCATCATGTCTCAAACTGGATTTAGATTCCCTGCCTCTTCTCCCCCTCAAATGCAGAGTGCAGTTTATTTTCTTTCCAGGGAGAGCCAACATTCCTGTGAAGATTTTGGCTCTGATTCTCGACCTCTTTCAGTGTTGCCTTGATCCTTTTCCAGTCTCTATGCAACTCCCATTCTGTTAGTAAAACATGGCTATCCAAACGTCAGCTGTACTTAATATTATGGAACTGTGCAGCAGGCTTACCTCTTCCAGTGATCATCCTCCCCTCCCGCTGCACTTTACAGCCTGAGCTGAGCATGGTGGTTATTCTTCAAGGACCAAAAAATATCTTTCCAAGGCGACTACTTCACCCGGAGGGGAACAGCTAAGCCAAGAGAAACAGGTAAGCTGCCTGCTTATCCACACTCGTAAAATGCCATGATGTACAACACCAATGAAGTAAGCTTAGGAAACCAGGTCAGATGCTTCTCTCCTCTGCCAACAAATGGCAGTGAAAATACCCCTTTCTTTCTGCCATAAATCACCATTAGGTCTAAAACCTCCCAAGTTAAAAGTCTTAGAGTCTGTGGTGTTGGCGCTCTGATCGTCTCCATCAGATTTTTCCAGATGTAAAACAAAGGAAAACCTTGTGGGACAGGACTCCTTGACTGTCGATTCACAGATTCATTTGTAGAGTTGTTCAGGTTGGAAGGGACCTTAAAGATCATCTGCACCCAGGCCCCCTGCCAGTGGGGGACACCCCCCACTCGACCAGGTTGCTCAAGGCCTTGAACACTTCAAGGATTGCCTTGACCCAGGTGCAGGACCTTGCACTTGGCCTTATTGAATCTCATGAAGTTGGTTCTGGCTAGTCCCTCTGGATGGCATCCCTTGTCTCCAGTGTGCCATCGGCAAACCTGCTGAGAGGGCACTCAGTGCCGCAGTCCATGGGACTATGTACACGTCTATAGGTGCTGCCATTGGAAGATATTCTTAGCTTCATCCTTCAGTAGTTTCCAACTGAGGGTACCAGAATAACAACATAAAGGAAAGCTTGCTGATCTGGATCCAGTACTACAGATACAGTGCATTGTGGTCAGACCGAGGTTACACTAGATCAATTGCCCTTGGGAATTTTTATTTACATCCCTCAGGTTTCTTCACTCAGCTGCTGCTCATCCTCAGCTGAAGCATCACCCTCTCTTCTTGCAAGGCAGGAAAGGCAAAGTCACGGGCTGCAGCATGTTACAGGTCCCTGTTCTCCTTTCTTCCACTGCAAGCAGAGTCTTCCTTTCCACCTCTTTTCCCTGTGAGCTCCAGCATTAGTGACAGTATGCACTTTGCATTGTGTCATGTGGAAACACCAGAACAAACCTGTGTGCAGGAGAACCGTGCGTTCCTTCAGCTTGGTGTAGGCTACCCAGCCGCTTGCTTTTGGCCCGCAGTGTGTTTCAGCTGATGCAATGATGGTACAAGAGAGGTCTTCACCTCTCCAAAAGTGTAAATAAGATGTCCTTTTGAGGATTTATGTTTGTTTCCCACATGAAAGATGCTTAGTTTAAAGTTTGATGCACCCTCTGTCATGACTACAGAGAAGAAATATCAAAACCACTCGGTACACTTCCCAGAAAGAAAACAGAGAAGAAAGAGGATGTGCGTTATTAAAGTTAGGGCTATGTGGTCTAGAGGGAATTTTCAGGGAGCAGTTGGATTTTGTGTGCACTAATCAAGGTATTTGAAGAGGTCTGCAATACAATACCATCTTAATTTCATAAGAATTTAGATTAATTCTCATCATACCCAGGGCTATTGCAAAACATATTGTGACAGGATACCTGTTCTCCTTTCATTCTCCTCTAAATATGTGTATGTCAGGCGAAGCAGAAGTGGGCTTGTCTGGGCACCTGTAGGTAACTTCAAATACAACATGACGAAGGGACAAAGAAAAGTGGGACTTCTGCCTTCACACTGCTAAATGGCTCTCAGGTGCAGTGCCTTGGAAAAAACCTTATATAATCTCACCTCGTAGGTGCCCGCCATCACTAATTTCAGCATTTCCACCATAAGAAGGGCATAACGATGAGAAAGGACTTGGTCCCAGAAAACCTGTCTGACTTTACTGCTTCACAGAATTTCAGAATGCACACTTAACAGAATGCTACAGGTTGGAAGGGACCTNACCCTACTCACCCTAACCATCGTCACTTCCCCCAGTGTCCTCCCCCTCCTATCACAAACTCTAAAACCCCCTCCCACCACCATCGCACACACCATCAAAGCAGCCTTCACATCAAGTCCAGTTCCTATCTCCGTATTCACACACTCCAATAGAGACAGAATCACCTCCTACTGACAATGAAAACTCATCGCAAATGTTAAAAGCCCCCTTAGTTTTAAAATCGACCAATACTCGGGAGCATTCCTCCCCATCACCTTATTCATAACGCGGTAATGCTGCAGCCCTCACAACCCCCCGTCACAAAATTCTCTAACTACCTACCGGCATTCCTGGTGTCCGGACTGACATTAACCATCGCCAACAGCACGCTCCTACTATTTGTTGGCTGAGGGGGAGTAGGAATCGTACCCTTCCTCCGGACTGGTTGAGGACTCAGACAAGCAAAAGCCGACACCATCGCCCTCCAAGCCATCCCCTGCAACCGAACTGGAGGCAGGGGCCCCATCCTAAGGATGGCATGACTTGCTAGCACCCCAAACACATGAGATGTAGGCGCCCTCCACCCCCCACCCACACCCCCTTCCGAGTGAAACAGTCACCCTTCCCCTCCTAGGATTATTTGTAGCTGCCACCGGAAAATCCACCCAAGTCAGCCTACACCCCTGACTCCCTGCTACCAGAGGAGGTGCCCCTCTGGTCTCAGCTTCGCTTTGCTCCAGCAAGAGCTGCCTTTGAGAAGCATTGCTGAAAACGGTGGTGCAATGAAATAGCAGACCAAGAGTGGGAAGGAATAAATAAGGCACTTAAGAGACTGATGGCAAAAGAAGTCAAACATTAATCCAGCTTTAAATACCGATAAAGAAAAGAAGTTTAATGTTCCATCAAAGCAATACAATCATTCCATTAAAGAAAAGAGCATCAAAGAAGCAAATGAGAGATTAATCCAAAGGAAGAAAGAAACCATCCCAGCAAAGTGAGACTGCTCTGGCTTTATCTTCTCTGCTGCATCCGTTAGGCAGCGAGAGCGTTAGGATGTGACTTTGCCATTCCTAGGACTGAACAAGCCCACTTCTCTCGGCCTGTCTTTGTACCTCAAGTTGTCCTCACTTCTCCTGAAGGATGATAACACTAGCAAAATGCATTTATGCTAAAATACAGAGAGTGATTTTAAAAAGCTGTCTAAACATCCATGTGAAAAAAGGAACTGATGAGAGAACTTTGGGTGGTGCTTTTCTTTAGGTGGGTTTTTTAATCCAACACGGTTACAACCTGTAGTGTGTAATGCCAGACATCAACGAGAGAGAAAACCTGTGCTTCCACAAGAACCTTGTGCAACCCAAAATAAATCTGATTGCTTTAGGTGGGATAAAACTGCGCAGGGGTGCTCCGCTCTCTGAGGTACACACCAGCTTCTAATCCCCCTGGTCAGGAAGTATTTCTCGTTCAATCTGTAACGTGCCAACATGCCATCTGATCACACCTTGTGCTGAAGTGTCAGGAGCGGAGTAGTGAAATGAATAGTTGGGATTCCTGCTTGTGGCATGCCCTGTACGAAGGGTGCAAGAAAGTGGTCTCAGCCACTCGTGTTTGCGATGGCTTTCAGTACCGGCCACGGTATATATAAGCCTCTTTAGCAAAAGAGCTTCTTCACCGACAGCTTTTGAATGCAGCGTCCTACCTCGCACACGCATGGATCCCGGTCTTGTCCCCATTCCAGCAGGCACACTTTGTATTTCTTCTCTACTGATTCAGTCAGCAAAAGTCCATCGTCCTGCTAAGAAAATAAATAATAACACTCCCCTCTAAAACCTGTGCAGCCAGGGCACCCCAGAGAGCAGGCAGAATTTAGGGGGCTGTTGGAAAACGGTCACCCACATTGCAGTTGTAAAAGATGTTGTAGACCTCGCTCGCTCCACGTTACCAGGCTGTGCAGAGTGGACAGGCTGACCTGCCTTTTCCTCCTAGCTCCTTGGGACGAGCCAGGCAGCCCTCTGCTGCGGGGTGTGAGACAGTGGCACAGGAAGCTGTGTTTGTACGACACCCACAGCTCTCTGTGTGCATTCAAGTCAGACCTCTCCTGCTTTCCTTGGTCCTCTCGTCAGTTTGCTGGTTTGGTTTACGTATTTCATGACCTCCCAGAACATCCTTTAACTGCTCAGCACAACCAGGAGCCTAATAACTCTCTGAAAACAGATTCTGCTAAATTTTGTGGAAGTGATGGCTTCTGTAAGGTTGGGTAGAAAAATGTGGGCTGAGTACACCCATGTGGCAGGATTTTCCCCTCATGACTAGACTGAGGCCAGTGGCTCTCACAAACCACCAAACGGCTGTGATTTCTGTTTCCTTTTTCCAGTGTCTTTCATCGCCACTGATGGGGATCACTGCTTGAACCAGCAGCAGCTGCGCTCCCCCTCCTGCTGGATCATGCAAAACCTTTATTTATTTTTAAACCTGTGTGAGTGCTCCCAACAGAAGAGCATTTTGTGAGCACTAGGTGAGGTGGTGTCACATGAGGAGGAAAACTGAATCAGAGAGCATCGGGCTAATCCCCTAATCTGACCAGAATGACAGGCTGATAAAAGGTCAATGGAAAGAGTCTGTGCTTGCCTTAGATGTGCTGACACACTTTTCTGTCCCCTTATGTAGAAAATTGCCTGGCGCCGGGCTCACTTCCTGGGAGATGGATGTTCTCCCTTCAGTGACCGTGAAACACTACTTTGTCACACGGCTACTGGACCTAGGATATGAATAATCTGCCCTCTCGGTCAAGGAGGTGGTCACTGGCAAAGTGTGTACAGGAAGCACCCCGTTCCCCGATACTTCTGGATCATTACTGTGCTCTCCTTGCCTACAGAGAATGCAGGATGGGAGCAACAGAACAATTAAACCCTGTATGTTTAGTGTTCTCAGGTGACTGTATCCAACCTCTTCAGGCTGTTTTCAAGGATGATGCTTGGATCAGGCTCGTGACCTGAGGAGTCCTGTGGTATAAAAGGAATTAACTACAGAGAACAGATAATATTTATTCTGATGTTTGTCATGCTATCACTTTCTCCGCAGCTGGTTTATATACAATAGCAGCTTAGCTTTCATTGCAGACCTTGTTTAAGCAGTACCCTCCTGTCAGCACATGACCACCACTGATTTCATTCGTTTGAAGTTGTAATTTCTCGGTGACTACAGCTATTACATTCTATGTCATTCCATATAATAGTCTTGTAGGAATACATGTTTTTCACCTTTAATATTGAGATCACTTCAGTCAGCAAGTGCCCGTGGAGCAGAATTGCCAATGACGCATGCAGAGAGTTAGCGCTAAGCTGTGTGTCTTCTCTTGGTGCTCTGGACTGACCCTTAGGAACAAGATTTAATACGTACTATAATCTTGGGTGTCTTGGGGGGAACGTGGAACACCTGAAGGGAAGGGCAGTTAACAGTGCTTCTTTCAGAGAGCTGAAATCATTCAATGGTTCGTTCATACACAGTGTTAATTGTGCTTTACACCGGGGGCTGGATGGTTCAGCATCCTGCTGATGGCCAACAGGACGTTTTTCCATCTTAGCCTCTCGTATGTACCCCAGTAAAAACGCACTACACGCCAGAAAAGCAAACCCATGCAGGGGCACACATGTACCTCCTGAATTCCTGACCTAAGTAGATCAATAATAAAAGCTCTTTGCTCCTGGATGTAGACAATCAGTACAATTCTCTTCTACCCTTTTTCTTTGAGATGGTATCTTTTAAGAGGAGGAATTAATTCTGAGTTTTGACAAGGTGTTCCACATTCCTCCTGATAACAGCTCCAGGCAAATGTGCGTGTCACCCAGAATGAAAGGCGTTTGGCGGGGGCAATGTCTGACGTGAAATATGATGCCAAGGTGGAGGCAAAGTGTCAGGTTCTCCGATACTCATTTTGTGATAATCTGTTCTCTGGAAAAGGTGTCTCCAGTTTCATCAGGTTAACTGAGTGGGAAATGTGCAGGTCGGTCAGCCTTCGCTCTCATGGGAATTTTGTGGCTCAAGCAAGTAATTAAATTGCCCACACAAAACCACCTCACAATGAAAATAGGTTCATGACAAGAGAGTCTTGTTCATCTCGATGAACTGTACCTGCAGCTCTTGGCAGGCTGTGTGCGCAGGTAGGGGCAGTGTGAGCAACCGTATTGTCTAGAAATGCTATTGGGGTGCCCATGCCACACCAAAAAAGACTCCATGTGCAGCATTTACATGACAGAGCAGTGAGGAAAGAGCATTTAGACCTGCTTCTGGAAGGAATCAGCACACTCTCAAAAAACATACATGAGACTTGGGGATTCAAGCATTCAGAAAAGAAGTTGTGTCCAGTTCTGGAGCCCCCAGCACAAGAAAGATGCAGACAGATTGGAGCGTGTCCAGAGGAGGCCACCAAAATGCTCAGGGGATGGAGCATCTCTGCTCTGAGGACAGGTTGAAAGAGACAGAACTGTTCAGTCTGGAGAAGAGAAGGCTCTGGGGGAACCTTCTTTTGACCTTCCAGTCCCTGAGGGGGGGTCTACATGAAGGCAGGGGTTTGTATGGATGGGACAAGGAGCAGTGGGTTCCAGCTGGGAAAGGAGAGATTTAGGCTGCAGATTAGAAACAAGCTCTTCAGTGTGAGGGTGGCTGATGGCTGGAATGGGCTGCCTGGGGAGGTGGTGGGGGCCCCATCCCTGGAGTCATTTAAGGTCAGGCTTGCTGAGGCTCTGAGCAAATGTAGGGAGGTTGGACTAGATGACCTCTGGAGTGTCCTTCTAGCTGGGAGCCTTCTATGATTCTAATCTGTGTGGCAGTGGCTGCAAACCCACTGTCCATTTAAGCATTCCCAGTGGCATTCCGGGTCGCTGTCAGATCTGCATTTAGGCCTTTTTCTAAAAGACAAAACCATCTCCTCGGTGGTGACTTGAGCATTTGCCTCTGGTGAGAGCAGAACTGGAAAAGGCATTTCCAGTCACACCCCTCTCTTCAAATTAAAAGGCTCTTCTGTGAGAAAGATTGGCGGGTGGCCCCCCACCACCCTGGAATTTCAGCAATCTTCAATTAACAATTAAATCTTGTAGAGCAGAACTCCTGACCGTTGAGTCACGGTGGGTCTGCAGCCTGATAAAGATCTCACGCTGGTCTCTCATTTGTCTGTCTGTCTGTTTATCTCCCTGCTCTGTCGATGCAAGTAACTGAGAAAAATAAATTGCATAATGCTGGAAGCTCCTCAGAGGGAAGAGTCACCTCTGGGCAAGGCGCAACTGCGGAAAATTCCAGATAGCACAGGATGTTTTCTTTTCCTTGGGAAAACACCAGTGTTTTTAAAGAAGGGTGATAAAGGATTTGCAGAGTCAAGCAAGCTGCAACAAGCAGTTGTGGCAAGCTTAGCTTTGGACACTTGTAAAACACAGCAGCGGGCACCTGGACTGGACAGACTTGTCCCAGTGCCTAAGAGAGTAAAGCCAGCAGCCTTAACTAAACTTGGTGATACTTGAGGACTGGCGAGTTTTGTTCTGTCTCGTGCCAGAGCTGAGTAAGGATTTCTCTTGGACTCTTCTCTAGGGTCAAAGCATGCAGGAGGCAATAGGTCTCTACCCCTCAGCCTTCTGTTATGGCTTAGGAAAGTGACCCAGGAGCTTCTCTGCCACCTGCTGCTATAGGGCTGGACCTGCTCAGTGTGTCCCCCAGGCAAGGCATAAAGAGCCATGAAAATTAGTTTTTCCTTATTCCAGTCTCTCCCAAACACCTCTCATCAAGCAGGAGCGCGGGGAAGCGGGAGACCTCCAACTTCTGTTGTACAGGTTACTTACAAATTCCAGCTGAATGGTCCTGTTCCTAGTACTGGTGTTTTCTGTCTGCAGGAGTACAGCAGGCACTGTTTCCTCATGCACTTAGCCTGCATGTCCTCAGTGTTTCACTTTGTGCCAGAAGGGAATGGCATAGCTCAGTTGCAATTCCCCTTTCTGGGAATTGCTGAAAAGGAACCCTCAACCCCAGGTGGTTGAGGTCTCACTGCTTGGGAAGAGAGAAGAGATGCAGTGCCCCAGTTGCCTGGCCTGTGCTGGACGAACATGTCATTGCATCTCACCAGACAATGAAAGAGCAGCATGCCCTATCTTCCCCTGTTCTTTATTTGTGGGTTACTCATGGCACTTAAGAAATATGATCCCCATATTTACTCTCAGAACAAAGGTGGCAGCAGGCAGTGGGTCTCAGATAGTGTCCAACTGGGTGGCACTAGGGTTCTCAAAAGAGCCCAGTTTCATTCTCCAGTGTGTAAATGCAGGGCCAGATTCTGCCACGTCTCCTGGGAGATCAGCACATGCAGTGGTTTTGTGTCAAGGATCAGACTGGATGCTAAACGCATCTGGTTATTGTCTTGAAATGAGAGAAGGAAGGCTGAGCTTCAGAAGGGTGCAGAAACAGAGGTGGGATGGGGAAGAACGGGAAGGAAAACACACTGAATCAGTAGTGCATTATATATTGACTGTTGAGTTTTGCCTGCTGATTGCCTTTTCGGCATGGTGTTACCAAAGAGAGGAACAAATTGGCAGGCATTCAGTAGGAAGTGGCAAATAATAGGAGTGGAGAGAAAGGACTCAGACAAAATGTTGGAATGATTTAATAATCAATATACCTCTAGGAGAAACGATGTTGTAACAGGCTATAAATGTTTGATATGTGCAAACATCCAGGAATGGAAGCAATGTCGATTGCAGTGTGATCAAGAGGCATGATGACACAGAACTTAAGCAGAGATATATGTAAGCCAAAAGGTCAGCTTGGCGTTCTCGAGTGGCAAGGCACCTGAAGTATTTTGCAAAGGAACTGCTACAGTCCCCCAGTTGCATACGATTTCTGCAAGTAGTTTGAACAAGTGGCAAGTGACCTGTGGAAATGGATCTCGTTCCTCCAGAAATGTTAGTGACTTAGCAAGTCTTTCTACATTGAGCGTGGCATGCTTCACCTTAACGAGCCTGTAACATAATTTAATATAAATAGTACAACAGAAAACTTCTTACAGATGAGCTCTTGAAGTGCAAGGGTTAATTCTTTGACATTCTGGGTTGGATTGAACTCCAAAATAAGGGTCTCTTAGGTAGAAAATCATTCTGTTCTTACATTTCCAACCAACCTGCTGTGTGCATGTAGACATGCAGCCTGTACCTTCCTGTCGTTCCTCTCTCCAAACCACCAGATACAGTTCGGGCAGAAGCCATCGTGAGCTCAGGTCTGAGCAGCGAGGGAACCAGAGCTATGCGACATGCCATGAACCTGAGCTGTTGGACAATCAAGCCCCAAGGCAGAGGCGTTTTTTGCAGGCTGTAGATAGTGTAAATTCTCCATCTTAGTTAAAAAGGCCGGTATGAGGAGTAGCGGCTGCAATTATGTTGAGTGAGATATAGTCCACACTCCCAGAAACTGGGGATTTCCCCTGGCTCCTCTGTAACTGAGAGAGTCAAGAGTCAACTCAAAAGATTTCTGGGGGCTGTGAAGATTACTCCTGTTTGCTGCTCACGGCAAGAGATAGGCTAAGGACTTCAGCACCAAGTATGAGGTAAAGCAAGTATAGGTGTGCAGCATGAAAAACTTGGAAGACGTTTTAAACAGTGACAATTATGTCCTGACTCCCTTCAGTGCACCGTGGCCCAGGCATGTTCATACTGCGTGTGGTGTAAAGACACTTCTCACTGGTGAGTAAGCGAGCGCCAACCCACTCTTCTGCCCTGCCCTAATCAATAAGCCCTTGTTTAAGGCACACCACAGTGTTATAAGAGAGGACCCAGCCTGCACCCAGATTTGAAGAGAAAGTTTCGTATTTCAGGGCTGTCCATCTAACCATTTATGCACTAAACAAACGCGTGCACACCTAATGTCATCTCTTGATAGATGAAGAAAGAGTCTGCTCTCTGAGACCATTAATCTTCATCCCATCAAGAGTCCTGGCTAATTATTCCTTGAGTCATTGAATAACAGTGGATGCTAACAAATGTGCTAAGTCAGATTTAGCAGGGTTTGCATTAGTCACCACCAGTTTAAATCATGTGTTTCTGCTACTGGCAGCCAATAACCTCACCAGCTCAGAAGCACTGCTGGTCTAACACAGCCTCTTAACAGATCAGCTGCACTGAATGGCAGACACCGTTTGAAGCATCAGGCTTTATTCATGTACAGTGTGCCAGCATGAACTACGGTGTTTCTGAAAGTTGCTGAAGGCAAGGAAATATTAGCAGAGGTTTTATTTGTTTTGATAATCTCGGTAGAGTTGCAGCAATGCTGTGAAAAACATTTCCACTGCACAACCTTCTTTATAGACACACATACAGACAGACGTGAGCGCGTGTGCATATGCCAACTCAGGAAAAGTTAAACTGCCAGAAGCGTTACAAGAAAATTGCCCCGAACTGCAATCGCTGCCTCTCGAGCTGTGCAACACCCGTGAATAATCCGTGTGGCCAGGAGCCTGTCTCTCAAGGGCTGCTTCTCTCAGCAAACGGGCCCAATACGGGGGAAAGGGGCAGGTACCGATGTCACCAGGCATCTGTCAGAGTCTATTTACTGTTATCTGATCCTGGACAGGTTTGTCTGCAATTCTGAGTCAGGAGTAAGCATTATTACTGTATAGATGTCTGGCTTAAATGTATGCTTTGCCATCGTGGATTTCACACTTGATTGACATCCCTGCTGACTGGAATCTTCTCCCTCCCCGTGGGAGAAGGGAACCACAAGCAGTCGCAGGCAGCACACACATACTTTCATGCCTCTCCTCAGGTGTGTCAGTCAGTTAAGAGGCGCTGCCATAAAACATCACTCCTGAAGAGCAGCCTTTCACCATTCCGAGCGCAGTCCTGAAGTCTGCATGGGAACTCAAGGGTCCTCTGCTTTTAATTACCTTCTGTCAGATGGGCCAGAGCCCCAATTTGTCATGATGGTGCTGTGCTGTGTACAAAGCTCCTTCTGAAAGAGGTCAGAGTATTGCACCTCATTGTCCTTAGAATCCCTAGATGGTTCTGTAGTCATGTTGAAGTGTGATACCTGAAGTGCTCTTTCCTGAAAACTTCCATTCTTGTTGCCTTCTAATGTGAATATTTTATTGCTCCTAAAGACATTGTTATGAACCATATGGAGTTGAAATGATTCTCTTCTTCCCTTCTGATTACGTTAATTCTTGACAGTAAAAGCCCACAAGAGTGCAAAGAATGTGGGTACCACATGACAGCTCACATTGGGTCCAACTTTGAGCAGAAAAGGAAAGACACCGCTAAGATTTGTTCCAGGGAGAGGCACGATGCTTATGTGTCATAGTCCCAGAGACAGCCCTCCAAGGAGCTTGTGCTTCAGAAGGTTACAGGGACAGAGGGATAAATAAACATTTGCCACAGGCTGTGGCAGGGCAGGAGATGCATGTCTGGAGATCCTGCATTGCTGCAGACATCCTGTGTGTGGTTTACCTGGGGTAACTTATGCCCGTGTCCCCAAGCGTGAATTGCTTTCCAGTTCTCTTTCTCTTCCAGGCTGCCAGTCGTTTGTTGTTGACTGAATTCTTCTGCCCAGCAGAGGAAAGAGGTGAACTAGTACCAAACATGTGAGCCACCTTTCACGTATTTTCATCCTTCACATATTCTCTACAGGAAAAAAAAGGGAGAGTTGATTTGGGCAGCATAACCAGACATGTCAGAGGTATGTGTGTTTTACCATCCCTCTGTGAGAATGTTGTCCAGCAGCTTTCTTGGAACAGTGGGACGGATACGTTAGACTCCCTATCCAAACAAAGCCCGGGCTCCCCTTTCAAAAAGACATCCTAACATTCAGTCCATGTTCTGCTGCTATCGCACCTTACGCTAAGGCTGTTGTTTCAAAACCCACTGCAGCACTGGACCAAATTGCTTCCGTGCCAACAACAGGCAAACAGACAGCTTTTGGTCGCTATTTAACAGGGAGCACGGGGACGTAAAGCGTTCTGTTTGCTAACCCGCAGCCTATGCCATGCTGTTTACATTGCTCAGGCAGTGGTGCCGGCTGCTGAGGTCTACTCAGGTCTCAGTGCACGCACATCCACCAAAATTAAAGGGAGGCATCCGTCAGGGGTGCCAGCAGCTGGATAACCAGTGGGTGCTTGTTTTTCTTCAAAGTTGTGCCTCAAGATTGATGTCCTGATGGCCTGTGTAGATCACGTGGTATTTAATACTCAGCTTATGCCATCAAGTTCTCCTCAGCAGAGGCTCTAGTGAGATCTCCCTTCATTACCTAATGCATGTTTTCACTACACTGTAGGGGAATGTGTATCTCTGAGCATTCCATTCCTCTGTTAGAGGTGTTAGAAATTGTCTCGATTACAGGGAGGATGGAGAGGGAAGGGGGATAGATGCACATGGGCATGTGTGTGCACAGCTGTGCATACGTACACACCAACACTCCTTATCAGCTCATGGGTCTTGCTGCCCCGGGGTACCTGGCAAAAATAATTCAAGCCAGCTACAAACTCCTTTGTCCTTGTTGTCAGGTAGTTTCTCTTTGGAAAGAGCCTCTGCAGGACTGTGTAGTATGCCATGCTTCAATTTTTCAAATAGGAAGTAAGCCAGGTCCGTCGTGCCTCACCACTGCAGAGGAGACTTGCAGGGGCGGTTGCTGAGGTGGCTGCTGCAGAAGGGCAAATACCTCTGATTCAGAAAAGAATGTGAAGCATGTCCAGGCTTACTTGTCCTGTTCTGGGCTTTCTTTGGCTGGTGTTTGTTTTCTCTGATTTCTTTGGGTTTGGTTCTCCAGTGGCTTTGTGCGAAGCCTTTGTGACCAGGATGCAGTAAGGAGTTACTCGTGTCAGAAGGTCATTTGTGCCGAGTTGGAACAGGCTCTTATTTGAGGCTCTGTGTTACTAAAAGTCTCGAGTTCAGTTTTCTGGGAGCACGTAGCAGGAGCTTCTATCTCGTGTGGCTGTAGAGAGATCACCATGAGCACCATGCACGTAGTAAATAAAACGTTGTGGGTGGGATTTAGCTTTGATCTCATTAAATTGGAGGGCTAATGGTTTTGATTGCAGGGAAGCCTAGGCCAGCAGAAGACACTTTTGCAAAATCCCTGTTTAGTAGAACAGGGGAGGGGAATTCTTTGCCACACACCTACTGCACAGCTGGCTCAGAGCTTTCTGGTGAGAACAGGCTCACACCAGCCTGTGACAAGCAACTCCCCCCTGTTTGTTTCACTCTAAATCCAAATTACCTGAGCATCCCCTTTAAACTGGCAGCAGGTTCTGGGAAGGGCCGTGTCTCATCTACCAGCAGCACACACACAGCATGAAGATGCCTTCCCAGCAAAGCCTTTCATGTGTTTAGACCGTGCACATCTGGAGGTAGCAGCGTGCTTACTAGGTTCTGCTCAGTTAATACATTTTGCTCTTTCTCTCCTGTTGCTCACAGTGGAGAGGGAACCGTGCCGACTCCACACTCGTTCACGTGAAGGTGGTTATATTCACGTACATTACAATTGGCCAAATAATTAAGTTGTACTTACAGCAGGACAACAATCACCTTAAAATCTGGCATGAAGGAAAACGGCTGTGAAATGAGGTTCCTTTGTCAGTGATGC
Source organism: Upupa epops (assembly GCA_013397515.1). Taxonomy (NCBI): domain Eukaryota; kingdom Metazoa; phylum Chordata; class Aves; order Bucerotiformes; family Upupidae; genus Upupa; species Upupa epops. The sequence continues at coordinate 623,619 of VZRI01008977.1, forward strand.
CCATCTGTCTTCCACAGCACCAAGTCCTCCAGACACATGCAGCGCTTGGAGGACTGGCAGGCAAATTACAGGCTACAGCAGACGTTTGCTCTGGGACCACTGAGACCCAAAGGGAAGTGGCAGCCTTGTGGTGCCAGGGAAAGGAGTGTAGCACAGTGTCTCCTCCAGCACTGGCTCTGGGCAGGGAACCCTGGCCTGTCTCGCTGGTGCTAAGTTACCAGTGAGACACAGACTTTAGAGACAGCTGGCTCTGTAGTAGATTCACTGTCTGTGTGAAGGTTAGTAGAGGAACACAGAAAGAGAGGGACTCTAAACAGCTCCTGCCCATGATTTTCCAGCAGATCTCAGCTCCTGCCTGTTACTCTCCTGGCTCCCAGCTTCCATCGTTCCCTAGTAGGCGTCATAAAGTAGATTATGGTCAAGTAGGCAGGGTTAATGGGTGGTACAAATTAAATGCTTGTAAGAAAGGCAGTTTATGTTAAACCTACACAGAGTGGAGGACAAACAATTGACAACAAAACAAGGCACCACAACCCAAGTCTGAGAAGACATAGTCGGATCACTAAGCCTCACTTGCTGAACACAGACTCTTGCCCCTTCATGCAGGTAACCCCATTCTGGGATTTAAGTTAGTCTTAATCACGTTCAGTTTTAAACTGAACCTCCAGTCATCCCAGCGTTGAGTTTTCTGTTTGAATCAAAGCAAAGACTGTGCTGTTTCCTAGAAAGACACTCGGATTTCACAATCTCTCCTGCAGTGTGGGCTTTTCTTTTAAGGAACATGACTCATCTGCAAGAAGAGAGCTTCCGCAGAAATGGTGAGATGCTCGCTAGCTCTGCAGGCCCTAGCCTAGTTCCAAGCTAATACCCTGCTCTCCTTCTGCCTTGGAACAAACACCTTATCTGTACCCTGCTCAACAGATAAGGCTTGCCTGTTTTTCTGGGGCTGCTCACTGCCTGAACAGCAGCAGCGTTTGGAGCTGTTTGCCTCTGCTGCTGCTGATCTGGCTGATTTGCAGTCGCCCAGTAAGGAAAGGGAAGCCAGGTTTGGAGAGCTTTATCCACGGCATTAAAACCCTCGGAGAGCCTGATAAAATGGTTAAAGTATCTTACACCGACAGGGGTGTTCGGTGAGTGGGGAGACAGCTATATTGAGTATTGGCTAACTCCTGAGTCTGCCTCGTGTTGAGTCTTCAGGCTCTGTAGGTGAAATCTCGATCTCAGTAAAGAATTTTTGCCTAAAAGGGGAAAATATGCAATCCTCTGTACTACTCAGTCCAGCAGTCAGCCCCAAATGGCTACAGCTTCCTGCAAGACCCATAGCTGAAACCCGACAATGCTATGCTAAGACTATCACTATGTGCATGGACCACAGTGCTTCCACGGACTGCTTGCACTGGGGTCAGGGTGACAGGGACAGGCAGAGGACTGTGAAAAGTGCTCCCAGAACACCTCTCCCAGCTTTCCCTGCTCATCTGCTTCATAGAGGCTCTTAATGGCTAAAGCAATGCCCCTACCATGTTCCAGCAAAACCCCTCTCCCTCTGGTCCTTTACCTGAAAAGCCCTAAGGGGTTTTGCTTAGGAACCCAACTTAGCACCTTTCCAGGTTTGTTTAGTGTTTGGTTAGAGACAGGTAATAAGCATCCCCTACAACGAGGGGGAAAGTGCAGCTACCAGCACCACTGAAAAAGAAGTGACAAGACCTGAAAGTTTTCTTAGGTTACCTTTGTGGCCATGGACCTTGGCGTTTACTCTCCTGAGCAGCACGATGTAAATGGCCAAGGCAGAAGCGTTTTGCTTTCAATCCACCAGCGAATTGGAGATTTATCTCAGCTCCTACTGTAGTTAAAGAGTTTGCCAAACTTTGTTCCTCAGTAAATCAAAATTAAATATTCCTTCGTGATACTGTGGGGATGTAAATCTGCGGGCACCTGAAGTATAATCGAACGGCTTACTTCAGACGGACACATATAGCCAGCGAATGTGGAAGGAATCCAAACCATTAACCCCTTGGGCTCTTTTTTTTTAATGAAACTGTTTTCAAGGATTAGCAGCTCCTTTCTGGACCACTGAGCTCCAACATGATGTTTACATTCCCGTGTATTTTTGAGGATCCATTTGAATTTGGATCAAACAGCACCAGATGCTATGGCTGTTCCAACTACTGCAAACACTGAGCACTAGGCATGGAACCAATTATCATGTGAAGATAGTTAACCCTATCCGGTCCCTCTAAGAGGCCAAATCACTTCACTTTTCATACGTCAGGACTCTGTTAAAATTAAATGCCTCTTCTCATTAACTGTAGAGTGAAAGTGTTTAGTGCAAACTGGAGGAAAGCATGGGCTGGACATAAACGACTTCGCTTTGTTTAAAAAAGGGAAGGAGCGTTTATACTGCCTAATACAAACAGCAGCATCTTCACAGCTTGGGCTTTCTGAAGGAATCATTTTTTCATCTGCAAGTGGAAAAGTGTTTTATTTAGATCTGCTTTCAGAGCAAGGGAGGCAACTCCGCAGTAGTAAACGCAGTGCTGACTGCACTTCGGCAGCTGGGGTGGGCTCTGTAATTTCACTGCAGCGTCAGGATTAAACCACTGGGTAGCCACGGACAAAGCAGTCTCTTTAGCAGCAGCCAAGGTGTGGAATTACTCTTCTAGCCAAACTGCAGAGTAATGGTAGACTGTCATTCCATTTTAGAAGTAGCTAACACAGCCTAGCAACAGTAGTCAGTGTGCAATGGGGAGCCCTGCACGCGGGACAGACCTTAGCGAAGGGCTGACAGCCTCTACCAGTGAAAGACGCTCTCACCGCTTTTTCAGGTGTTTGTGGCTCCAGCCCTTGGCTGCTTGTTAAAAGGAGACTTCAAGGAGAGATGAACAAGACTTGGAGTCTGTCCATTCCTTTCCAAAACTGCCAAGCAGACCCTGACACCAAATACGTCTGCCAAAGAATGGCATTTTACCGCAAGCTCGCTCTGTGAAGTTGGTAAATCCTACCGTGGAAGTAATTTACCGGATTGGTTTGGAGGATCCGTGGTCTGCATCGCTGGTAACGTTACCCACGCATTCGCTCAGTCCAGTAGGGAGGGATTCATCAGAGAGCTGCAAAGGGCCACACCGCTCCGCCAAGCACACAAACACCGAGACAAAGCAGATCGCAGAAGCGACTAAGCAGCTGCTCTGTTTCCTGCCCTACCTGCTGCTGGGAGATGATGGAGCAAATGGCCATTCCTGCTTTGAACAAGGTGGCATGTGCCTCTCTGAAAAATGGCTCCTGAGATGGATGTGCTTCCTAGCGGATAGTACACGTAGCTGCAGTCCCCAAGCTTGCTGCTCAATTAAGGATAAACCTTGAACAAAAAACGCAGCTGTGAGCCGGTGAAGTTAACCTGGCATTAGGCAGCATTAGAAAGGCATGCTCTGATGACTTCAGCAGCCTGAAAAGGTTATTTAAGGGAATGTATTCTCCAGCTCATATAATCACTGAGATTACTTCTTGCTATCTCTTCCTTGTCCTTCCCACCCAGAACTAGACTGCAGCTGCAGAAACACCAGCTGCATCAGCAGGGGCAAGGCACAGCTTCAGGCCTAGTACCGGTACAGATAGTGGGGTGCAATGCTCCCCCCCCCCTCAACATAAAAGGGGGGACACAGGGAGCAGTGTCAAGGGATGCATTGCCACTTTCCCTGGTGAACTGGATTGTAAGGTCAGTGTGCAATTCAGCTGTGGTTCAGGGGTAAGAAGCCCAAGAGCCACCGGATTCTTTGAGTGCCTGCGTCACAACCCGTGGTGTCATGGCAATACACGTGTGTGCAGTGCACTAAATGGGTTCGGTTTGCTCAAGGTGAGCTCTTTGGAAAGGTACAGCCCGAAATCGGAACAGAGCGTCAGTTCGAGTGCACCATTAAACTCCACTTCAGACACACATACATAGCAGTGCTCTAATAATCCCTGAAGTGCCTCTAATTTAGTGAGTCCTCCACAGCATCGCAGTCACTGTGGTCAGGTAGAGATAAGTGGATTAGTTCTGGATAGGAGCACTGGATTTCTACCTGACTGCTCAAATTCATACCTACTGACTTGGAGTCTGTCCGTAGAGTTGTAGAGCTCAGCCGTTTAAATTTGCTGTTTTAAACTCCCGGAGAACTTTTAGGTGAAAAAGCAACTCTGGGGGCCGGACTCAAATGTTCCTCATCTTTGATAGAGGAGGAACCTAACCTCCTCTAGTCTCCTGGTAATATTCTTTATCTCCAGCTACCGAGAAACACGCCCCGCTTGGTGTGTCCACAGTGCCGACTCTCGCACTACGTGGTTTGTTCTGCCGGTCTCTGTCCACCTGCATACCCGCAGGCACTCTGACACCGGTTCCAACAGTACAGGCAGTTCTGTTTGCTGCTTGCTGAGCAGAACGGTTGACAAGCTGCCCTCATTAGCATCGCTCCTCAGCAGTATTAACTGCAGATATGAGTCTAAATCAGTATTCTACAGTGCTTGACGTTTGTTTTCTGTCACCCACTGGAATGGCTGATAATGAGACCTTGCCTGTGTAATCTTTCTTTACACTGCTAAAAAATGTGTCTACTAAATGTAGGTCCATTGTGCTGTGAATGTTATACCAAGACAAAATAGATGTGCTCTGTCTCAGCTTTCCTGTCAGCATTACCTTCCAGGTCTTTCTCTAAGCCGAAAGAGATGGGTGCCTCCCTCAAACAAGAACACCTCTGCTTAGTTTGATCCGCAAGAGCTCTGCTTTGCCGCCAGGCAGACCATCTGCATTGGTTTTGGTTTGGATCTGTATCTTGTTTCTTTTCCTTCTGAATGCTGGGCACAGATTTGGCTGTTGATCTTCACTGTAGTGTCTGTGACTTCCCCTCCTCTCTGCCCTTGAGTTCGCATAGCTTTCCCTGCTTATTCCTTGCAGTTTGGGGTGCTCTGTAAAGTTGTGACGTCATTCACTGGTCTTAGGCTGGATTAGATTGCCCCTGTGGGCAATTAGGAATTTGGTATATATAAAATATATATATTTATATATATATATTTGCTATATATATTTATATAGCAAAAATATATTTGCTATATATTTGCTATATTTATATTTGCTATATAAATAATTAGGAAAATGCTAAAATGAGGCTTTGTGCCGTTTAGGTCACAGGAGTTACAGAGCCAGGCAGTGACCGCATTGGACGGTAATGAAACCCGCTGGCTTTCGGGCCTGGCTCGGTGTGCCCTGACACACCGTGGAGTGGTTCCTGGAAAGCAGCCCGCAGAGGCGATTGAAGCAGGCTCACTCAAAGCGGAGATGTCCACTTGACATGGGCTGTTCACAAAGGCAGGAGCCCACTGGCCATGAAACCAATTTGCTTGTCCACCAAGTGCATCCTAAGAAATGCCCTGAGCTGTTCACCAATGAATGACTACCAGCTGGAGATGCTTGTGGGGATTTCTCTTTACAGTCACAGGCTGAAGGGGGAACTTACATTACTAAACATACTGGCACTAGCCAACAGCAAACCCTGCCTGTATTGAAATAGAGCCTGTAGGGAACTTCCTTCATCAGCAGCCTCTCACCCACAGAGTCCAGTACTGTCTGGAGCACTGCAAGCAGAGCCCTGCAACACTGCGCTGGGAAAGACGGCTGCCTGGCAAGAGCTGCATGGGTGCATGCAACCAGCAGTGAGGTATGACAACTCGTGAGATATCTGCCCTGAGCTTACTGGGGTTTTTTCTCCTCCTCCCCCTAAGGAAAGCAAGTTTTACTTTTGTTGTTGTTGTTCTGTCAGGTAGGGGTGACAAGAAGTAATTTCTGTTCACGTAAGTGACGGGTGGAACTGCAGCTGTGGGCCACGGCCTCCTGGGCAGCACTGGTCACTGTGAACAACACTGTGACATCATTTGTAAGGGTTAGGTTTAGGACCAGGTACCTAGGTCTGTGAACACGAGGACATTAGCACACAGCACAGAGGGGACAGTACAGGCATTTCGAGATGCTGTGTGAATCCACAGCACAAATATTCCTCCATGAAGCAAATATATCATGTCCCTAAAAGCAAAGCTGTCTGAGAGAGTGGTGCCTTTTCTTCTTTACACGTGCTCTTGAAAAACCAAGTAAAGGATTTCATAGTCCAATCACAAACCTTGTAATGTAACTACAAGGCTCAAACATTGATCTCTTTGCGCTGAAGAGCAGCTACTCACTGCTGTCAGCTGGATATAATGAAGTGCTGATGAAAGGGGGGCAGAGTCTGGAATCTGCCCCCCTTTTGCATGATCAAGCAAACCAGATTCAAGAGATGCAAGTCAAACCTGACTTCTTAACTTGCTGTTATTTCCAGTGACAAGGCCAGCATGCAGAGTAATCCCAAATGCCTTTAGAAGGTCAGTTCAGATAAGCAACCCAAAGTTTGTTTTATAACATCTGAAAAGTTCAGATAAACTTCTCTCTGCATAAGTGAGTTTGAAATCTTGCAACAACAGGCTTGCTCTCTGACTCCATATAGCATTCACATATCTCCTATATGTCTGTACCCTCCTAAATGTTAATCTCCAGTGACCCAGAATAAATCAACAACATTTCCAGTCGTACACAACACTTGCTCAGTTCAAATGTGGGGTTTCTGCTCTCTTTATAAGCTGCATCACCACAGCACAAGCATGGGATGAAGATTTGAGATGTAATGATCTTTCATGTTCCCTGGCTCAGCCGCTCTCGTCTGCTGTCCCGCGTGGCACATACTGCCAGGTTTCCGGTGGATAGTTATAATCAGCTCATCAATGTGCCGCAGTCGAGGTTTGATTCAAATACCACAGCATCAGGTGACATACTCAGCTTCCAGCTCCCAACTCTTACCAGCCTTGTCTGCTGTGTTTTCATTTACCCAAGTTCCCTCTGGAAACACTTCACAGGTTCTGTCTCAGAGCACTTAGCACCAATTCATTTCTTCAACCCACAATTCGATGGAATGAACCATACCTTCATCTTACCATGATACAACTCTTCTTGTGCTGAAGGAGGGCTAAACCGAAGGGCTAAGCAGATCTTTCAAGGTTCCGTCCGATCCCTAGTGTTTCTATGATGATTCCATGATTCTTATTTAAAGGCAGGAAAGATGGTTGCTTATCTAAGGAGCCAGGGTTCCGTCTGCAGAGCCGCTGCCTTGCCCACCTTGCTCCAGAAAGCCTGTTGAGTAGCAGGTTTTGTAATGCCCAAACTAGCTGTTCTTCCAGTGCTTCTTTTCCAGTCGTGTTTGGACTCACTTATTTACCGTTTTCATCCCTGCGTCCCCAGCTTCCTTCTGCTCAGCCCTGTGTTGTCTGTCAGTAGTGGTCTGCCTGCATCTCTTCTCTATCTGCAAGACGAGAGCATTTTGGGTGCACACTGTGCTTGTGTCACAGTCTAGTTTTAAAATCTCTTCTGGCAGCTTCAACAACACCCTTCTAAACTGTTTACTAGCTGGTGAGAGATGCTGGCATTTCTGGAGCTGCTTTCAAAATGCTGAAACATAGCATTATAGGCACCTCAGCATGTTTGTCACCCACCCTTCAGCAAGGAAAATGTCAGTAGCGTCTGCTTACGGCCTTAAATCCCTCTCGTGTGCTGAATTTACCAAGCATCAGATTTAACTGCAGTTTAAAAGGGGCATAAGTAAAACACAGCAAGACCACTAACATGTGCAGGAATCTTTTGAGACACCTAGGGAACTACAGTCCCTCTGCAACTGGAAAAAGAGCAAACTGCTGTGTACACCTCTGCTGTTGGCCTTCTTGGCCACCTGGGCACACTGCTGCCCGCTGTTCAGCCGGCTGTCAGCCGACACCCCCAGGTCCTTTTTTGCCAGGCAGCTCTCCAGCCACTTTTGCCCAAGTCTGTAGCACAGCTGGGGGTTGTTGTGACCAAAGAGCATGACCCAGCACCTGGCTTTGTTCAACCTCATCCCATTGGCCTCAGCCCATCGCTCCAGCCTGTCCACATCCCTCTGCAGTGCCTCCCTTACCTCCTACCCTCAAGCAAATTAACACTGCTGCTTAATTTTGTGTCACCCGCAAATTTACTGAGGGTGCATTCAATCCCCTCATCCAGGTCACTGATAAAGATGTGCAACAAGACTGGTCCCAAAACCGAGCCCCGAGGGACACTGCTTGTGACCGGTCACCAACTGGATTTAAGCCCATCCACCACAACTCTCTGGGCTCGGCCATCCAGCCAGTTTTCACCCCAGTGAAGAGTCCACCTGTCTGAGCAGTGAACCGCCACCTTCCCCACCAGAATGGTTTTTGTTGAGTAAGGGAGAGAATTCCTGTACGAAAAGCTGCTCTGTAAACCCCCTTAGCGGCCAGCTCTGCCACTCTATTCCGGAGTGATGGGGCAGTGGGGGTTTCCCAGCTGAAGCAGGGTATTTTCTAAAGGACATGCAAAGGGAGTAGAAGATGACTTCATTGCCTAAACCTTGGCTGTCTTTACAGGGCTGAATAGCTTTTTTCTGTTTAAAGATAAGTGCAATGTGTGGAAAGTCAGGAAGGAAATGGCACTGATAAGAAGCCATTTTTACAAGGTAGGTTCTTTTATTCCCTCTGCTGAAAAGAGAGCTAAGCGATACCAGTGTTGTAAGGGGTATTCCCGTGTCATTTTAAAGAGCTTTAAGGGATGAAAGCAGCTGTGCTAGCGCAAGGTAGGGAATTACCAAACAGGACACATACACTTTGTCTCTGCAGAGGAGCCTTTGCCTTTCTGTTTCCGGTAAGGGCATGAGGGGTCCTATGTGTGCACGGGCCCTAGAGCGAGCCTTAAAACCATAGTTATGGGCTGGAGATCACACCAGCTAACATACAGTTCCCAGCCCATGGAAACCAAAGGTGAGATTGTCAGAGCATGGGCACCAGTCCAAGGGCCTTCAAACTTGTCCAGGGGGCTGCATCAGGGGAGAAAGAGAGGCGTGTTTTATATGGTAGCTCTCAATCCAAGGACACCTTGGTGGCAGCTGCAATTCACGGGAAGTGAAGTCTCCGGGTCGTTTTTCAGCAGCATAAAGGACTGCACTGTGGTCCCATATTTGCTGTTTTCTGCACTAACTGAAAAGTAGCTGCGGTGGTGTGAAGAGGGAGAGAGGAATATGTGAGACCCTTCGCCTCTTCTGAAGCCAGCCGGTGCCCCAAGACAGCGGCAGTGAGTGGGAGCTGCAGAGGACTCCAGTGGGCTTGGCAGCTGCCCCAGGATGGCAGCAATCAATGCTGAACACAGGGCCTGTCCTCAGCAGCAGCAGGACTGCTCTTCAGCCTGACCCCAGTGAAACGCTGCCAGCACAGGGCTACTGCCCAGTGCTTGTTGTTCAATCCCTCTGAATGGCTGAGGTGTCCAGGAGGTGACTGCCTTCCCTGCTTAGCTTGCTGTGCTGCTGAGGGGCTGAGTCAAGGGTTCTGCTGCTGTCAGGGGGGTTGCACCCTGTACTGTCTCAAACGGAGGCATCAGGTTGGGGGGGTGGGGGTTTTCTTCTTTAATCTTAAATGCAATGTCTGAGTCCCAAGATAGGCACAAAATCACAGTGAAGACACATACACACACAAGAAGGCAGGGAGCAGAGTAAAGAAGGTAGACTACTCCGCAAGACGTACTGTAAAATATCCTGGGAGGTCCTTCAGTTAACGTGTCAGATCTTACCTGGTGGTTAAGATCTGGAGGTTTTGATGGACTGCCTTATAAATTAGATAATAGGTTTTCGTGTGATGGAGAGAAATTTAGGTCTAAAAATAAGTGACTGAGTAGCTAGGAACTGTTGAGCTATGGGCTGAAAGGACCTCTGAAGTGTAATATGTAATTAAGCCTTCTCTCTTCCGCACATCCCAGTCTTTTTCCACAGACACTTGCCAGTGTGGATGGTAAATTGCAAACTATGCTTCACTCCACAGCCTACCCTGGGTTTCTTTCTCATTCAGCAGAAGCAGTGGAGTTGCTGACAGAAAAGTCTGTTGCTGTAAGAAGGGTCTGCAGATTCCTTAATTTGGGGAAGAGGACCGCTTTTGGATTTATATTTACAAATGAAAGGAAATCCTCTTTCTTTCCAGTGTTCAAATAGTGGGTTTTGAGTGGTCTGACTTCACGCTTCCTTTTTCTTCTCCTGCTTTTCAGATCCCCTCTCTTTATGAAGTATTAAGTCAGCAGACCTTGGTGTAGCTGCTTTGGCGAAGCCTTGATGGAGCATCTTGGGGAAGTGCAGCATCTTACGAGAAAAGAACCAAACTACGAAGATGAAATATGCTTTAACTCACCGACTAGCAATCTGTGGGGAGAAAATATACGCAGAACTTAAAAAGAATTTACTAACTTTCATCACTACTCCTTCCTGTACAACATTCTAGCTGCTGTTTCATCCACTGATTACAGCAATCAGAATTTTAAAATAAGTACAGAGGCTTAACAAGCCCAGTGATTGGAGATCTGGAACCTGACCTCAGGGATGTTGGCATTAGCTTTAAAACACAGCAGTTTATAACTAGGATTTTTTGCGCCAGCATCCCCACTGTGCCACAAGAAAACAAAGTGTTTCCAGCTATTCCAGGTGGCACACAAATTCCATGACTTTTCAGATGGTAATTGCCCACTGAACCACTAACATTTTCCAGAACTTAAGCGGCATTGATGGATCCTCGATATAGAAAGGGGCACTACATCTGCAATGCAAGGAAGCCTTTCATTGCCACTTCACAAACACTTTCACCTCATAGCATTAGCATCCTGACCTGAAAAATAAACAGAAGGTGGCTTTCCCTGCCATTTAGGGTCATTAGGGCCCCTAAAAGGTACCACTGGCTCAGGCAGAATTAACAGAGGTGAAATCTGTGGTGAACAGAGCATCAGTACAAAATCCAGGATGTAGCCTCCTGAGGGTGGGTGTCTGCACCACGGAATAAAAGTGCACAGAGAGGAAGAGCCTGAACTCCTGAGTCTGTTGCTTTGCAAGCCAGCTCAGCCCCTGGCTCCCCTTCCAACTATTCCAAATATTTGTTTTCAAGACAAACCTGCCACAGCAGCGCCCTGGGCCTGGAGCCCAAGGCTTGTTCTTGGCCAGCTTTTCTTAAGTCTTATCAACATAACCCGGTTGGCCAGTGCTGCTCTCAGTTATGGGTTCTCATTTATCCCTGGCTGAGGAAGCGCTTGAGTTCCTACATAGGTTTAGGCACAGGGTTCAGTTCTCCTGAAGCATTTTGCTTACAAGGTAAAAACGTGCCCAGGTAACCTGGAATGGATGTGTTAAACACGATCTTCAGGTGCTGCTGAAGCTGTGACTTTCTTCTGATGAAGGCTGAAGCTGAAGCTCTTCAGCACACGTAAAGCGAAGCAGATGTTATTTTGCTAGAAGAAGGCCACTGTTCACACTTTCCTCTGGAGTATTTAACTTCAGCTGCTATAAAAGAAAGCTACTACGATATATGGATCCTCAGTTTGGTTTGGGACGAAATTCCTTGGCTGCTAAGGAGACTGTACTGCAGCCTTGCAGACCTAGGGAGCGTAGTGGTTAGTGGCAGTTCACTGCCAGGACCCGGGACTGCCTGAGCACAAAGGACAATGGTTAGGGAATACCCTTTCCTAACTTGAGCAATGCCACGCACAGCGTTTTCTGAAGCTGCTTCCTTTTTGCCTTTCTGGAGACCTTGGCGTGAATCCTGAATGAAAAGCACCTATGACTCAGGGCATACCCGAGGCTGGCAGCTGCTGTTACAGAACATGAGGCTTTGAGAAACAGAAAACTCACCAGTTCAGAAAGAACATCCAGGTTCAGCTCAGCTTGACTCCTGAAAAATATTTATAGCCTGATTTCCACTTACAGTTGCCTTTAGAGCCACATAGCAAAATGTGATGTGTGCATGGATCGTATGACATGTTTTTGAGCGGTGGAATAATGTAACTGATGAGGGTTTGGAGTAGAGGCTTCTCCCTTTCGTCTGTAACCAGGTTATTTCTATGATTGAGTGCTGTGTTTAATCACTTCTCCTTGGTCCAAACTCCAAACGTCTTATCGGCTGACAAATATTTTGATAGCATCAACCAGCGATTGCCTTGCTAACCTTGTATTTGCGAGTGAAACACTGAGAACCTGGGAGAAGACAGAACTGCTCTCAGGGTTTGGAGGGAAGCCGAGTGGGTACCCGCGTTGTTGACAGTATGCTATTAAAAGCTTCAGGGGCAGTGTTATTGGAAATCAAACTGTCACAGAAACAAGGGTAAAACAGGAGTAGTTTTGAACTGCACCCCACGTTGTCAGTTTGGCTTGGTTGGGAAGGCTGTGCGGACCTGAGTCCTTTCAGTGAGTTTCACCTGTGGCACACAGATGCATTGTGAAGTCCTTCAGCAGGTCACACAGACCCCTAACGTGCAGTTCTCCTTTCCTCTGGACAGTACCGTAACTCGGGAAATGTAGCTACGTCTTGTCGTTCCAAAGGGCTGGGGAGGAGAAGACAGGAAAGTCCCTCGTGTTGGGGTGAGTGCTGGCAGGCAGCTGGGGGTTGTACCTCATCAGGTGCCTCCAACAGGCAAACACTCCGTTTTATAACCTCAGTATTTGCAGCATTTGAGGCATTTCCTGCCTGAAGTACTGGGCAGGACAAGCAAATACCGCTTGTTCTGACGCGAGCTGCTCTCCTTAGCTAAACTAGCAGGCTTTTCATGGTCGGAACCGATTTCTGGGCAAGCCACAAAACCCCCAGAGCTCCTGCCACACTTCCCATTTAGCAGCAGCCGCTCATCCCTGTTCCCAGAGCTGCACCTGAGAGTGGACCTATGCTGGGCAGGAAGGGGTTTTGCTCAGAAAGAGAAGCTCTGAGCCTGGTGGAGCGTTTCTGGTTAAATGATGTCATAGCCACTACATTCCTTGAACTCACTGTTCCTTGTGCAAAGAAAAGGGGGAACTGGCTCTTTTCTACCACTTTTTAGGTTTCCGAAGTGATGCTGGACCTCCCCACACTACTTCATGTGTGGATTCCATCGATACCTGTGAAGCTTTGTGTTTCCCATCTCCCACTGGCGAGCCCAGGCAGCCCTGGAGGAGCTGTGAAAACGGGTGGTCTTTCAGAGCTGTGGCTGGAGCACTTCTCAGCCAACAGAGCTGCATCGATCGCAGGCTGGCTCTGGCTTGGCAGTGTTTTCCGTTTGTCTCTAGAGCCAACACTGCATAGCTTATGAAGCAAAACACAGCAGTTACTTGTTCTTCCAGCATGAAGAGACACCAAAAAGCACGCGCACGCTGTACCTGCACACACCACACGTGCACACACGCACACTTGGACACACGAAGCCTTTCCCTGCGGAATTCTCACTGCAGTTTCACAGACTCAGCCAGTCTGGATAGTTCAGATGCAGCTGCAGAGAAGCATCCTAGGGTTCACATCCTTATCTTACCAAACCTGAACTCAGATTTTCTCCATGGCTCACGGAAAGCCCTGCTCCCTGGAAGCCTGATTAGGGAGCAGCACCCACGCCGTGAGCTAACTCCCTGTTTGGAGCTGTGGCTGTGCAGCATTCCTCACTTTGGGCTAGAAAGCTTGCCATATGGCTGCTGTGTTTCCAGTAGCCGTAATGTAATTGAATCAATTGCCCTCACGTGATAAGGGTGCTCTAAATGAGCAGGCATCATTTGTTTCTGGGTTTTGAGGCTTGTAAGGATTGGAGGGCAAGGCCCCTGAGGACAAATCAGTCTAGTTTGTCTTCAAGAAAAATGGGTTGAAATCTGACCTGCGGTGCAGGCGTAAATCAATTCAGTAGTTCTGGCAGTCCCACGTGGATCTTTCCTCATTTGGAAATTACCCGCTGATGAAGGTTGCTGTCAATCTTTACACAGCCTGGCTACAAAAAGCAGCTCTCTTCTGGAGTGAAGGACATCACTAAATAACATGCAAAATTCAAATGCAGATACCCTGAGCTCAGGAAAGGGATAGCATTAATCCTTGTGATAGTGTCAGAAAGCAAACCGTAAGGTGAGAGAAGGGGGAAAAGGAGGGGGGGCTGCCAAATGCTGGCTGCAAAGATGCTAAGACTTCTAGCAGCTGACGATTGCCATGAAGCAGTGGGATCTGCCTGTCTCACATGCAGCAGGAGGTTGATAAGGTCTATGCCCAAACCTACTGTGACCTAGTTTTCCCAGTGCCCCGCTGTTCCATCTCAGCCTCAGCATCTCATCCAGATAACCAGGACCTTGGTTTTTTCGGCTCTGCACCATCCCTGCACCAGGTGCTGCGGCTGAAATCAAGGCTCCTGGTCTCCCCAGCCAAACGTCGGTACTGCTAGCTGCTTTGTGTCTGCTTCAAGCTGTGCTAATCTTTCCGAGCAGCACTGAAGTGTGCGCAGCTTTGCTGCCTTCTCTTTCCCCATAGAGACAGAATTGTGACCCAGAGAAAAACAAGGCCAAATCCCAAGAAAAACATGGAGCAGCTTTGGAGGGTGAAGCAATGGACTACCTAGAGGTCCCTATCCAAGATAACCACCCGGGCCTCTGGCACTAGCCACTGCGGGATGAGTTTCCTCCTGCAGCTGTATTTTGTAGTGGAGTGGCACAATTTGTCTTCTAGGGGTGCCCAGCTCTGTGTTCAACCAGTCCTGGATAACTGACTTCAGAGACAGCAAACTTAACAGCTGGACGAGTTCTCTCTGTCTTGTACCCATTGAGACGTTGATCTTTGAAGCTAAAGTGTGTACTTAGACTTTCATTTCCTCTGTCCCTCTTGTTAGTCTTTTGGGGACTCCAAAACCAGAGTGCAGCGTTTTAGACCTGGAGACATTTATCAGCAACTCTTTGTCACAGAATCATGGGCAGTTAGGGGTCGGAAGGGACCTCAAAAGATCAGCTAGTCAAATCTCCCTGCCAGAGCAGGATCACCCTAGACCAAGTTGCACAGGAACGTGTGCCTTCTTAGCCACAAGGGCCCATTGCTGGCTCATGGTCATCCTCCTGGCCACCAGGACACCCAGGTCCCTTTCTCCTACGCTGCTCTCCAGCAGGTCAGCCCCCGTCCTACCCCTACCTGAGGTTGTTCTTGCCCAGGTGCCAGACTCTACACTGCCCTTGTTGAATGTCATTCAATTCCTCCCTGTCCAACTCTCCAGCCAGAGAGGTCCAGGTCCCACCGAATGGCAGCCCAGCCCTCTGGGGTGTCAGCCACTCCTCCCAGCTTTGTGTCCTCTTCTTGTCAGTGAGTTTGGAAACTGATTTACAGACCTTTCAGCTGCTCTTGTGCCTGTGCTGGAATGTTTCCTGTCTTTCACCTCCCAAAACAAAAGTCTGAAGCCTGGCCTTTCAGAGCTATCACACAGAGTCTGGCTTCCTTTGGTAGATGTACTGCTTTCTGTATGATGCCTTGTAAAATCCATCGTATTCTTCTCAAGTCGTTCGTGCTCCTCTGTGTTTGCATCACAGAACCACACTTCACAGAATCACAGAATCCCCTTCGGATCATCAAGACTTCTTCATGTTTTCTTCCCTCCCTTCCCTAGTTAATTCCTTTCAGACCTCTTGTTCTGTGCCCCCCTCAGCAGCACAGACAAGAACCAGTGCAGCACGGACTTCCTTACAGGGAGAATGAGCATTGGAGGTCATTGCAGAGAGGAATAAGCATTTCTGGAGGACTGGGTTTGAAGGACAGGTGTGGGGGTGTTCTCTGGGTGACACTATACAGCTACAGAGCAGGAGAAGTCGGAAGTGTGGGGAAGTGGAGCGAGCCCTTCTGCACATGGGTGGGAGGTTAAACCGAGAGGTCGTTCAGTACTCCAAGCCCAGCTAATATTGGTAGTAGAGCCCCTTCGTTGTGCTCTCCTGGTGAGCAACCCAGTGCCTTCACGCCACCCCTGGCTTCTATTTCTCTATTCCATTTTCCACTAAATTGATCTTTTTTTCAGTTTCTGCTTCTTGGAAACTTAATTCTCTGCCACCTAATACCCTCTTAAGTGCAATCCCTGTACAGACAGATGAGGTTACACTGGAATTATACAGATGCAAGGCATGAAACCTGTACAGAAAATTCTACCTAGTGTGCCTTTAAGGAGTTCAGCAAGGACTGTGGCCGTAACCTGAGTGCTATCACTAAAAATTGCTCCTCCTCACAGTCCTTCTGATTCTGTGTAAAGAGGCGGTATTTTGTTGGAACAAAAGGCAGGGTTTTCCTTCATAACTGTTTCCTTCACCTCTGCTGTCCTGTTCTCTGACCAGAGCAGCTCCGGCTGTACCTCCTGCAGTAGGCAGGAAAGCCATCTCCAGGCTCACTTGAAGGGTCCTTGCTCACAACCATTTCTTTGAAGAGGCACTCCAATTCCTCTTCCCTCATTTATGCCCTACCTATTGGTAAGGAGTAGAATGAGTGGATGAACAGGCAAGGAATATTCCTTCAAAATCAGGATTACGTGTCTTCAGAAGCCTTTCTGTTCCAGGGTCCATGGTGTGTAACAGGAGGTTGGCTGCAGCGTGCTAGGTTTGCTTAGAGGGGTGAAATAAAAAGATGGATTAGTTGCTTTCTTGGAGATTTGAGCGTTAATCGTCTCCCTAATAAGATCATCTGAACTCTCTGCTTGGTGGCATAGCACTGCAGTGAAGGAATTCTGAAGGCACGCTGCTAAGTTGATTGTGCTTCTAGATAATTCATTGAAATGAGGAAAATAACACATACCAATAAAAAAAGAAAAGGAAATAGCACTTCAGCCGTTCTGTATACATTACCTTGTAAAGATTAATGGCTGGATAGGGAGGTCAGCATCCGACTGATCCAACGCAGGGGTTTTTTATCTCAAGTAACAGGCTTGGCGACTGCTTGCTCTAGAGAACCTCCTATTTCTAAAGCTGCAAGGAAAGATCTAGAAAACATCAGAATACTTTGAACAAACATGCAAAGGTTTTGTGTGCCCTGTAGTGTTTTACACACATTTCATGTAATTTTAGACATTTTAGCATTTTGGCAAGGTGACTTCAATCCAAACCAAAAGCGGTTCCTCTTCTCTCCTCTTCATTCTTTGTTGCTCGTGTTCTGCTTGTGCAGTCCCCTACGGCACTACTTCTCCTGAGATGCCTTGGCTTTGTGTGCAGCTGTTTCCTAAGTGCTTGTATTTATCCCTATTTGAATCCCGCTCCGAAAGCCGTGCCCACACTTGGCTGTGTTCTTATATTGATTTTCTTTCCTTTTCTTCTGGTCTTAGTTACAAATTACGCCTTTCTTTTAGCTTGGAATGTTTTAGGGTGATTGATTACTGAATGAACGGAGTACACCCACAAGCAAAGTCTGATTTAATCCCCTTAGTGCCAGAGATTTCAGAGCATGCCAACTCAAGTTACAGCACCCTCTGGAAATAGGTTCAGTGGATGCTTTTCTTGGAAGTCAAAGAGCTCTCTGTGTGTGTGTGTGTACCCTACTTGGGCTCCAGGACCAACTCTCAACAAGGCGTGGAGTTAAACCCCCATTTCCATCACTTCACTGGATTCCTGAGGCTGTCAGAAGAGAGCCAACTGTTTGCAACCCCTCAAAGACATGAGATCTACAAATTTCAGCCTCTGAGGGAACATGACCTCATGTGTGCGGTGCTTTGTCTTCTTTTTCAAGACGAGGGGAAGGAGAAAGTTTTGATAAGAAGCACTGATACGTGTGAAAGAGTGATTTGAAGCCAGCAGGAAGAAATACAGATCCTATTATAGCGGAGTTTTGCTCTGAAGTCCCTTCCTCAAAGATAACTGAGCTTGCTAAAATGAACTTCCCTTGAGTCTGACATTGCAAAGAGTGTCTTTGAATGCTTCTTGCCTGCTTCCAACCTTGGCTATGGGGTGGGTAACAAACCCATTCAGTGTGTGCTGCTGTGAACTTGGCCAGGTACGTGGTGATATGGAAATGCCTTTGAACCTGAGCTTGCAGGTAGGCTCAGATGCAATGGCAGGAACTACTTGGGGCTTCCATGACTATGGATTCTACACTGTCGGCCACGGTGTGGAAATGAGACGACTGCAAACAGCACAGCTTGCTAGAACTTGTTTAGAACACTTCCATTCCTGAGCTTTGACATACTCATAAATATCCCCCGTCCCGTGCATTCCTTCTCCTAGCATTGTGTTGCTGTAACCCCGTAGTCATGAACCTTCAGTTACGAGTGCCACAAGTACCTCCATCTCTTCCTGCTGCTGCAAATGAAGAGTGGAAAAGTTCATCAATCAATTATCTGACTTTTTGGAGAGAAACAGAGCAGTGGCAGTCTCCTGTTTCCTGGAGATTTGAAATATGCCTCTTCCCATTGGAAGCAGATACAGACTCAGCTTAAACTGGGAACAGTAAGTAAAAGAAAGGGGAGAGTGGATGGGGCACACACTTTTCCTGGCAGCTTGCGAAACGCTGGCGTAGAGAAAGATTGGAACCACCCTTCTCTGAAAATATCTTTACCTCAAAAATTGGGGTGTGCGGCTGTAGGGATGACAAAGTGTTGGGGAAATAAAACACCCCTGAAGATCTTACTCATTTTTACATAAAGTGCCCACCCTTCAGGACTGGTTTTATGTGTTTCACCTGTCAAACCCTCTCAAGTTTCGTGACAAGGGAGGTTAAGCTGGTATTACTGGTTCTGTGAGTACTTCCTACTGTTCTGTTTTTCTCCTTCCCAGCTACTCTTTCCATCATTTGGCATCAGTGGCCTTTAGAAGCCTTTCCTCTGGTGGGCACCATCCTACTCCAGCATCAGAAGTACAACCACCACTTTTTTGCAGTATCCTAGCCTGCTCCTGGGCACCCCCCCACCCCCCAGCATCCCAAGGGTGTGTTTGCTGTTGAGACTTGTGGGGAGAATGTGTGGGAGAAGTTGGCAAAACTGCAGCTAAAATGCAAAGGAACAGTATTGTTGGAGAAGCTGGCAAGAACCAGGGTGTTTATTTAGCTCCATTTCAAAGGCTCGTAGTAATGCTCTTCAGTGGGATTTCTGCTTGTGGAGTGATTTTAAGGCCAAGGAGCAGCACAGACCCTTACTAGACACAGGAACCACTACATTTGTCAGTGGTAGCGACAACAAACAAATTGGAGCGTAGCTGTTACTACTTGGTCTGGGTTTTAAGCAGCAAGATGCTGAGGGTGTGCATAACCCCATAAGGCTTCAACCACTGCCAAAACCACACTGGTAAAAGATCATTGAATCAACGACTGTACAGGTAGGTGGTAGCTCTGCAGACCCCAGGCTGGTACTTTGTTTCCCAGGGCATTTCTGTGCAGTCCAAGTCCCTTTTGTATTGCATACCCTGGGCAAAAAGAAGTTAGTAAAGTTAGAAAGAAACTGTAGGAAAATTGTCTTTCCTCATCAGATTGCTTTCGCATCGTCATTCCAATAGGAAGAAATGCAGCGCACTCCTGCCTAGCAAAATGGTTCACGCCTTAGCCCTTCATATGGACTAGGGAACAAGCCTCAACTCTAAGCCTTATCCTCATAACTGTTAATCCCTCTGCTTGCAGAATTTCTCTTATATCCACAAAACAGCATGAGAGAATGAAAGTGACTAATTGGAATGATATAAATACTCACAGCCGTCAACTAGAGGCTCGGTAGGAAATGGATAAAATATCAGCCTTAAATTTCATCGTCTACAGTAGTCAGTTCAGACAGGGTTTGGGTTATATTTTTTAATTTAAAATTCTTTAAATCTTTTATTCTCTCTGTATCAAATGGATCACTACAACTTCAATAGTTAATTATCTGTACTATAAAAAGAAATTATCTTTAAGCGTTAAGAAAATATTTAAAGAGCTCTTTTTCTTTTTCGGTAAAGGAACTGAAATGTGATGGACCCTGTATAAGCTGATCTTCCACTGATGTGTACACGGAGGTCCAAGTAAGATGAAGAGATATGTGCTGCCTCTGATCTTGGCAACTGTGGTGTTCCGTTCTTTGGCCGTCATTTTACGGGGGGTTTGGAAATCCAGACAGATTCAGCCCCATGAATTGATTCACAAAGGCACAGCTGTATGAAGCAGTAGCTGCATTTCCACTTCTACTGAAGAAGTGTAGGTTTATTACCCCTAACCATGAGGAACAGCTTCTCATGCTGAAAGCCATAAGCAGAAGCTTTAGCACTTGGCAAGGGGTGGGTCTTTACCCCATGGCCTGTGGAGAGACGAGAGAGTTCTTAAGGCAGTTAACATCTTTAAGTTAGACTTGCTAAGGGTTTTGACTTTTCAAATACCCTAGATGTTGTTTGAAATCTGCATTAGCCAATTCGATCAGGACTCTGGGATTCATCTCATCAGATCCCACAGACCTATGAGTGTTCAGGTTCCTCAGGCATTCGCAAACCTGAATCTTCCACAGTGCGAGTGTCTTGGCTGCTCTAATCCCTGTCTTGCAGCCTATCAAACTAGGAGCTGTAAGTAGGAGGGTTATCGGTGAAGACATCACAAAAAGCTCTTCTTGCCCCTAGGTGGTCACTCTTGTTCAGCAGAGGGGTACTCATGCTTTGAGCATCCTTCTCTGGTTGACACAGAAGTTCTTGTTATTACTCCTTTGTGGTGTTTTGGCCCTGGCTGGGGACAAAGTGCCCACCAAAGCTGCTCTTATCACTCTCCCTTCTTACAGGGACCAGAAGCAGGAGGTTGAATACATACAGATCTGTACTAGTGTACACACTTAGGTATGAGGGAGAGACGATGATGAATGCACCCTTCTTCCTTGTGTTACTCTAGGGATTTTTAGCATGTTGTTTCAAAATGACTGCAAACTTCAACATTACAGAGCTGGGATTTACATGGGGACTGATGGGCTTTACTGCTTAGTCCTCTGGGTTTTCCTTTATCTTCTCATCAGATAGCAGGCTCTTTCCTTTTCTTCCTGCTGACTTTCAAATAACGGGGCTTATAGCCAGAAATTTCTGAAAGCTGACTGGAATCTTCCTAAACCAGCCCAAAAATCTAACAGATTGGCTGACTTCACCACGAAATTGCACTTCTTACTGTCCTTTGGGGCCTAGATGTAAGCTGGCTTCTTGGTCCTGGACATTGATTCTAGCAGGCTGACTTCTTTCTTGTTCCTAGGTCTGACTGATTTGGTGTGACAGAGATCGGTTGCAGGAAAAACAGCTTCCTGGCCTTTATGAAATTGGGTCGAGGTCACTGAAAATACCTCCCACAGGAAATTACTCTCATCTTCCTCCATTCTTTGTCCCTTATGAATCGTTCACCTCCAGGAAATCATTTTTCCAACTTTTAGAAATTTCTGCATCTTTCAAGTGACCTCACTCTACTGGAAGGAGCAACTCCCCTTGCCTCACTCTGCTTCTAGGACTTCCCTGCGAAGGGCCTGGCAGCTTCACGCACTTTTGTCACTGCCAGCCTATTACAACGGGGGTTTGGGCTGCTGCTCCATTCTGGTTTGCGTTAGCATGCACTTCCAGTGCGGAGTGGTTTTGTGTCTCAGAGGAAGAGAGTAAGAACTTCAGGAAAACAGGAGCCTTTTAGATCATGCTGCCAGAGCCAGCACCCATTTTTTCCAAAAATAAGGAAAAAACCCAGACCACACAAAGAAGCTGCACGTCAGACAGCTCCTGAACTGAGCAAGAAAGAGGACTGCAGTTCCAGAGGAGAGGGGAGGAACATCCTTTCAGCATGGGAGGGAAGCATGCTGGTAGTTAAATCATGAGTGATAACTGGAAAATATGCGTTACAGTTTCAGCCCTTTTGTGATGGAGAGTTGGTAACTCAATTGCCTGTCCTGGTGACGTGAGCCAGGCACCACACAGCTCATTTTATGCCAACACGCTGAGGTCAGGAGCCTAGGTTGTTTTATCCTTAGACTTCTTTCCACTTTTGATACCAGCAGGTACATTTTCCTTCTCAAATCTTTGTCTTCCTTCATCCTCTTCCTGCCATATGCCTGCTCCCCTCTCCTCATCTCCTGTGGCAGCCCTTACCTCTCTCTTTCCATTGGTATCACAGCAGCCCTTCTCTCACATCCAGGTTTTGTTATCCCTTAATCAGCGCATCAGATGTTTACAGCAATGCACTTCAAATCACTTGCCCACCTCTGCCTGCCTCTCTGGTGTCTGTCTTTCTAGACAGTGCTGCCGGTCACTCAAATTCATTGTGCCAAACAACATTCCTTATTCACCTGCCTCTTGTCATGCTCCCTAGATGCACTACCTTGATCTTGAGTTCCCCCTCTCTTTCTGCACTTTGTAATCCTAATCTTCACTCTTGAACAACTACAGTTTGTCTTTCTGTTACCCAGCTCCCAAACCACTGCATTAGTCTGGCATTGCTCAGGGGCAAGGTTTTGTTTAAGCAATGTTTCTTGCTAGAAACATGGAACAGAATTGCTTGGCTTTGACTTCTGTAGGAGCCCAGAATGAATTTCAGTCTACTGGTTAAGGGAAAATATGAATGCCACCCCCCATCCCTGGTCTTTGCCTGAACACAAAGTCAATTTAAATCACCATTTGGGAAAGAACTTAACTATGTGATTTTTGAGTTCTATTTTATAAGATAGATTGTTGTAGAGGCTATGGCCCCTCTCTCAGTATTAGCTGTGCCACAGATGGATGCATCATGAGGAGGAATGTGGAAGTAGCTTTTCCTCGTTCAATGGTTTGAACGGTGCCCTAAGGCTTCACTCTTACTCCAGCAGATGTGTAGGTCACTGCCAGATAGCTTTGGGTCTGCTTGTTGCATTGCAATATATGCCGGCTTCTGCGGCTGCACAAAAGCTGGTGGAAGACTTTGCTCTCCCTCAGTGCCTCTGGGGTAACTCTCCCCTTATGTGAACTATGCTTGGTTGCAGTTTCACTGTCCATCTTTGCAAAACAGCGCTGTTGAAAACAAAACAACACAGAGGGGGGTATCTGAGTCAAACAGGAAGAGTTGAACAAGCAAACCTGCACCGTGTCCTCTCATACCCTAAGGCGGTTCTGAGACTGCTGTAGAAACAGGAGTGAAATCAAAGTCTCAGGGTTGGATTAAAGGCTAGCAGCCCACCAGCACACCTGTGGGTGCTGCACTGAGGGTCTCTGAAAGACGTGTCTGAGCAAACAGCACTTCTCCGTGCCTTTTAGGTGTGTCGCCTGATTTTTGGGACAGGGTATGAGACAGAATCCAGACAAGGTTTGCTCACTGACAGGTAAAGACTGGCAGCTGTGATGTACTTGGCTCTGAAAGGGACATGGGCATTCCTGGGGCTAGGAGATATAAGGAAAAGGCAAAATCATCAGTGCTTCAAGCATTTACTGATTGGGAAACAAGCTTGTTTAGGACAAGGCAAACCTCACTGCTCACCGATGCATTAGCTGAGCATTGCTGCAGACTTCAGAGCTGTGAAAAGGAAACCTGTTCTAAAGCTGTGTCTGTGCTTTTCCCATGCAATCTGAATTTCCTCTCAGAGGAAATTTTGGGTCTATTTTCCTACACTGACAAAAGGGCTTTTAATTTCCCTAATGTTTTTTTCGTTCCTCAAATCCCAACCAGAAGCCCAGCACCAGCTTGCAGTCCACAATGGTCCTGCAGCCCACTGGGCTGTGCTGTCTCCCAGTGCTCACAACCCAAAGAAGCCATTGCCTGTTTCCATTTATGCACCTCTGGCAGGCACCCTTCGGAGAAACACAGCAGCCTGGCTTCATAAGCTACAGCAGCTCTTTCAAGAGAAACAACTGCAACCATTAAGCATATTTTTCCTCGCAACCCAAAAGAAGTCCTCTTCAGTGGAGCTGCAAGTCCTCATCCACTAAAGCAGATTTAGTATCTGCATTCATCTGCAGGTGTAAAAACCTGATGGTAAACTCACTTCTTCCTCTCACTTTCTGTGCCCCACAGCTAGGTGCTTCTAGAGAGGGAAACCTCAGACTGGCAACTGCTTACTGAAATGCTCCCTGCTACTTTGCTTATCTTCCTGTAAGTGTGCTCAGAGCAAATGTTTGGTAGCCGCAGATAATGTGGTTACTGATAATGAATCCTTGCTGCTAGGGGCCACGCAGTCATTTAACTTTGCCAAATGAAATCAGAACAGGTGTTACCAGCCCCCTTCCGGATCAGAAGGTGAACAGGTGCCACCACGTTGCATCTGGCAGCGGGAGAAAACAAATCAGAGAACTGATGAATGAGATGGTTCTTAATTTGGTGCACAACCTAAGCAATTAGGAGGGTTCTCCTACACTTCTCTGTCCTGTTCATGGAACCACGATAGAGGGACAATGCCAGAGAAAAGCAGGTTGAGGGAGCATAGTGCATAGTGTCTGATAGGCTGGGAATTTTGTCTTCAGCAGGGAGCCAGGAGAGTCTCCTTGGTTTCAAAAGGCTGAGGAGGGGCAGAGGAGGAACTTTATAATACTCTGCAGTGATTCAACAGATCAGCAGCCACGAGTCCCTTTCTGCATCGCAAACTGTCTCCCATAAGAGTGAAAGCTCACTGCAGAAATGAAGAGCTTCTCATAGAAACGCCCTGGCACTGCTCCATGGTCTAGGAGTAGAGACCTGCTGGTTTCAGGGCTGGATGTGAAATGAATCCTGTGTTTCTCCCTGGGATGAATACCCTGTGCCACTGCCTTGGTAATGATCAACGTGTCTCTATCTGACACTCCATGTTTGGCTAAAAATGGTACTTTAGAAAGCATGGATTAATTCTCCTCCTGCTGCATGAAGAAGCATTTCTGACTAAATCATTTTCAACAAACAGTGCTCAGCCAGGGCCGTAAATCACACAAACAATGTTAATCACTTTTCCATCATGTTTAATGGCCTTAAATTGCTTTAGGAATTGCTGCGCCTGATTTTAATTCACTGGGGCTCTCCAAGGGGTCCAACCGCAAACGACCATTCCCAGAATCAAGGCTGAGTTAGTACAAACACCTTGGTGAAGGTAAAGGCCAACGCTCAAATCATACAAATCGGTGCAGCCCCGCGGACGCCTGTGATGTTATGGCCATTGATACCAGCAGGACCACAACACGACTGAAGTAAATGGCCTGTAGTTCTAAATGGCTGCTGATAACAGGTGTCATGGTAAATCAGAGGCTGACTTGTCGCTCTTCAAAATGCACTCAGAAGGTACATTAAGGGGAAGGAAAAAGCCCCGAGCAGTGGCCAACATGCTGTAGCTAGTATAATTCACATTTGCATTGAGACACGGGTCCTGATTTGTTACCACTGCAGACCCTTGTGCCAGTAGGCAAGAGTCAAAGACAGATCCTGGCACCCAGATCAGCCTAGATGCAGCACCGTTAACCCGAGGTAAGGATGTGGCATGCTGTGATTGGGATTGGACGTGTACAACTCTGGGCTTTTGGGGGAGTGCCTCACTCCAGTGAAGTGAGAGGAATTGCTACAGAATGGGGATGGGAATGAGCTTTCTCACCCCGTCAGGGTTTTCAAGAATCCCAGTATTTTTCCTATGCACCACCCCCTGGAGGGGTCCTTTCAGAAGGATCTTTTAAACACTTGGATGGAAATCTCCAAAACAAAATCAAGATGGGGCCAAGCTAAATATTTTACTTTAATAATGTTCAAAGAGTACATTTGGATGGTGACCTCCCTGTGCAATTGACTCCTTCCAGTACAAAAGAACGTGTGGCTTTCACTTCTTCCCTTCAATTAGCAGATAAATCTTTACTTTAAAAAATGCCAGACCAGTTCTTCATCATCCAGAGTTTCCTTTGGTTTTGGGGGTTTTCTTTAAAGCAGTTCTCAATCTGTCAGTGTCCTTTGTTTTGGGGGGTTTCTTTAAATCTGCAAGACTTGTCAAAAACAAGCCTCTGCCATAAATCAGTTTCAGCTTTGACAGACGACTGGCTTGTGGGTTTTTTAATCGTGGGTGGGAAAAGAACTCCGCAAACTCCTGACCACTCCTAGCAATGCTGACCTCCGTCTGAGAGCAAGCTGCCTCACGTAGGATTCTCCCAGTGAAATGAGGCTGTACCGGGCAATGGAGATGTAGGAAGTGCTTTTCCTTTCTTGCCCCCTCATTTTTAAATGAATACCTTAGCGTGTTTGGGGTTTTTATCAGTGAACAGCATGATTTATAGAGTCTCTAAGTGATTTATATTCTGTTTGCATGATTCGGTGTGCCGAGCGAATGCAGCTTGGTTGAAAATGGCTCCATGAAAAATGGTTTCTCTATAGCACAGATGGAGCTTAATCCGTGCTTTCAAAAATGATTCTGATTAAAGCCTTATAAGGATCAGATCAAGGCACTGTCTGTTGCCAAGGTATTGGCTGGAAATGTAGCTTGCAGGGGAAAATCTAAAGGCTGTGCGCCGCGAGAGAAGGGAGTTACCTTCTGAAATACGTTGGTGATCGGCAGATTTATGGATGTCCAGCTCAGCCTGCAACACAGCAAGGCTTTAAGGAGGAAGCAGGGAGCCACAACCAACTCATTAAAAAATCAAGAGTCCCCCCAGAGACCATCTCACTGGTATGTTGAGAAAGACAACTGCCTCGACCTTAGGTGTTCAAAGCCTGTATGTTTGGCCCTGAGTGGGCCAATGATGGTCCCTGATGTGGATGTCGAGCCTGAAGATGGGTTTCCTGCCCACTGCTTCTAGGCAGATGTCCTCAGCTGGGTGCTGGGAATTTTCAGATAACTTTCAGTGAAGGTTTAAGGAAATGAGCTGCATAAGAGATCTTTGTTAGGGGGTGGTGGTTAGTGATCCATTTTGCTTAGAAGTGCCTCATCCTCGTGTAAGTGTGTGTTCACTTCTCTGCTAAACATCGCAAACATTGAGCAGTTCCTTGGGGGCATCGGGGCTCCATGAAGTGAAATGGAGTCAGAGGATTTATGTCTTTTCCTTGGTTGGCGGCTGTTTGACACGGCACATCCACAGTATTCCCTGCACTCAACAAAGGGTTTACTTTTTCGGTGGTGCAGACCAAAGCCTGAAGAAAAGCAAGCAGCTGCCGTTCTCAGCTGTGCCTCCCTGGCAGCAGGTTACAGGGACAGCAGCGCAGCACAATACCTGGTGCTGGCATGTTTATGTGATCATCCCCCATGGCAGTGTTCCCTACATCCTGGTCTTGCTTTTGCACACCAACCTGACAATGCAGGGAGGTTTGTGCTTTGGTTTTCTTTTCGTTGCTTTCAGATCAGACACTCAATACAGATGTTGTAAGCTGCGGCTCCGCTGATCTCAAACAACCTGCTATCTGCATATAGTACGGTGTGAAAAGAGCAGGAATCTCTACCACTGCAGGACTGAGCCTGTGGGTCCACTGGGTGCATCTCAGCAGACATGGAGTTGTTGGTCTGTGAGTGCCTTTAGAGCTGATCTGGTCTGCACGTATGCACGAGCCCCAGATGTTTAGCAAACATCGCTGGGTGTTCAGAGCGTTCAGAAGTGACTGGAAAGTGGTCTGAGACGCTGGCCTGCTTTAGGGAGGGACTCGTCTCTGGAAACAGAATATGTAGCTGGGAAACAGGGGGGAATGGCACTGTGTCCTACCTCACCCTTGTGCCACCCATGCTACTCAAGGGCAGCCCTCCTCAGACTTAGCAGAGTTCTGTCACTTGTACGTGGGTGTGACCACACCAAAACACGGGTGAATCTGCCCAACCCTATCCATCCCTCTGCAAACAAATCACAACGCTTGTGAGGCATCTGCTGGGCGTCAGCTGCACGCTAACCCACTTACCTCAAGTTCATACTTCAGCTCCACATAATGCAGGGCATTCTCCCCACCACTCTGCACAGATTGCTGCTGCTGCAGTGGTTCAGACAGCGAGCTGCACTGCAGCTGCAGAGAAGCAATCATCTGCCAGTCATTCCTGCTGCTTTTCCAACAGGCATCTTCTCCGCCAGCTGTAAATCAGAGTAGTTTCGCCCAAGAAGAGCAGTGTGCAGCAGGTAACAGGAGCAGACCCAGACAGCATTGTCATTTTTTCAGAGCCTGTAATCTTAGGTTGTCACTCGCACCCCTGCAGAGTGGTGCAGAGCAGGCTCTTGGAGCAGGTGTTAAGGTGCTGAGGCTGGACTCTTGTTCACCCTTGTCTTACACTGGCTGCTATTGTTGTTTCACTGCACTTGGGTGGCTTTTGGTGAAGGGAAACTCGAAGTCAGACAGTAGAATGATGTTGGCAGGTTAGACAAATGGGACATTTTTGTGCTCGGTGAAATTACCACAGGTGACTGGAATAAACAGCAAACACGGGGGATTGCTGCATCCAAAGCTATCTGGTGAAGAATAGTCTGAGCGATAACAACAAATGTGAAGGCAGTTTATCTTAGCCTGCACCTTCAGTGTACGTATGCACTGATGTGTACGTATGGCGGTCTCTGAGCATATGTTTAGATGCTGCCCTTGTTGCAGATGAAGGTACCTGCCTGGGCACTGACCTGAGCAGAGGTTTGGAAGATTAAGCAAATGGTGAGATTATTTTCCCTGAGGCAGGAGAAGCTTCCTTCACTTTTCACCTTCTCTTCCAGCAGCCTGTTTATTTTCATTGAGCACTGCCTTGAATTCTTGGGTTATGGCAATAACAGGCTTGACCGTTCCTCGGGTTGTTCTCCCCCAGCACAGACACCTCTGAAGCTAAGTCTGTTTTTTGTACTTTCTGTGTTTGGAAGTGGGGGAGTGGAGCAGTTGCTGACAGAGACAGCCAGTGACGGTTAATAAATGTGCCTGCTAGGTTGAAAGTAAGGAGACCTACCACAAGAGTTAGAGAAAGTACACTGGATTGTTATTCCGGGGGGGATTGTGCAATTAAAGCCATAGCCCATAAACCCAGCTGGAATGTTAAACGAAAGCCAAAGGCCCCCCACAAGCGTACGAGCGGAGAAGAGTTCCTCGCAGTGAGTACCTTTGAAAATTAGAACTGAAGAATAATATGCTACAGAAAGAAAAGTTCTCCTAAGAAAAAAGAAAACAAGGAAATGAAGAGCGCGGTAGGCACTGGCCGCAGCACTTCTGTTGTGAAGGGTTTGTCAAGGAAAATGCTGTTAGGACAAACCCCGGACTTTCTTCGCTGTACAAATACACACGTACTCAACTTCAGAGCAGCCTTCGGTTTGCCTTCAGAACAGCAAGTGAGCTTTTAGATGACACAGGGGTGCTCACACTGCCATGCACTCTCCTAGCGACCTTCCAGAAAGGTGCTGCCTTACACACAGAAAAGGAGAAGCAGAGGCTTCCAACCTCCCTTTCTTTCTCTCCTCAAAAATGTGAAAAACCTAAGAAAACATTAGGGAGAAGAACGTGTGCCAGTCAGCTTTCTGCAAGATATTAGGTGCTTTTTTCCTCTGCTTTTGAGGTTATACTGTCCTCTTCCTTCTTCATTCCAGGTCATCGACATGGTCCCACACAGCACAGCGGGTCATTGTGCTGTGTTGACTGAAACATGAGTGAGGCTCTGCTCCCTTAAACTCGGTGAGGATTCCTCAGCAAGATACCAAGGACACGGCTCTTCCCGTTAGGGGGGAAGTGATCAGTGTGACTCAGACACACAGCCACGAATGAAATATCTGGAAAGCCATTCTCAGTCTAGAAGTGTCTTAGTCTAGATTTAGTACGTACATACTAATTACCTTGCTGGGATGCCTCAAACCTCCTCTGTATGAGAGAATCAGCCTCCTTGCTGAGATCACTGACGACTTTAGTAGATGATGCCAAATCAGGCGTGGTGTCAGTGACCTAAGGTCTGGCTTGGCCAGGACGACTCCCAAGCAGCACAACTTGTCCCAGTGTTCTCAAAGGCTGTGGCCTTGCACTATATTCTTATAGGCACAGGTCTGTTCTTAATTTTCTCTCTCAACATGCCCTGAAAAACATTTAAGGGTCCCCAGAAGGCTGCACAGAGTGGTGTAAGACTCATAAATCCCTGCCCCAGCCTAAGTGTCAGATCTCATACCTGAGAGATAAAGGGGACCTATTAAAGGTCCTGATGCCTCACATCCATCCCCTATAACAAAAGTGAATGCTGTTAGACTGTGTTGGCCTCCATTCCATTAAAAGTTTCTGTACCACAGGTTGGGCTTTTAATTGAGAGAAAATGAGAGGGTCCACCAGAGAGCTGTGTATTGGCTCAGTCCAAAACGGGTGTCACATCCGCACACAGGAGAACTCTTTTCAGGCAGAAGTGAAATTCTCTCACCACATGCACTGTAAGGATAACAACAGTGGATCTGGGCACTTGGCTGCAAACAATGAACTGACACTGTCGACCTATTTGGTAGGAGTCGTGAGCAAGGTTTCCAACTGCAGAGATGTTTTCTTACTGACCCAATCGCATCAGTTGATAGAGCGTTCGCAAGCCCTGCTCCCCATTTGTGACCCTCCGATGACTCGGCTGGATCACTACAGTTTGTAATATAACAAAGCCTTGTGCAGTTATGAACTCAGAGACCTCAGTCCGAAACAGAAGTTGGGCTGGAGGGTGACAGTAATACCTGTAAAACAACGTTTGAGTAACTTAGGCTGATCCCCCTGCAAGTTAATGCAGGCATTCTGAGTAGAAAGACTGATTACCCGTGGTCTTCAAGGGCAGTTATTTCTAAGAGTCTAACGCGGGGTGTTAGGATTGTGCAGTGAAAGATATGGTACCCCAGAACCATAATGCCTCTCTTAACATTAAATGGAGAGTATTTCAGACCTTTCTGTGCGTCAGGTCCTAGAACCCGACATGGAAATCACACTAAGCAGTAGAATGTTTGTTCAGAAGTACAAAATCATGGTGTCTGCTCAACAGCCTCCCAGCAGGTACAAGCACGAGTTTTTAACCCCTTGTGTTTGTGTGCAGCTTTTGTCCATGAAGTGAACTTGGCATGTCTTCATCTGCCTAACCCAGAAACCAATCAAGTTTTTTATTGGAATAGGTATTTGACTGGAAATGTCCTAGAAAACGTCGTAGTGCTTACAGAGCAGTTGTTGGCTATTCAGTGAAATTAATCAATACTATGCCAAATCTGTAACGAATCAACAGCTCAGCGTGAGGCTAGGGTATTCTACGAGCCCCACAGTGTGTTGTCTTTTAGAGTAGGCATAAAATCTGTGAATAAGCTGACTATTAGTCATGAAAGAGCCCCAGGGAACTTTAAGCATAGAGATCTTTGGGTAAAATTATAATTCACATCTGATATTCATCTGCTGGTGCGGATCAGCACCGCCGCCTTGGCGTTGGCAGTACAGGAGAGTTCTGCAACAAAGGGCTTCCAGACTCTGCTTGCCTAAACAGGGCTGTTCTTTTAATTGGATGTCCTCTTTCCTTCCTCCACCTCACAGAGAAAGCAGCTTCCAGTGTCTGCACCGACAGCTGAAGGGAATCAGGGGGAGCACCTTGAGGGGAATCAGGGGGGGCTGCCTGTTACCTTTTTTTCTTCCTGAAGCTTTTACCTGCTGTGGGGACTGCACTGGAAGAAGTGATACAAAGGCATAATCACCTGGCTTCAAAGCAAACTGGCTTTCTTTACCTACCAATAGAAAAATAAAGTGCTGAAGTGAATGTCAAGCTCTGCTCAATCGCGTCGTTAGCATTTTAATACTCACTCATCCTGGTGAGTGCAATTCTCCAAATTGCAGAGCAGGCAATAGTCAGGCTTCACATCTCACCTGCTGGCACTGGAAAATGGTCGTGCATGAGGAAATACCTAACTACTAGTTACTACGCTAGAGGATCTAAGAGGTACCTTTAATTGACAGTTAATAATTGCAGTGTCTCAGATACTACTGCTGATAACTGAGAGTGCCTTTTCAATCACTGGCACTTCTTTGTCCTGGTGGTACCCAACTCGACCGCTAAGAACCCTCTGAAGATAAAGCAGTCCGCATGCAGCTTGGTGCTGAGCCCTAAGATAGCATTGAAAGTGTAGCCCTCTGAGGCTTAGGCATAATGTGCTGTCATCCTGCTCTTTCTGCTACTGCAGAAGTCTTTCCAACGTTTTCCAAGAGACTAAGTAGTTAAGAGACATTGCCTTGGACCTGCTTCCTGGCACTGTGGGAGCTGACCCACGCTTGTCATTTGGTAGGCTTATTACACAGCATCACAGTCATGATGAGGCTGGAAAAGACCTTAAAGATCATCCAGTCCAACCACATCTTCTTTTCTCTTGGTTTATGATGTATTTTTTCCTTTTGTCTCCTAGCTTTGGTGGAAACATCACAAGCCTCTGCCTTAACATTTCCTGACTAAATCCTAGGGTTGATACAAACACCCAGGGTAACCAGTAGTGTTAACACATGTTCTCACTTCAGCTAAAGTAAGCTAGGCTCAATAGCATGGTGGGGAGGGGAGCAGAGTCATGCCTTCCCTAGACCAAAGCAGGACATGGATTTGGCGAAGCAATGCCATTGTCCCGGCAACCGCTTCATGCCATGGACCATTAGAGGTACTGGGTCTGGCCAACCTTCCATTTACCTTTTTTGTCTTCAAGGGAAGAGGAGAAGGTTGAAGGTGTTCATGATGAAAGGAACCTTTGGAGTCAAAGAAGCCAGCAAAGATCAGAAGAGGGGCTTCCTGGAACCAGGTTATTGGTGAAGCTTTCCCACAAATGAGGCGCCAGAGCCTCTCTTTACCTGCAGAGCATCCTCAGATTTGCATTTGTCACAAACTCACAGCTGTGATTAGCTGCACAAGCATGAGTCCACACCCCTCACCTTGCCCCCACCAACCTCTTCCCATGACACCACTAACTAGCATGGCCCACTGCCTTCTTTCAGGCCGGCGCCGGAGCATTTGCTATTGTTTCGTATCTCCAGCCCTTTTCTTGGCACCTCATGGTGGGAACGGTTTTGAGCCTGTCTTGAGGAGGAAGAGTCAGGTGCAGCCATTTAAAAATGCTAAGCAGACAGGCATGGCACTTTCTTCTCTCTCCCTGACAATTTTTGGATTCTAGTTAACAATTTGCAGTGAAGCTAATGATAACTAATGTCATCACAGCATTTCCCAGGAGAATGGGCTGGCTCGCCGTAGATGGCAAATCCTGTTATCACAGCAGCACATGCAGCAACAGCTGCAGTGGATTCTTCCCTTGGTAGGGCTTCTATTGTCTCACAGACCCTCCTTTGGTGACCAGGAGCAGCACATTACCTCACATATCCCACATTATCTCACATATCCCACATTATCTCACACATCTCACATAATCTCACGTACCACAAAGCAACCCGAAACAGAGAAATGGTGGCTCCTAGAAATGGAAACTCTACAAACGCAAGTCCTGAACTGGCTTGAGGTTTTGGCAGCAGCAAAATGGTACTCCAGTGTGGCACCTCGCCGTTTTCTCCAGGGTGACGCTTGGCAGCAGAAAGCAGGGAGGGGGATTGGAACTGGATGATCCTGTGGTCCCTTCCAACCCTGACCGATTCTATAACTTCTTCCCCGGGAGGGAGATGGGACACTGGAGGGGGCTGACAAGGGGGTTTATGGAGTCTCCTTCTCTGGAGACTTTTGAAGCCCACCTGGACTTGGTCTGGGTGATCCTGCTGTGGCAGGGGGATTGGACTGGATGGTCTTTTGAGGTTCCTTCCGATCCCTGATCATTCCACTCCTGCTTTATCACACTAGACTGTAAACCTAATTATAAAATGCTGTGCAACGTAACAACTGTAATCAGTGCCATGTAAGTTGCTCATACTGTCCTTCTGTTCATGCGTGGCACTGTTCTGTGAGGGCCAGTGGACCTTTGGATGGTCAGATGGCATTCATCCAAGAAGAGTCAACATTAAACAAGTTCCATGATATTTTTATTACTGTAGAGCGTGGAAGTTGTAGTGCTAGAACAGCCCCCTGCTGTGTTGGGGACCTTACAAACAGCGCACGGAAAAACACTGCTTTCCCCAAGAGTTTAAAACTGATTAGCCTCGTCCACCCGGACATGGTCTCTGTACCTACAGCAAAGAAAAATTGTGTTTGCTTGCTCATTTTGCCTGATTCAATTTAAAATAGCTCAGTTTATTTTTCCATTCAAAAGATTATTCCAAACTGAGTGATAGCAGACATGAACTGCAATCCCTCTGTTTTTAATAGGGGAGGAAAGAGGTAAATGCTTGTGATTAATTTGACTCATCCTAGTTGAAAAACAAGAAAGGTTTTTCTTAACTGGCCATAGGTAGAGTGGGTACTTCGAACATGAGCAAGCTACCTCTCAAGCTACCTCTCAAGCTGTGGGTGATGTATGATCTGGAATACGGCATGAAGAAGCAGCCTACACACCTACCATACCCTATAGGAAGCCCCGTGATTCAATTTAACGTAGCTGACCTTGTCGTGCTAAGACTACTGAGCCAGGATGGATAGAGATGTCCTTGATCCAGCTGGTGCTTTTTTCTAGTTTAATATAATTCATGCATCTTAACCCTACCAGTGATGCAACCGCTCCGCTTAATGCACTGGCCTCTCACCTTTGAAAGGGGTGTCTGGTCTGCTCGGTATAAAGTGAAATTGGCCTCGGCTGCTGCAGAGTCACTGACACACGGCTGCTGCAGCCTAAGAGAGCAGAGCCCGGCGTTTGCTCTGAGACCTGTGCTGATACGAAGCCCAGGACTGCCCAACACCCAACAATAGGAATTTTACTTCAAAAATGGAGGGAAACACCTTGAGGACAGCTTGCTCAGGAGCTGCCTGTTAGAGCAGGTGCAAGCTCGCCTGTACTGTGATAGTGCTGATTTCTGTCCGCTCCTTTGGGCAACCCATTTCTGTGTATTTGTGCATGACTGCAATATAGGCAGCAGGTGCTGCCCAAGGCAAGCAGGACAGGAGAGGACTCTCAGACAAAAGGATTATTCAATGCTTTTTTGCTGTCTGTGTTGCATTTCCAACCTAGAGCTGTAGTTTCCCACTCTGCTAAATCTGCTTCCACAGCCATGAAGAAAGCATGCTATTTTGTGTAGCAGAACCTTTGTGGCACATCAGACCCTTCACTGTGGAATGTATGACTCTACAGGGAACTGACTTTGTTGCCTGACTGTGGAACTGGTATCTGCCCACGAGGTGCCCCTCTGCACTCAGAGTGCAACGTAAGACTTCCAGCCGAAGAGAAGGCTGTAGTTTTTTTGGTTCAAAGGAGAATGCTGCTTGAAAGCAACCAAGACAGGAAACTGAATGACAAAATAAACAGTAAGTTGGCACTCAGCAGTCAAGGTGGTAATCAATAACCTGAAGTGAAATCCTCACTGATGGAAGTACAGCCATCAGTTTAGTTGAGCCAGAGCTTTTGTCTTGTCCTCTGAGAGATGATCTCCACGGAACGGAGCATCAGGCATTTGCTCAACGATGTTTGCAAATGTTTACAGATGTCGGATTTCGCTTAGAGCTGCAGATAACGGCTCCACTTGGTTCTGACCCCGCAATTTTGAAATCATTGATACTTAATCATTGACCTAATAACCATGCCATTAGTCAGAGAAGCAGAAGAGAAACTCCCAGTTTTGCTTCTGATGTGCTGCCTACTCTCCATTGAGTCAAAACAGCAACTTTTAGAGCTGGACGGCTGACCCCATAATTTTTGCGTACTGAATTTGTTGCAGGCACTGGTCCGCTCAGATCCTTCACAAATATAGAGGCTCAGGTGTTAATGGAAAAATCCAGTCTGTTCATTTTTGGAACAGAAAATACCTGCATGCCCTGGTTTCCAGACAGCCGCCAGACCTGCTGGCTTATTTTTGTGTTCACTTCTGGAGCGGGATGGGTGGTGGCGAGAACCCGCGAGGGGCTGTCTGTTGTTGTTATTCTCTCTGTGTTTCCCCGGCTGTTTGCTTGGCCTTTTGGCAGCCACTCGCAGCAGTGCATATTCCCACAGCAGTTTTCTTGAGCTTGGGTTTTAGATAAAACTCAAAAGTTCCATCCCAGTGCAACACTTGATCTCATGTGTACCCTTAAAGCAAGAAGGTTTTCTGTCTGAAGCTGAAGAGCCTGTTCTCATACGCAAAGCTAGACTCTGAGCAGTAACATGAGCCCCTCAAAACACTGCAGTAAGGTTTCTGTTCTCATCCATAAATGATAAAGGATGTGACCAGGCCTCCTTAAGTCAGCAGAAAGACTCTCTTTGGCTTCCTCTAGGGCTGCACCAGAGACAAACGAAGCAGGTATTTCTCTTGTTAGGCAACGTTTCATGGCGATACTGTAGGTGTGAGCCTGAGGGAGACGACGGAATGAGGGGCACTGGCAGTAAATGTCAAAGGGATAAAGTATGAGTAGAAGGAATTCAATGTTCGTTCTTTGTTGGGCGGTTGGTTTCATCTCAAAACCAAATGCAAGTTCAGCTCCCAGATCTTTGCAAAATCACCCAGACATAATGTCATTTCGGAAAATGAGTGGCCCGCAATTTTTCCGTGTGACAGCATCAGGGTATTAGCACTTTTTAATTTCTCCAATCAATACACAGAAAGCATGCAGGGGGAACGCAAGTCACGCAGTGGGACTCAGATTATTTTTAATACTGTCAAGACTTCACCAGTTAGCAAATAAAATAAAGGAGAAGTCCATTCTAAATAGCATGGGACCGTAGTCAAACTGACCCCTTCTGTTCGTGTCAGCTGTTGGGTTGCTTCAGTGGAGAACTTCTAATCTTTTAGTAAGCACAGCGTGGAAAGAGAGAAGGACTCTGCATTGCTCCTCTGCAATCCCTTTGCAAGAGATGTTCTTTTAATTTCCCAGAGGTTACCAGCACACCAACATCTTTTTTATTTTAATTTGAATTATGAAAAGTAGGAGCAGAGGGATCTCGTTCAAGGATCCTAATTTTTTCCTCTCCCTGAAAAGGAAATTCTTCACAATTAAAAATGTCTAATTAAAAAGTCCTTGTGTTTTTTGAGGGTTTTATTGGTAGGGTTTTTTGTGTTTAATAACTCGCTTCACACATCAGTTCCTCAGGCCTGGGCGAAGGATAAAATGCACCACATAACCGATTGTAGCGCATGAAAAGAGCTAACGGTCTGCATTGAGATGTCATTCTGCAATGTACCCTAGCAGATGTCCACCCGAAGCAGTTCAAGTGTCATGAACACTTAAGGGAATGTAATTTGACTTTGCTGTAAAGCAAACACCAGAACATTCTGCTGCCCTCCAACAAACAGAGACCAAACATGCCACGATGCCATTAAATAGCTGCACGTGTCTCAGACTTGCACTGGGGCTGACTCAAAGAGGGTTTAATATACAGCTCACTGCACTGCGAGGGAATCCTCAGTTTGCCAAAACACGAGCAGATGTTTAATCAATGAGATGGACCATAAAGGGCAGCACAATTAGTAGGTCTGCGAGATGCTCTTGCGTGGTGTTAGAAAGCTGTGATTATGGACGGGATCTCAAGTGTTTTGCACAGATGACGAGTGACACCAATATTCTAGCTTATAGGAAAGGCTGCAGGGCACTTCTAATGTGTTTATAGGCTCAAAGAGACAACAACCCCCATCTTAGAGAGGACCAAGTGCCAAGCAACTGATGTCGCCTACCTGGACTTATGCAAGGTATTTGGCACTGTCCTTGTCCCTAAATTAGAGACACAGATTTACAGGCAGGCCACTCAGTGGGTAAGGAACTGGCTGGATGCTTGCACTCAAAGGGTTCTGATCAGCAGCAAAACGTCCAAGATTGGGTTATGAGTAGATTGTGACCTTAGGAAGAAATTCCTCCCTGTGAGGGTGCTGAGGCACTGGAACAAGCTGCCCAGGGAGGTTGTGGATGCTTCGTCCCTGGAAGTGTTCAAGACTAGGTTGGATAGGGATCTGGGCAACCTGGTCTAGTGAGGAGTGTCTCTGCCCATGGAAGGAGGTGGAACAAGATGATCTCTCAAAACCCTTCCAACCTAAACCGTTCCATGATTCAAAGTGGAGCAGTTTGAGGACACAAGCCTAAGGAAGGCCTGACTCAGCGTGGTCTAATAACTTAGAAGTTGAGAGACTCACTTGAGAGGCCTTCCAGTTCTTGAAGGGGGCTACAGGAAAGCTGGGAAGGGCTTGGTGTGGTAGGACCAAGAGTAATGGTTTCAAGCTGGAAGAGGGGAGGTTTAGACTGGAAGTCAGGAGGAAGCTCTT
The DNA here is from genome assembly GCA_013397515.1 of Upupa epops. Classification (NCBI taxonomy): domain Eukaryota; kingdom Metazoa; phylum Chordata; class Aves; order Bucerotiformes; family Upupidae; genus Upupa; species Upupa epops. Next base: position 661,545 of record VZRI01008977.1, read on the forward strand.
CCCGATGAGGGTGCTGAGACACTGGACCAGGTTGCCCAGGGAGGCTGTGGCTGCCCTCTCCCTGGAAGTGTTCAAGGCCAGGTTGGATGGGGCTTTGAAGCACTTGGTCTAGTGAGGGGTCTCCTTGCAGGGGATTGGAACTGGATGAATTTTAAGGCCCCTTCTGACGTGAACCAGTCTAGGAATCTATAAAGTACAGAATAATAATTAAAAAAATAACTTTCTTAAATCTTGTTCTGTCTTTCACTTCCTGTAAATGGATTCTTATTTAGCCAAATCTATACTTTTTTCCCCCACTTCAGCTATCAAACCACACAAAGCATTTCACGCCCATTCATGATGGTTCTCCCGTGATGATTCAGTACGTTTGTGTCCACTCCACTGATTAAATGCAGTGAGCCTTTATCATTTCATACCTAGCCAGTCCCAGGGAGCGCAGGTGCTGCATCACGCTGTACAGTAGAAAGACACTTGAGCAAGCATTCGCTTTTCTGGGGTATTGAAGCAGAATAGCGACCATGGCACGGTACCTCACAAAAGTAGAGTAAATTAGGCCTGGAAATGTTGCACCCATTACTGTCACTATGAATCACAATAATTAGTGTTATTCATCTCTAGACAGCGGAATAAAACTGAACTAACCTATTAGTGACTGAATGTCACTGCAATTGGAATGTTGTTGGGTTGCCTGCGTGAGGATCGTGATTTCTCTTCAGTTCCTGTTGGCACATGGCCATGCTCTGTAAATGAATAATAAATGATACACAACAAGCACAGTCTTGGCTCCCTGTTAACTGAGATGCTGCAAACGCATCTGCGTCCGTTATTGAAAACCTTATCACCATACCAGACATTCCCGGTTTTGAATACAGAAGGTGTTGACGATCAAGTGGATCATGGAGGCTGAGGTGCCCTATTTCTGTTCTAGAAAATCCTTCTACAACAAGGGTGTTCACATACATATTTATAAGTTTTCAGTAGCTGAATGGATGTCTGCTCTGTTGCTGCTCCTTTGTACTATTTCCTGTTTGCTTATTAAATCATCAGTTTCAATGAAACACACAAGAGGCTGCTCTTGACAGAAACAGCCCCTCAGTCACAGCACAGGCCTTGCTCTAATTGGATTATTTTATGCATTTCTGCATTTCCACATAAGCACACACTAATCAGTTCTCCAACACTCCTTCAGAAAGTAAGCCTTAAGTTTTAGAGGCCCATTAGCTGCAGTTTGCTAAGCATGGCTAGCAAAGGGAATCTCAGCCACGTTCAACTCTATCCATCGCTACACTTTCACTTAGAAACGAGGACAATCATCTTACAGTGCCAGCCACAGAGCACAGGCTGCACAGAGAGGCTGTGGAGTCAGCTTCTCTTGGAGATATTCAAAGCACACCCAGATGCAGCCCTGTGCAATGGGCAGTGGGGCTGGACTTGATGATTTCTTGAGAGCCCTTCCAACTCTGATGATTCTGTGGTACTTGGGTGCCTGGCATCCACTCCTCTGGGAGCAAACATCCTCGAATGGAAGAATGTCTACTTTTCATTAGTTTTCCTGCTGCATGTTTGTCCTCTTTTTTGACCTCCTCAGCACATAATCATGTCCTGCTAGACTCTTAGGTTGTCATTTAAACTCAGCAAGACATATTCAGGTGTGGGATTTGAGGGAAAGTCAAAAGCACATTTGTTAGTGCAAGTGTATTGCAAATGCTCAGACTTCCAGATGAAGTCCTTGAGCTCCCAGACAGGATGAAGGTATAAATAAATATTAGACTCCTACCATACATATCTTGGAAACCTGTCTCTGGTTTTGCCCATGGCATTAGTAGATCACAGCCTTCTCATTGCGTTCTGTACCTTATGTCACATTTGGGTCTTGGCAAAGCACATTGATCAGCAGTGTCTAAGATAATGACTGAGGCTCTTTAAGCTGACTATGCACCCAAGTCATATAAAATGCAAGCTCCACATGGTTAGCAATATCACTTGTGCTCACAGTCAAGCAAGGCATTCGTGCTGCAATACTTAGACTGTAATGATTGCGAGGTGCTGATTCACTAAGACGCTCCTGATGGTTTTCTCTATGCTTTATTGGTCACGATGAAAGTACTGAGGCCCCTAGGCTGGGTCTGTTGAATAGTTGCATTTGCCCTACACAAGCCCCTTTAACTCTGGGAGCTGGCTTATGGGGTGTCGATTTAGATCCGAATTTTAGATCCCAAGAAAGATTTAGCTCTGTTGGTCAAGGTGACCACCATAGATCTGATCACGAGGCTCTGCAGGGGACGGGCAAACAGCTGTCAGGAAGCGCGGTTACAAAGCCGCACTAGTCTCTATTTCTCACCAGAGGAAAGTAAACCCTTTCGGTACCCCCTTTATGGAGATGACAGCATGTAAATGGCTTGTTTCCCACGTGTCCTGCATTCATCTTCCCTCAATGACTGTCATGACTGTTCAATACAGCTCCACCTGGTAGCCACTGGCTTTGGTGTTGTCCATGACACTAGGCCTATATTAGGTGGCTGCAGGGGGGATTACAGCAGAAGGGTATTCCTTTTTCTGCCAGTGTTGCAGGGAAAAGATAGGTTTCACAGTCTGTGCCCAACAGAGAGCTCTCCTGAGACTGCACTCTATAAAGGGGTCTATTTAGTCTCCAGAAAAGGAGTTCCCCAGTAGTCTCCTGAATTAGTTGCCAATTCAGTGTGGCAAGTTAAGAGCATGTAAGATGCAGAGAAAGCCAACTGGAGAAACGTGGGTACATCACGACTAACTGACACTGTCAAAGAAAGAGAAAGAAATCTCCTGTCTTTGTGCGACGTTAAATCCCCTGTAGTACAAACTGCAGTAGCAATGACAGTGCAATGGCACCCCACAGCTCAGCACTGGGCAGTGCATGACCTAGTGGGTAGGGAAGCTCGTGATAATCTTTTCTGCTGTGTTCTTCCCCACTGACACCAAAAGGCTGCTGCATTCACAAGGTCATTGCTGGGATATTCGTTTCCAGTTGCCTCTTTTGACAAGACACAGCTGGTACTTTCATTCACCATCCATCGGGACACCAGTTGCAGTGCAATCTTTTTGTTTCCATTGTTCGCCTATTTTCTCTTGTGTTGGCTGTAAATGAATTGATTTGTGCAATTAGCATCGGAGCTGTAAAGTACCTAGTAACAGGGAAAACAGAAGCCTATGTGCTGAGAAAACTAGATGCTCACAATGACAAAGTGCAGCTAGTCTGGGGGTCTCATGTCAGGCAGCGCCTGACACTTTCTCATGCACAAAGGAGAAGAGACTCATCACAGTTTCAAGGTATTTGGAGAGAGTACAGCGGTAAAGATCTCAGCCAGTACGTTCAGTGTGTGTCTGAGAGGCAGCACTGGTAATAATCTGAACACAGACCTGTGTGGCACACCGTTTGGCTTTGATGTTCGTGTGTTTGAGAACCAACAGAACCTGTGCTTGAAGTAGCCACTGGCTAATAAAAAATGTTAAGCAAAACTAATACCGTGATAGGTTCTTTCTACTCGAACACCTGGGAACTGTTCAGACTGTCTTCAAATGCAAAGCGGCAACGTGGGCACAGCACTGGCACAATGGAAACGATGTGAGAGGGCTCACAGGGAGAGCCCAATTTGGCAGTGACTAGGCTTGCATTTGACGCCTGCAATAGCTGCAGCTTCATCGGGGTGACAAGCTAGATTCATGTGGTACATGAGTGCAACTAGCAGCAACGTTGCAGAGGCCCAAGCATTCAAAAATACGAGCAGAAGATGCGCAGCTGCAACCCAAGGGATTAATCTTAGTACAGCTTGGTGAGGCCCAGGTGGTTTTACTTCATGAACAGGAGGTAAGGATTCTGGATGGATGGCCCTGCAGCCGTGGTGAGGAAATCAGTTCTAAAAGGCCGCCCTGAACTTTAGAAGGTATCCCAGACCGCTGTGTTCATGAGTGGCTGTCTGCATTTAGGATCCACGACCAGTAACTACTGAATAAGGCTTCTCATGATTTTCCACTGAATTCAAGGGAAGTGCTGAGGTGTGTAAATGTTATTCATCCCTATGTCCAGTGCCAGGACCTCAGACATGATGGACAAGTGAGTATAAATAGGTCAAAATGTGATGAAGCTCAAGCTGCAGTTGCAAAGTTTGCTTTAGCTATTAAATATTGAGGATGCTGTCATGCTTGCAGCGATTGCTCTAAGGTTATGGAGCAAGTCTCTAATATTTATGGCTTGTCTAGTTCACTTCTTCTTGACATTGTCTTGAACTGATGAGACAAGGTGATGGATTTCTTCCAGCACCTATAACCCTTGCATCTTAATGTTTGTTTAGTCCAAAAGTGGAAGGCAAGAATCTCAGGATATACACTTTAGGGCTGAAAAGTCTAGAAGACAAGAGCTTTCAGTTTGTGATGGAGGTTCCGATAAGGCAGTACCAACCTTCGCTCTCTACCTAATTGGTGTCACGTGTTGTATTAGAGGACCTTTCAAGTTTTCCTTTGTTCTACCTTTTGTCTTATTCCCACCACACAAAACTCTTTTAATTACAGATATTTAGGGCTGTGTGGGAGTTAGACTCCTAGATATAGAGGTGTCATTTGTACGTCAAGCACCCATTTGGTTTTGGCTTTTAAGAAACTAGCTCATGTCCTCAGCTTTGTACTCAGCACAGCTGATACTGCCTGCCCCTCCCATTGCCACCAAGTTAAAGGATGTTCCGATATTTATGAATGCTCAAAGCCATTTGTCTCCAGACACACAGCCCATTATCTTATCAGCTTACTTGCTTATGGACAGAAATTAAAGTAAAAGGTGTAACAGAACAAACACCCCTCAATCACTTTCCCCCTGACACCTCTCACTCAGAGGTGGGAGCCTGCAAAATGAGTCAGTGCAATAAGGTCAGTAGGTAGAGCAGATGGCATGGCATTGTAATAAAAGCAGATGAAATAGAACCTCAGATCATTTGATATGATTTGTAACTATTGATCCCACTAAAGCATTTCTCTTCCTTCAGAGAGAGGAGGAGGGAAGGAAGCATTAGCTAGGTGTTTTATTATAAACTGTAAACTTTTCCCCTAAGTACTGCACTGAGAAGGCATTGCGCAGAGCATTCAGGTAAAAAGCCTTTTATACAGAAGTTTAAATACATTTTCTATCGACTGGAAGGCGTTGAAATGCGATTTCAAAGTGATATTTTAAACAAAACTGCTTCATGGAGTGACTGTCTGCTACGCACCTACGTCCCTCAGTGTGACGGGGCAGACCCATCTGCGCCAGTCACAACGCGCTGCGTGTTTCTCAAAGTGCCACGGCATCTCGTAGGGCATCTCTTTTCTGAGCATCGTTTCTGCTGAAAGGGTAGGGTATGCTGCTGGCAGGGAAAGCGAGATTGGCTGGCGAGATAGGGCAATACAGACCCGCGTGGAGAGGGAAATATCCAGTACAGGAAGCACAATTCCACTATCGCCTAGACACAATATATTGTGAAGAAAGGGGAAAGAAGTCCAAGGAGCATGTATATGTGCCTGCATAGGTATTAGCAGGCAATAACTAATATCTAAACCCGGACTTAAGCAGGCTCAATCTCCGAACCCTGCTCACAGAATCCTGCATTTTCTAATGGGGGCTGCACATTTGTCTTTGTGATTGCTACAGCCAGGAGCCTGACTGCCAAAGTCTGCTCCAAAGCCCAGAAGATGCAGTATCATCTGCAAAAAGTTTAAGTGTGACTGAGTTATCTGCTGGTTACGTGCTTCTCAGTTCAGGGAACTATTTACACGGCTTAACTCTGTCTTTAGACTAGCATGTGTTTAATACAACTGACCTGGGAACCACGTCAGAAGACAATGGAAGTTACACACTAGATTCAAGGGGTCAGGCAGACTTAGGACCTTGTTAAATAATTTGACCTATTGGTGCAGCTGGGATTTTAGGTAAAGAGAACTCACCTTGCTAATTTACAGAGCTTAACAGTGTCTCACATACAGCAAACACATCCTGGGGGCTCTATTCACCAAACATCACTCATTTGCACAAGCAGCTGTAAATCTTTTCCCTGCTGAGGGAACAGATATTCAGACCCCTTGGACAGGTCCCACTGTTAGAAACTTGGGGACTGACTACTGAAGAACAAAGCTTAGCTGCATGATTTACCGTACCGTGTAGGACACCACGTGGCAAACTGGGTGGCGACTGACTATTGCTACAGCTACTGGGTCTCTTAGCAGTTACATCAGCTACAGTATTTACTTTCTACAGGCATCTGACACACAGCTGATTCTATATGTGGTGCCCTCAAAGAACAAGAACGTTGTGTTGTCCAAAGTCTCCCTTCCAATGACATTTCAAATTGCAATACGACTGAGGAATGGCCACGTCACTTCAGAAGGTCATTTGGAAACAGATGGGTGGGAGCAAACCCGCTCAGCCTGCACCAGCCAAGTCTGTCACATCAGCGAGCATCACTTCAGAGAAAGGAGGTTACAGATTTAAAGGAACTATTTGAGTGAGAGCTGCCTCTGTGTTCTAACGCAGGCCTTCCTTTCATGTTGGACCCTGGGTTTTCTGCGAGTTGCTTTTCTGCAAGACCTTTGTATTCCACGTTTTACTGGTGCACCCCCAGGCAAGCAATCCTATACCTGCTGCCTCACTCCTCACAGCACAATGGCTAACCTGTGCCATTTCTGGTTACGTACGCTTTGCTGCACGAACCAGGGGTCCTGCTGGAAAGCTTTTGTTTCCTAACACATTTCTGTCTGTTTAGAAGTCAGGATGTGGATAAAGGGAGGAGCAGAACCGTTTTATTTAGTTTTTATTTATTAAAAATCAAAGCAACGCATACAGATTTCTGCCCCAACCTGACAAACCAAACACGGCTACAAGTCAACGACTGTGAATGAGGGATTCCGTGCACATCCTAAACAGAACAGCCATGGTTTTCATTTTTCATTACCCTACTCTCATTTTCTGCCTTTTCTCAGACATTTTGACTGTGCTTCATGCCATGTATTTCACCTCCTGTTTGAGACTTCCATTGGAGCAGCTTGTGAACAATAATGCCAAGGAAACAAGAAACCCCACACCAACACAACCACATTCGTCACACTTGAGTGGGGCTGAAGGATGGCGTTTTTATGATAAACCCATGAAAAGTGTCTCTTGGGACGTAACTTCCACGAAAAGCAGTGGCTTCAAGGTTTATAATCTCTTTGTACTATGGCAAAAGTGAAACAGCATTGGCTGAGTGCTCTGAATGCTCCCAGTGCATCCCTGGGCCCCATCGGAACCCTGGACACACAGGCTGTGAGAATTCATGGTGATGCAGAAGGTGGTCACCTTGAGATAATTCCCACTTTTCCAGACGAGGAGGAGTTTACAAAGAGCGCCTGGGGCTTGAGGAAATGAGAGCACTGTTTCTCTCTCTGCTTTGTGATTCTTACAGCTTAGGAGAGGCAGAAATCACCAGCCCTTAGGAACAAGTGAAAATGAGCCATTGAAGGAGACAGAAGCCAACAGGGCAGGGGAAGGGCACTCGGGACGGGGGACAGCGCTTGCCTTCCAAGGAGCCCTCGTGGCTGTTTCTGCAATCTTATTTTCAGACTGCCACCTCCCAGCTGCACTAATGAGGCAAAAAGTGTCCAGCCTACTTCTTTTCTGGCTTCATACTTGGCAATGAGGCGACTTGCTGAACAGCCTGTGCACTGTGACCGTGCTGAGGATCAGAGCCGCGCACTATGGGGCCGACGGTTGTAACACCTCTGGCAAAGCACACGCGCGGCCCAGACTTGCGTTTGCTTCGGGTGCGTAGCGGCATTTCCTCTCAAGCAAGCTTTTCTTTCCTTTCTCCACAGCGTGATCATCAGGCATTATGCTGAACTGGCACACATATTACTCTAATTAACTCCCTTAAATTTAGGGAGCCAAGCCTTCGGAGCTGCGTGTGGCTCAACAGAAATTCCCCATGAACTCCACAGACTTCACTCCTATCGGTCCTGCAAGCTGTGAGTAGCTCGCATGCACGCCAAGTCCTCTGCAGAGCAGTCACCTGCACTGTTTCTCCCCCATCTCTCTTAAGCCCCGTTGAGGTTGTCTCCCATGCTTTTGCCCGTTTGTGAATTCCACCCACAAGCTGTGAGCACAGACGAAGGAGGGCGTTACCACAGTGTCCGGGATTTGGATCTGTGAGTCAACACCACTAACCTGGTTCTCTGTCCCTCTGCAGGAAGTGTTTCTTCTGTCTCTCAGGTGCTTGCTCACCCTCGCCTTTCCAGAGTGCCGTGTTTGCCTTTGAAGTATCCCTGTGGCCACGCTAAGTGCACAAGCTGCCTGTGGTGACTGAAATGCGGAGCGGGGTTTGCGGGCAGTCGATGCACACACAGGATGAGGTGTGCTCATGGTCTCTGTCAGCTGACAAAAGAAATTAGTGAGAAACAGAGCAGGATGTAACCCTTGATCTGGAGTAATACTGCATCTGCCCCAGCGCTGAGCACAACTGCAGCTTGCTTTTCCTCCTTAAAATCCCACAGAGATGCCCTTGGAGAGCACAGTGTGCTAGGGAGAAGTAAAGCTTCAGCTAGAAACCCATTGTGTTCCAGGTTATGAGCTTTCCAGCTCCCTCCAAGATCAACACAGTAAAACAGTACGGCTGCATACCTGCAGACAATGTAATGGCAGAGCAAATTGCTCTCACAGAAGAAACACTGTGCTGCTGTACCCCCAAAGACACTTCCAAAACTCGTGGGAGAGCTGAGCGGACGGCTTTGACGTAGAACACTTCTCTGGGCATAGGGTGAAGTGACAGCTTTTTCAACTAGGAAAGCAGCTCGATGTGTGTTTCACAAACAGGAACAAGCCTTGCAGTGGGGGGCACAGTCAGGTGTGTTTGAGGCAGGAGCTGGATCCAAGGCAGGATTCCTCTCCCTAGACCACACAAGTCCCTAGCCTGACACCTCAGCGTTTTTCAGGGGAAGGTTAAACTCTGAGAGGACTTCAACTTACGACAGTATCTTTTATTGAAAACAATAACTATTTACTGGCCAACTTTACTCAAAGGATACCTGCTCAGCTATGCCTAAGTGCTCACAGGACCATGCTGACCTTTCCTTGGGCGACACCAGGTTTTCCTGTAAAGAAGCAGTTACTGTTCCTGGTTCTTTCTTTACATTATTGGCCGCCTTGTAGAGGGACCTGGACAGTTCAAGGTCCTCGGAAAGTTAAAACCTTTGAGGTGCCTAACGCAAAGGCACCTCGATCTCCCTGTTACCTCAGCACCGCAGTAATTTAAGTAACAGTAGGCATACCTCTTAAAGACAGAGCTGACCCACGGCAGCACATCTACTTGCTACCACATGTAACTGTGTGTGCGGAATACACGCTTGTGTAATGCTCCAGCTCACCCAACTCCAGGTTCTGAAGCACTGCAAAGATGCCAGAAGCAGAACCCCGAGGAATGGCAACTTCACATGAAGCACCAAGCGTCTGCTGTGTTAGCTTGCTTTAACTGCACAGTGCAAGGTACCATTTGACTTTTCCCCCCCAGTCAGGGGGTGCCCCGTGCAGTGCATCTCACCAACCAGAAATCAGAAAGAGCCACCCTGGGACTCCTGACGGACAGTGAGGTGTTGCCAACTGCCCTCACCTGCATGCAGCCTACTAAAACACGTGCAAGGACTTACATTAAGAGGGGAAAGAGTCTGTGCCCCAGAATACTGATTGCTGTGAACAGAAATGCTGCAGAGGATGGCATGAGGTTGGAGAATGCTTTTGATAGCGGGCTATAGAGAATTTGGCTGCTTCAGGTCAGCAGGACTCCTAATCAATTTGTAGCCTAATCCTGGAGTGAGTGTCCTTCTGCTTTTCACAATGAGGGAGTAGGAAATTGTGTTCCCCATTAAGAACTAGTGCTCCAAAAATCAGAGGCGATCTTAAGGTACCAAATTCATGCCTGAGGCCAAACTTCCCTTGCAAAATAGCTTCAGGATTCGGGTTTATTACCTTCAGGAATTTTATTGGATGCAGGAAGAACCCAGACAACAGCTGCCTGCCAAGCAAACACCAGGTTCAGGGCAGGGCCTGATACCCAGAAGCTTGCAGCTTGAAGGACTTATGCTCACCTTCCTCTCTGATCTTCAAGGGGGTACAACCATGTTACTGTCAGCAATACAGTTTTCTCTTGAAAAAAGTCTGGCAACAAAGCAGTCACTACCTTCAACCCAAGCACTGTGGTCAGCAAACACACTTGCATACAGATTGCCTCCCCCCTGCAGTAAGTCCCTGTATCTGTCAGAACTGATGACTCTGCTCAGGTAATGCCAGAGTTACCCAGTGCCACTGGTACCCAAGGGAGCTGAAACTAGGTGGAGAGCAGTGGAGGGTAAAGATGCTATATGCCTTCCCACCTTACTAAACTCTCGGATTTTAAACCATTTCCCCTTGTCCCATCGCAGATACCCTGTGAAACGTCCCTCTCCAGCCATCCTGTACGTTCTCTTCAGCGTTGGAAGGCAGCTATAAGGCCCCTATGGAACCTACGGTGATGAATTATTTTCTGTATGGCGTTTAAGGTTATTCAGACAACCTGGGCATCAATACTCCTATAAACTACTGAGTATTGAATTCATTAGTGTTTTCCATAAAGCATTTGCATTCTGTGCCTTGTTATGAAAGTGATCTGCTGGCACCACCAGTCAGCATTTGCTTCACAAACACAGCCCTACTGGAAACAAAACCTTGCAATTATCACTTAAAAGCACAGGTGTTAGTACTGCTTTCCCACTGTGATGGGGTTGCGTAACTGGAATGAGGGTACTTCTTGTGGATGTGCTCCTGCAGCGGAGGGTTTCCGGGGCTGCCTTGGCAGGTCTTGTGTAGAAAACCTTTCATAGGAACTTTCTGTATTAAAAACAAGAAAAAGCTTCTGTGCATTGGTTATCCATTAGTCCTGGTCAGTAGTGAACCTGAAACCGAATGGTACTCTCTGTAAGAGGGTCTGCCCTACTCATTCACAGAGAAAAAGTGGCATGTATCTTGTGTGGTTCCTCAGAGGATTCCTGCAATTGCCTGTTAAAGCTTTTCTATCCACCAGGTTCCCTCCGAGAGCACAAAAAAGGTGGCAGTCATTGGTGTTTGAAGGCGCCTGGCTAACTGTGCCTCGTATTATCCCGGTCTGGGACCCAGGCAACACGAGCTGCATTTTCTGGGTTCATATTGGTTTGCCTTTCTCTGCAGTAAGAATGTGTGGTGGAACTGTAATGACAGAACATGCCTGTGTCATAGTAGGTGCAACATGCTGCTGCAGATGGGGCAGAGGAAACAGCTTGAACAAAGGAATTTTCACCTATAAATGTGCCAAGAACATTGATTTTTTCCAGTCTCTGGTAGAGATTGGGTACTCAGGGTTTGGACACGGTTGTTAAGCACACGAGCAATGAAAACTAGTAAGGGGCTGATGAAGCTGGTTAGCAGGTAGAAAAAGAAGATCTTTCATGATGAATAGAGTCAACAGTAGGTGTTCAGCCCATGGTCTCACTGCACAGATGTGGCTTCTGACGCATTGAATATGAACCGTAAGAGCCTTGTGGCTCATTTTTGTGTTGGATTTTCAAGATAGGTATTACAGGATTTCACTGGCCTTAGTTGTCAGCAAAGTGCCCTCAAAAGCACCCAGATGCTTCAGCTCTGTGTGATTAATTACTACTGATAATTACCAACGTTGTTCGTTGTATACTTCCTTCATCAACCTCGTGCAGTAACAAAGGAATTGCTCCTCTCTTCATTTGTGCAGTCACTGATGCTTCATAAAGGGAAACAAGCCCGTAAGTTATAAGGCTGACCGCTCGCTCAGGGTTGCACAGCTGTGACTCACAGGGTTCCTGCCTGGAGATGGCTCTCCTCGTGCCCTTAAATGCACAGAATGAGTAATCCAATACATTAAATTCAGTGTTTGTAGCTGATCAATTTTTCTAGAGCTACCTTAATTAGTAAGTCTCCATTAGTTAACCAGGCAGGAAATTACCCAATTTCTGGCAATTTATAGCTCATACTCCGCTAATATAATAAGTATTTGAAATTAATTTATGCAAATAAGCATTAGTCCACGCAGTAGTTAATGTGATTAGGCACCACTTGCTAATATTTTTGAGACACTACAGCACTCCTGCTACCTCCGCCTTCATGATGGATATTTTAAAAATGCCTCAGTAAGGGGCACCTAAAAATAGATAAAACCTTGTGGGCTCGGTGTGAATGTTCAGAATAATCAGCACATCTAATGGTATTCTAAATATTTTGCAAACATTTGCAGGACACATATTTAAAATTCTATATGATCATGGTTAGAGCAGCTCACGATTCTGAATTCTCAATGTCGTAGGGAGTTCTTATTTTGAGATTACAATACAAATTCTAAACAAAGAAGAAATCCAAGCTATCTCATCTTGAAATTACTGAATAGTCAAGTGCTCTTTGTTGGCCACCAGGAAGGTTAAAGGTTCCGCCTGGAAAAGCCGCAGTGTACAGTAAGGAGGTTCAGTGACCTGGGATTCTGAGATGTGCCTGAATTTTTCCAGGCTTTCAGAATTCCTCCCACAAAGCCAAAAAAGCACAGCACCTGAAAGCTCTGGCTGAATCAGTATCATTTGGCACAGCCCTCAGATGTCTGGATTTCAAACCACTTATCAGCTCAGTGAAAATGAGCTATTTCTGCAGACGTTCTGCTTTCAGTGAACAACGAGGGGCTTTTTTAGTCCTTACAGAAAATTTGTGGTATTGCAAGGTGCCTGATGAGCTCAAACGATGAGTGATGTTGATCCGCAAATAACTGTGAAGTTCTGGCTTTATGCTGACTTACGCAGATATTGACGGCCCATGTAATGAAGAGGCCCAGTATTTAATATGCATTTGTACAGGATTTGATTGAGTTCTGTTTGTTCTCCAGAATTTCTGGAGACGTTTTTAATCTGCATTCTTCCCTTTGTACACAGAAACGCCATATTCTCTCAAGTGAAAAGAGGCTGCCCTTTGCAAAACTCAACTCTTACTTCTTAAGACGAGGTGAATGAGGGTGCTGTTTAATTATTTTAGAAGTGAAAGCTAATGGACTTTCTATCATGTGGGTTCTTACAATTTCCTAGAGCATCCTTCTCTGTTTACCTGAGTGTGGTTCCTCCTCTCCCTCATAAATCAAGTCTTGTGACTGATTGCAGGAACACTTGGGGAACAGACTGCGATGTTGTAAGGAAATGTCTTTGAAACAGGACACCATTCACTTTGATTTAAAAAACCATGGATAAATGAAAGAAGAGCACAGCCATGTAGTGAGGGTTTTTTTCCTGCTGCAGTAAGCTTCACTGAAGGGCTCACAGCCTTGACTACTGCCCTACGTCACCTGTAATTCTTGTGATTGTTTTGCTTAAATGGAATAGAGCGTGTGGAACCTTGTAATACAAAGTGCGGCTGGAATCAATGACCCTTCAATCAGTCTTTATTGTGTGGAATCATGGTAGGATATCCCTTAATTGGACTGCAGTAACTCTGGAGCAGCATTTGTTTCGGTGTAAGAAGAAATAGCGGTTGTACGGAAGTGTGCAAGTCTCAAAGCAAAGTTGCTGTTGGCAAAGGGGTTTTTAATAAAATGGAAGAGGTGAAATGAAAACAAGACAAACAGCAAGTACAACTAATCAAATAACCTCCTGGCTGAAGTCTTCAAACTCCTGCTGTTCCGAGGCAGTGACCACTGAGAACAGTTGTTCTACAGCAGAGCTTTATGTCCAGGAGAGCTTTTTCAAAACATTTAGAAAATACATGCAATCCTAAATGTTCCTGATGCAAATCTCACACAGTTGAGTGCAGACCTATGAAGTGAAAGCAATATGCTGGCTTCTGTCCAGACAAACCTGAGGTCGGAGCACAGCACACCATCGTCTAAAACGGAGCAGAAGGTAGCAGTAGGTAGCAGCAGGTAGCAGAAGACGCTGAAATGCTCCACAAATGCATACAATCAAATACTTTCAGAGCAAGCTGTAAGCACTTCCATCTCAAAAACCTCTCCAAATTAGCACTTAGAAACACCAGAAAAAGTAACGATGGGAGTAGAAAGAAAACTGTGAATGTGGAGTTCAAGAATGGCGAAACTCAAAGAGCAGACAGTCATGGAGATGGTTCCACACGGAGCTCGGTGGATTACTAGGGATGACTTTTAAATCTGGGTTCAAATCCTGGTTTTAACTGTAACAGAAAAAAACCTGATGACCTGAAATTTGTCTGCAATATAAAGCAAGCCATGTGCTGAAGACCTCAAGAGTCAGAGGAGGTTCTCTCTGTTCCTGGGTGACCTGCAGCAGGCAGGCTCTGCACCCACGTGCAGGCGCTGCTGCTCCATCTGTCCTGTGACGTCTGTCCTTTGATGTATAATCTTTTCTCAGAAGATTCCCAAATCTGACCAATTAGATTTACTCACAGGCCATCTGTGAGGAAAAACGGGTAGCATTTTCACATAGCCTGGATGAAAGCAGACAGTCCGTGAGGATGGCTTCGATAGGAGACCCAAGGGACAGCGTTTACCTGCAATCCATCCTGCCTAAACGGCTGCGGTGTCAGTGAAGGACTGTGCAAATACTCACCCTCACGTGTCCACGCACACACGGCCCGCTGACTATTAGATCCAGTCAGGTTCCCTCTCCCCCCCCTTCCACACTCTTTGAGAGCCATGTGTACGAATCCCAAAAGCTCTCGGACACAGAGCAAGGCATCACTAGGCTGGGTGCTGTGCGGGTAGAGAGCAAACTGCAGCGGGAGAGTGACAGAGTGACCACAACAATGCTAACGGGTCATTTTCGTCCCTTCGGCATGACAAGAAGCCTCTGGAAGGTGTCCTCCACAAATCACACTTCCTGTATTAAGCTACCTCAGTGTAAATTAGGGCAGAAATGGAAGTCAAGGGAACACAAATCAAAGGGAAAAAAACATGCCTCAAATTTAGGTCATGGCTGAGTAACCCAGAGCAAGATGTACCGGGATACTGGAGCCTGGGAAGAGAAAAGTGACAACAGGACAAGTGTGGCACTGCCAGTGAACCGGCCCCCAGCCGTGTTCGGCCGAGGGGATTTCCTGGCCCTGACGTGGCTTGCCTAGTGATTCCCGGTAGGTCTACTTCTCGTGCATGTCCTTGGAACCACAGCCTTGTCTGCGTCCTTGGCAGCATGGCTGCCATTACCTTTGACTCTTCCCTTCTCTGCTGAAGAAGACTTCACGTAAGATGGACCTGGGGGGGCACTTACAAATAAGGAGGAAGCATGAGATCAGAAATGACGTGGCCTTTGAGTAATCTGCTGGGTGGAAAAGCAAGGAGCAGCATTGGCAATGTTCATGGCAAACAAGATTAACCTAGCGGAAAGTGCAAGAGAGGCTCGTGGCTGACAAAAGGCGAGGGAGGTGGCGCAAGGCTGACAAATCCTTCATTAATAAAATCAGTGTTTTAAAATGCCGAAATTAGTGCATTTTATTCACAAACTGTGTCGAATTTACCTTACTAATTAAACGCACAGGCTCCGCCATTATTTACATGCCCATGAACTCTACAATGCCAGTGACCCGGCCAAATTGACGTTGGCCCCAACACGAGAGTAGACTGTATAAATAAATAATTCACGCCATCTCTTAAGTCCGTGCTTCAGTAAACAGCTGGGTGTAGAAAATTCTGGTAATTGTGAATGACTTGGATGTTCTTTAAAATACACAACAAACCAAAATGCAAAATGAAAGACCCTGGTATTTTATTGGGGGCTCAGATTCCAAGCTAAATTACATCCACAGTGATGGGAACAAAGCAGGCACGGGAGGTGATGAGAGTCCAGCTGTCTTTTTGAAGCAATTAAATCTGATTTACAGGATCTCAAGCAACAGAATGCCAGCGCTTACAGTCCCATATGAGATCCTCTGACTCCCATTGGTAGCACCTTTGGGTTTGACTTCTCTGTGTAGCAATATCTGGTGTGTGGCTTACCCTCATTTTGTTCCCAGGGAGCAAGGGAAAATCTCTAGCAGTGGGCAAACAGAAAAGGAAACCATGGAGAGAGAGCAGAGTCGGTGCATTTACAAGCTATCATCTCATGCTGTGTCTTCTTGTCCTTGTGTGGGGAGCTACCCTCTCTGGGAATTCAAACTCTGTCAGTGAGGAACAGCAATGCACAGAGCTGTGCAGTGTGATCAGCTTCCTTGCAAACAGAACCCTATGAGACGACAGCCGTGCTGACACCGTTCCTAAGCCCTCAGTCACACGCTTTCCTCTCTTCCAGTAACTGTCTTCTTTCCCCTTTTCTGTAACGACGGAGGCCGTGTTTGCCCTTCGCCAGCGCTCCGCGTGTGCTGTGTTGGGTGAATCCTGCTCGCTGTTTGCCAGATGCTGCATCTAGACAAGCAGGGCCGCAGTGAGACTGGGAGCCTGTTCCCTACGGGATCGATTGCCGTTGATTTTAAATAAGTAGCCTTAATGGAGAAGGCGTCGCCAAGCTGATTAGCCAGGAACCTTTTGATTTTCCTGACATGCTTGCTCGCTGGATGAAACTAAGCTCTTAAGAACAAATGATCTTTTAAGCCACAAGCATAACACATCCAGACTACGCTTAGGCATCATTAAGACTTCCGATACCTTAGTTCTTACAGTGTCTCACAAAAAGGAAGCAATGCTTGTTTCCAGCACAGCATAGAAGCTGGGATAAAGATCAATTCTTGCAATATTTTGCCTCAAGCATTTGATTAATTTCTAAGGAGAAAAACATAGTCTGGTAAGTTGTAACGAAGCAGCACTCCTTTGNTTTCCAAATATTTACAGTCCTCCAGTAGTGTCTTTTCATCTGCACTCACAAGCAAATAACCCGGCTCCTGAGGTCCTGCAAACGTGCTGAACTATGCAATGGGAGGTAGCTAAGAAAAGGAGTGCTGGCAACTATTAATGCTGCTGGATCCAGCCTTAGAGGACTGGAACTTACAGAGTACTCACAGACCAAGGCACCTGCTGGGAGTTTTACTGACAAACAGAGCGATCTGTGCAGGAATGGACTATTTACAAGGCCAGAAGGAAGGGCTATAATGCAAGGCACCGTGGAAGAAGACAAGCACAGGGCAGGAGGCTGGGCAGAGTGACTTGGCACATGACTTGGTGCAGTCCCCATCTACTTGGTTTTCTCTTTTCTGTTCTGAATGGTTTACAGTAGGCTGATCTTCTAGCTTTCATGAGGCACTCAGCAAACTCCATTTCTCATGAGCCACGGGGGACGTTTTGAAAATGATGTTGGGGTAGTCAGATCTGTGAATCTGAGACAAATGCAAAGTAAATGAAATGCATGTTTCTCTTGAATACATTTGTGACGTTACAAGACTGAAATGTTTGCTGCAGTTTCGGTAGCTGAACAATTGGGTAACAAGTTGTGATATTTTGCTTGCACTTGTTTTGAGGATGCTTCAGGTAAGGGTAACTAGCCATCTCAGCTCCATGGGCTCTAAAAAAAGGCATCTGGACGCCTGGGCTCTCCCTGTCCTAGAGGTATCGGTGGTGGAGACACTGCTGCATGCAGCACTGAGTATCAGATCCACATGGTCAACTGTGACTCTGCCATTTAAGATCTGTTCTTCCCTGGCACACACATTGTGCACTTCACAACCCCATGAACTTTGCCACAGCTGCTGGATGTTCTCACATCTGTCCATCCATGCTGTTGACCACTTTCCCGAACATCTGCTCTCCTCTCCTGGGAGGCAGTGCCGCTCAGCTTGAGCACTGTGTGAAGTGCAGACACCTCATTTGATTTTGCCCTGGGCATGTTTAAGCAACTGGCCATAACTCACTGGTTTACTTCAGCATTCCCCAGCAAAGTGAGAGGTGAGAGTGCCGAATACCAGCTCTGGACCTCACTTTTCTACTCCTTTATGCACTCACACCTTCTTCCATATTTCCTTCTGTACTTACATGGGACCTACCCACACACTTCTCTGCTGCAACTCATCCCCATGGCCCTCTACCCTACAACTGCATGTCCCCTCCTGCTGCAGTTGTCTTCCCATACCTCCTTGCAGCCTTCCTCCTAGATTCCCCTAGACTCTTCTTCATGGGCTGCCCTGTGTGAGAGTATGAAATGCACTCCAGCTGTAGGGGAAGCAGAGCAGGTATCCCCAGCTAGCTCAGCTGAGCAGGCAAGCATTTGAGTCAAACTGAAATGTACCTTCTCACGAATCCCCGTCAGACCATGAGACGTGCTGCCACTCAGCTGCTAGCACACTATCTCCAGACCAGATGTCGTGCAGGTCTGGTTTAATTTGGTCTAAGCTGATGTGCAAGCTCTATTTTTGTGTCTATTTTCAAGTGCTTCTTCATCCTGCTCCATGATTTTTTACTTCAGTTGCTATTTTAACCCCTAATCTACTGGTGATACTAATGATCGGTGCAGACGTCTCGTCTAGTCAAGAGGCATCCCTGTTCATGGCAGGGAGGTTGGATTAGATGGTCTCCGAGATCCCTTCCAACCTAAACCATTCTACAATTCTATCAGTTCTTCTTCACGGCCTGACAGTACCACCTGCCAGGCAAATTCACCAAAACCTCTGCAGTTCACAGAGATCCATAGGTATAAGATCACAGGAGGGCATATTATGCAACACGATAAAGCAACCCAGACCATTTACCATCACTTCGTGAACCAGTAACCCCACACAGAGTTTTGTGCTCTGCCTGAACAGTTGTCCCTCTCTGGGATTTTGGAAGCCTTGATCGCTGCGATGCCAAGGAGCCATTGAGCCATTTATGACTGTTGGACCATTTATTTATGTGCCCATCTTCAGGTTTTTGTGTCTCACTCAGACATGAACGATTTGGCATATTACTCACAGCCCCCCCAGAAGATACGTCTATGGACTGACATTTAGTGGTACATTTATCCACAAGAACAGATGAGATGTCTGAAGCACTTAAAGATATTTTCATTTCTAATAGCAGTCAGGATATTGGGAAAGGATAACACATCCATCAGCCGGGTCGAACGGCTGGATTTTCCCGCTGCAGCACAGCCTTCTATGAAAGCCTCATTGACAGCGTTCAGTAATCTCTCACTGAAGGGCACCATATACAGTAATTGACACAGGATCTTTCTTCAGAAAGAAAATTGAGCCCATGAACACAAGCTGGCTATGCTGGGCTGCAAACCAAGCCAGGTGTTACAGTTTCTTTATTTTCCCTGGTGCACGCCAAGAGGACTTAACTGTGAATGCCCAGTGGGAAACTCTTGTGACTAAGCTGTCCTATTCAGGAAGGTGACAAGCATTTGAATTAAAAAAACCCCACAAGTGTCTGGCTTATGCAGGCGCCCCTCAATGGACAGGTATCCTGCCGTAGCACGTTGGTTTGCCCCGACTTGCTTTCCCACCACATGACAGAGTCATCAAATCACAGAATCACTGAGATTGGAAAGGAAGCTTGACATCATCGGTCCAACTCATTGGTCCTACTCTGCTAAGTTCACTCCCACTCATTGCCCCCCTCTTTCCACCAGGTCATCAGGACCACAGAGATGGAGGAACGCCACATTCCCCGTCTCCAGGTGCACGGCTGAACACACGGTGGTGTCAAACAAACCTTTACGAGCATTTAGTGACTGGAAAATTTGTTCTCATTCCCCTTTCTTCTGTACTAAGCTCCTCAAGCATACACCACCTACTTCTGAATTGGGAGAGCTTGTGTTAGTCTTGACATCGTGCAAAGATTGCCTTGAATTTCTTTACTGGGGTTTTCTTGTTGCCTTTTTTATCAGGTTTTCCCTGGTTTGCACTCGAAAGGAGTGTTGTATACTTCACACTCATCGTTGAGATGAGGACTGTAACACAAACTTATCGTCTAAATGTTCATGAGATTGGAGCCAGTGCACGTAGTACCCAAGAAGTGTTGTTTGGCTGTCTGACAGAAAAACTGATCATTTTTTACCATTGTAGCTAAATTACCATATAAGGTTATTTTACAGTTGTGTGCCACATCTAACTTTCTATTTAAGTAACAAGGAGATAAAGAGAGGAAAGCTAAAGGGTAGAGAGACAGCACCAAAGCTGTCTGCAATGACTTGTTTTATGATGTTTATTTTTTGCTTTTGAACCTCCAGTTCTTTTAGAAAAAGGCAAGACAAGACATCCTTCTAAAGCACCCAGAGCAAGGACCAGCTTCTGTTCACAGACCACCATTTCCCTTGTTCTCAAGGGGAGCTGCTCCTGCATCTGAAGACACCCCTAGGCTCTACGTGTCTGATGATTTTCCTCTTCTATCACTTCCTGGCTATCCTCCAAACACCTCCTTCGTTAATCTGAAAGCCTTGAGGTAATGCATCCCTCTCCTTAAGACACACTCATGTGTGTTAAAGGGAGACATGTTTATGATTCTTCTGTGTAGAAGGTTTAATAAAGACCTGGATCGTTTGCTGCCTGCTGTTCATGCTTGCATGCCTTGCCTAGCCTGGGGGCAAAGCCCACAAAAGGGGAGAGCACAGCTATGACTGCCTCCCTGTGTGGGTCTGGTGGGGGTGGGCAGCACGCTGCACAGAAGAGTCCATGCTCAGCTCTGTCATTCCTCCATTTCTACAGGACCTTGGACACACGGTGTGCAACCCCACAACACAGAAGCCTGAATTTTCAGTAAGGCTGTGTTTATCCCAGTCACTGTCTTCTTCAAGACTACTTTTATGTCAGGGCTTTCTCTGACAGTGACGAGTTGGATCAGCTTGGAGCACTATCTGCCACGCTGATTCTTTTCATCACACCATAAACCCTCAACGTTACATGTACCAACACGGCACTGGACTCTTGCTTTTGGATACAAGTAAAGGGGCGCCTCGCTTGACAGTGACTCAGCTTGACTGTGCTGCGGAGTCTGTTACCTACACACAGCCTAAATTGACATGTGGGTCTTTCCATTGTCTCAGAATGAGAAGTCCTTCACTACTGGCTAAAAAGGTTTATCTATCCTCCTTGAATACTGTAGGACTGCAATTAGAAAGCACGGCATGTTAGCTGTGGAAGGCATAGATCCTAGACCTTGGGAAAAGCAACCAGACTCTGGGAAAGAGATATGAAGGTGTTGCAAAAAATGGGTTGTGGCTCAGAGCAAGGCTAGAGACAGGCAAGCAGATTAGACAGGATGCTGAAGTGAGTTACTGTGCTGATTTCTGAAGACTATTGTACTAACTGTCTAAAGTGAAAGAAATAGAACTCCAAATTGTAAAGGCAAGTGCTAGCCATAGTCAAGGCGGATACTCCATGGCTCAGTGACAGCGGTGGAAAGTGGGTGTCAATTGGAAGTAATTCTGTGAGTTTCATGCTCTACATTCATTTATTGTTTATTTACTCATTATTGTTTATTATTAGTGTCTATTTATCTGTCACGTGTCTAGAGATGTAGAAGAGGATTGTCCCTGAGATTGGCCGATGTCCAGCAATGCATTTCACATATTGTCAGAGTGTCCTGTTCTGAAAGACACTGTAGTTCCACTTACTCTGCTCTCTGAAGTGCGATACCCTTTGAGAAAAATACAGTATGTCCTTAAAAATGCTATGGTATCCTAGCTGGAAAAGATGATACGCAAGATAATACATTCCTTCAAACTGGCATAGATTTATCCTTGAAGAATCTATTTTTATTCTAGGTTTGGGATTTAAATTTCTCTCAGCTTTCTTGAGAACCATTTATTCATCTGTCTCTCACCCCCCGAAAAAGCTCACACTCAGTCCTTACCAATTCCCATGAATTTTAGAAGCAGTCATCTTGTGAGTGCCATGAAATATTCACTAGACAGCTCAAACTATTTTCCAAATATAAATATGTCTGTGGATCATTATCAGAGGCTGATAGGGCACAAATCACATGAATCTTCTTCTCTTTTAAAATACTATCTGCTTAGGCCTGTAACAAAAGAGGTCCTTTGGATGACTTGTGAAATAGATCATGGAAGTTATCACTGCACACCAAGTACCCATCAAACTACGTATTTTTAAATGGTCCAAAGAAACACATTTTACTCTACTAAGGGAAAAGGTGCACACTTCTGCACCAGCGACATTGATTTATAGAGTACTGAATATAGAAAAGAAAAATGTCATTGAATTTTCTAATGTGAAACCACATCTTTGGGTGCTGCAAGCCCACGGTCTCTTTTGATACCACAAGAAACTGCAAGTTTGTATTTAATCTAGTGCAAAATCTTCAAATCAAAATTCATAAATCCAGCAGCGTGGCACATAGCCTGCTCTTGCCACTTCCAGAGGACAATTACTGCACGAGACTCAGGAGGTAGCTGCCTTTTCTTGATCTCAGGGATGCTGAAAAGTTGCCCTGGATGTCTCAGTGGCTGCATTTTTGATTGATGATGGAGTGAGAAGAGAGAGAGCATCAATAAAAAATATGTGTTGAGGCTTGGGACATCTAAATTTTACTGGACAGGAGGGAGGGGTAAGGATTGGAGAAGGGGAAAAGACAGAGTGGTGTTGGTTGGAGAAGCTGTTCGTAACTATCAGCGGAAGAACAAGTATTTCACTCTAGGGAGATATAAGCTGTGTTTATGGGTGTATATATTGTGTTTAGAGGAACATGGGCAAACAGGAATCACCAAAAGCCGTGCTGAATGTTGATCTGAGAATACTCAATCGAAGCATCCCCAGCTTGAGAACCTCTGGATCCCCTCTGCAATGCTTTACAACAACATGAGAACTGGACAGGCAGATGTGGTGGTGTAGGCAGCATACCATGTAGCTGGGACCGGAAAGCTTGTGGTCTTCAGCTGAGCTGACAGATGCAGAAACGATGCTGTATATCAG
Organism: Upupa epops; assembly: GCA_013397515.1. Lineage (NCBI taxonomy): Eukaryota > Metazoa > Chordata > Aves > Bucerotiformes > Upupidae > Upupa > Upupa epops. Next base: position 684,379 of record VZRI01008977.1, read on the forward strand.
TAGGGACAGAACTGATGTCCTGCTCTCAGCTAGGTGAGAACCATTCTATCATCTATTCATGAAACTGAACCCCGAGAAGATACGGATATTAGTTGACAGTATCTTGGGGACTAGGATGAGGGTAGAAGTCGATAGTGGATAGCATACACTGTGTAAGGCAAAAAATCTATTAACAGGCATTTTTTAGTGAACACATTTTGAGAGATAATTCTAAGAATGCATCCTCACTCAATTATCCTCTTCATCTTCTCTCAAAGCTGGTATTATCTACCATCAGAGCCTTTTCCACTTGCTTTTTAGTCCATGCATCTTTTGAAAGCACAATCATCTGGAAAGTGCTATGAAAGTTCTTTCTTGCCAGTGCAACACAAGAAAGCATCCCTACTTCTGAGCTCCTGTATCAGAGTGGATGGATTTCTGCTGCAGCACTGAGATAACAGTTTTCTACCCTTTGCCATTAAATGGTTTGTAGATAATCCCACCAGGCTTTATCAAACCACAGCGTAAGTGAACAGCTATATGATCTGGCAAAAGAGAAGGTTATTTACTCATATAGAAAGTTTGAAATTAACAACAATGTGCAATGCATCAGGTGAAAGAGGCAAAATTCCATACCTTTTGGGGTCTGGTGGCCCAAGCCTGGCTTCCTGAGTGTGTCAAAGCTGAGATCTCACCTCCTAGCTATTCTGTGCATCTCAGCTATATCCTGCCTGTAGGTGTGTGGGTGTCAGTGTGGCCTGTGCAATACAGCTTGTAACTTCCATTTTCCCCTGGAGGGAAGAGCCATGATGCTGTCTCCCAGTCTGATAGACTGTCACAGTGCTGCAAAGATCACTGACCTGAGCAGACAAGCAGCATCATGCATCCTATGGGTGCTGGGCCGGTACTTACAAGAGTCTGTTCCCCTTCATTGTTTCTCTGCACATCCACCACGGAAAATGCAACCGTTGATATCATCATCATTAAGTCATCTGTAACTCAATGATTAGCCCTCAGTCAGGACAAGGGGTCGCTGCACTAGGCGTTCTCCAGATACACAAAGAAACCTTTCCCTCGTGGCAGGAATTCCCACATGGCACAAGAAGGTGGCTCCAAAGATCAGACAGCATGTTACGATAATCTCTAGCCTCAGCCTCATTCAGCTGACACAGCTCTAGATTGACACTTAGATTGATTTTAACTGGTGAGTGAAAAGTGACTGGGCCTGATGACAGTTACATTAGATCACTAGATCACTAGAGAAGCTGGCTCAACCTCAGCCAAAGCTTAACAAAGTTCAAGTAAACCTTAAAGAATTAGGAACTCAGCTTCCACTGAAAACCCCTAGATGTTGAAACCTGCTTACTTTCTTTGTAGTCTTTACACTGATTGCGGTGGCCTTCGCTTAAGGCCCCGAGTGAATTTTATGCTAACACAGAGTGGCCGGTGAGTAAACATTTGTACAGCAGAAGGTTAAGGAGCTCATAACTTGAAAAGCTGAAGCTCTTGCTTTTGTCTGAATCAAAATACCACCCTCCACAGACAATACCGCTTGATTTGAGCTCTGTCTCTGGAGAGTCTGGGTTCAGAACACACAAACCCTGCCCAGGCTGAACTGCATGTCACTCATCCACCTGGGGATGCTGGTGAGGTTTTTGTGCGCTCTTTTTCTTGAGCAGGGCAGTGCTGGCTGAGCCTCCACCTGCCTTCAGGAGAGTCTGTAATGACACATGCCAAGGAACTTTCAAGCTGCCTATTTTTGGTATCAGAAGTAGCAGCCTGCTGATGGTTACCTCTGCTGGCTTAAACACCCTTAGCATCATCACCTGCTTTTTTCATCCCACACTGCAAAACTTTCAGGATTGTCAGAGCACTCGGGGAGAAGCTACACAGCAGTCAGCATTGCTGCCAGTTATGGGAGGTATATCCCAAGGTTTCCAAACACGTGCTACCCTCTATTCTTTGTGTTTGCTCCTTGGCAGTATGTCATTGCAAAGTACAATGACTCCCCCTCCACTTTTATGGAAACATTTCTTCATTGGCTCTAATCTCTGAAGGCTCTGAATCTAAAGAGGGAGCTCATTGATTCACCTGATAGACCAAGATGGAAACAAAGGAAAAGACTGGAAGCGAATGCAGATGAAGTTGACCAGCTGTGCAAAGGATGCACATGCAGTTAACACTGAAAGGCACAGAACAAGTTGCAGGTTCAATTCCAGCATCACTGGTTATACAGCTAGAAAGTTCAAAAGCAAAATGAAAAACCCTCTGAGAATAGTCTGCCTCCTTCGGTTCTTGCATGAGCTATAAAGGTTGCCCTTTTCAGAGCTCTAACAATATCAGACATGGTCATGAACCATCACAAACCATAACGGTGCTATTCAAGCTGCAGGAAGGACTTGCTATCCCCCAAATCTTTCCTGTTCCTCTCATTATCTGGTACCTCCCAGTCACTTGCTTAAGAACAGGTGACTTTAGGATGTATAACTAGATATAGGCTGTTTCTCTGGGGAGACATGGACTAATCAGGGGAGGTATTTGCCTGCATGTAGCTTTCCTAACTTGTTTTCCACTACCTCAGTGACTGCTTCAACCAAAGGGGATGGTAAAAGGATAATAAAAACATAATTCATTGATCAGAGCTAGTCTACAGCCAGCCTGCATGAACATATATCAAAGCTGTGGCTGGGGGGACTGCAGATCGACTCCTCAAGCAAAATGGCTCCTGCACCTACCATTCATGGTTAGAAAGTAAAGGACAGATGAGATTTCCCCTAAAAGGGAATGATCAATGCTTTATTATGCCTCAACATAAGGACAGTGCAGGCCCAGGCTCACCAAGCCATCAGTCTTTCCAGCACTACATATATATATGTATACCTTTTCTTGGCTTTGAAATGGACTCTTGCACCAGATTTCATCCCATCTATGGCTCTCTCTGAGGCTGAGCAGATAAACACTGTTATCAAGGTGCAGAGGAAATCCATCGACAGTCTTTATATATGTCTGTTCAGAATGAAAATGGGAGCTGGCAGCACACCAAGCTTCCTCATGATCTCTTGGTTGCTTTCTGACCCTTGAGAGATACCATGGATTAGGAGTTGCTGCACATGGGCTTTTCCTTCCAGAATTTTGATCAGCTCAGGAGCTGGGCTACTGCTAAAGAGAGACCCTACGCCTTCAGCGAATCACAGTGTGGTTTTACTTTTTACAGCTACTACATCTGTTAGAAACTTACCTTTCTCTTCCTAATTGCAGAGCAGCATAGCGGGTGTACGTCTCAGAATCAATCTGGACAGCGGCTGTTTCCTGTCATTTGCTTTACAGGTAGAGCTAGGTACGAAATCCTGCTGCACGTCCGCGCAACTAATGTGGAGGGGCCACTGCGCAGGCAGAGGGAGGGAAAGTAGGCAATCGACAGAAATGATGAAAATTCAAAAGGACTTTTGCTGCCCTGAGCAAACCAGTGGCACTGGTTTCTGGTTGTCAGGAAAAAGGTGTTACCCTTTACAGGATAAGCCTAGAGAGCAGCTAAAAATCAAACAGAAATTCCCTAACTATCTATCTCCTTGTCAGTGAAGAACATCGCCAAGACCATTGTTACCAGCTTATCTGGTCGCTTGTTGCATGCAAATAGCACTTGATTTATTTCACAAGCTTACAGATAAACCCAGTGACCATTTGAATCGCCATCAGCCTGAAACAGGCTGCAGAGGCAGGGGGAGTAGGGAAACAAAAGCTCAGGGAACTGTGTGTGCAATGTGATCCTCTTACAGTTTGCCACACACTGCACTCACGTGTCATCAGTGCAGGTAGCGAATAAGCTATAGATCAGGAACATCCCTTGGAAACAGGAGACAAGATGTAGATGATTCTTCAGTGAGCTTGCCTCACGCACTAGATGAGTTTCACCGTGTGCGACTCTGCTCTCCGTGTCTTGTTCGCTTTGCTTCATGTGTATTACTGTGTTTCATTGGACAAAGTGACTGACGTGCTTCTGCTTCAATACAAGGCCTCCTGGTTTGAGGTTTGGGGCTTAGCGAAGGGATTAGAAATAGGTCTGATCTGATGATGTTAATGGACTCCTGTCTACAGTACAAAGCAAGCAAGGACGAAAACAATAACGTCACCTTTGTTCAATGGAGCCATTCACGTGTCTGCTCTTCAGTTCCCCACGTTAAACACAGTCTTTTTATTTCCATTCCCCATGTGGCATTAACACATAAGCATTAATGTTTGCTGTGATCCAGTTCATAATCAGTTGATTCATTATTTAATGAAGCACTTATTTCTCTTCCCTCCACTCATAGCTAGGAAACCATTTTTGCATTAAACTGCTACTTTCTGAAGATGCAATGAACAAGCACGCAGAGCACAGAGCACAGAGCAGATGGGGCTCTCACCTGTGAGGAAACTGAGAACAAGTTTTATGTCCCTCAAGTAGTCCTCTCTCTGTATGCCATTACCATGAAAATGTCCATTTTCTGGCTCAAAGCTTAAGCCAAAGGAGCCTGCTGCCAAGTGATTACCTGCCTGTTCTGGCATTCACTGCTTGCTTTCTGTCTCAGAGGCATGCGCTACTGGAGAAGGGACAGGAAGGTCACAGGTTGAGATTATCGAGGTGTGGTGACAAAACCCACACTGTGGAGATGCTTCATATTGCTGTTTTTTCTCCTCAGTAATGAGAGGGGTGCCACTCTGAACTCTTAGGGGAAAATCTCCAGCAGCACGATGCAGTATGGTTGCACCACTAAAAGCACAGATGGCAAAAGACAGCCCATCGTGTGGAAGAGGATGAGCTATCTGACTCCACGGCTCTTGAAATGTAGAACTATATCTGCTGCAGCCATCAGTGAAAACGTTGTGCTGGCACTGATGTGTGCCCACTACAGCTGTATGTTGGTGTGTGCGGATGAAGGTGAAGGTCTCCTGTTTAAAAAGCTGCCACAGACCTTTTGAAATCTCTCGATGGCTGCAAGTTGTCTGGCAGTTCTTTTGTGACTTTGTGAACCCTCCCTTCGCATTTAAAATCAAGTGCAATTCCACTTGCCTGTTTTGAGTCTGCACACACCACGAGCCAGGCAGCAAGTTGCTCAAGGTAAGGTGGCATTTAGCTTTCTTCAATGACATACAACACTTTCTTAGCACAAAAACTTCAAACTACTCAGGAAGGCATTTCAGTCTTGTTCTCTGATGTCCAGAGTGGAAGAATCAACTATATGGCAGGGATCTGTCCCCTCCTCTTGGTCCCTCTTCCTCTGGCTATCACAGAGCTCTCAATCATTAGAGCATCTAACTACCTCACCCTGCAGCCAGACACCAGTGATGGACACGAGCTTTGACCTTTGTATTCAGATCCTGAGGTGGCTATATGGCATTAATAGCTGTTTAGGGAAGGTGAACTGTAGATAGGCTGATCCCAGTCCCTGCTCCATGGGTGAGCTGCAGCCCAGGAACTCTGACATGATCATCATCCTCCCCAAAGGAGAAAGATCCAGCTGAAGAAATGCAGTCCCTTTCCCCTTGCTGGAGTTTCCTTTGCTGATTTTTCTCCTGTGCTATCCTGAGAATTGGTCACGGAGCCTACATTAATGAGACAGTACATTAGGGGAGTGAGGCATTTACTCTGACTCAGGATGGTATATATTTGCACTCTCTTCTTATTTAAACTGTGCTGCAGCCTTTGTGATGGAGAGTGCTAATGGCCCATTTTGAAATCTGCGGATCAGCTGCTTTGTTGGGGTTGGTGTTCCAGAAAGGTAGGGTAAGGATTACTGGGGGTTTAGACAGAGTTAAAGAGGAGATTAAGTGTAACCCACCTTGAAGGTATAGTAAAGAAAGCAGAAACAAAATAAACCCCAACAGCTCTAAGACTTCAAGGAAACTTACTGGGAAAAGGCTGTTTTTCCTCAGTGTTTGATTCAGGAGGTTTACAAAGATACACGTGAGACTATAAGCCCTACTTTCTCATTGGCAGCAAGACTAGAAATTCTCAGGGAAATTCCTGTGCCCCCAGCTGTGCAAATTGCACAAATAAATGTTAACACAAGGCCTCACTGTACGTGATCATTTTAAGATGTATTTCTTGTGACTGAGCTGTTGTGTCGCTTGCTATGTGACACCTGACATGCAGTGCCTTTTGCTGTGGGCTGTATATTAGAGTTCAAGTTCTGAGCAGGGCGGATAAAGGTAGAGATCCATGTGAACAGCCAAGAGTCCTATCTTTGGAATGACTCTCCCAAGAGCTCTAAGTGAAAACATATGTAGATTTCTTTTAAAATGTAAATAGATCCATCATAATTACTGCAGAATCCTTCTCCTTTTCTTGTTCAGCTTTGTCTCCAGCCAAGAAACTGTCTACATTCCTAGTCTAAGCATATCCTTCTTGTCTTTAATTTCTCATAGTTAAGCACATTTTCCATAGCTTGTAATCCAGCTGGGGCAGGTCTAGGTGACTGCCTTTCCGTGTTGTCATAAATTGAGGCCCTTGCTGAAGAAAAGAAGGAAGAAATCTCAGAGTATGCCCAAGAAAACATGAAATAAAGCAAGACCCAAAACAGATCTAAATGCCTCACAGTTAATTTATTTATGCCTTCTCGGTCTACAGCACTTGGCTGAAACAGTAAGCAAACACAGGCACGGCTGGTGCATTCCCTGCACCCTGTAAGTTCCTGGAGGAACATCTCGTGAAGGTGGTCGGTAGCCCCTCCGTCTTCACATTTGTCTGCATTTTGAGATGGGTGTGAGTGTTTCCAGAACTTCACGATGGAGAGCTGTGGTTTGCAGAGTGACCTTCAGTTCTTTCCATGTGATGTCAACCACAGAGCGTCTTTCTTCTACATTCTAGTGGCAGCCTGCCTGTCAGCATTTCATAACTGTCCGTGACAGAGGAGTCCACATTACCTGCAATGCAGGAAGAGCTGAGCAATGATCCTCCCAGGCAGAGGGTAGGGACCACGGTCTAAGGGGCATGGTATTTATTGTTGGTTGATGATCGGACTGGATGATCTTAGAGGTGTTTTTGACCTTAATGATTCTATGATTCTATGAATAGGAAAAGAAGCGTCCCCTTGTCTGCTGTAAGGGACTGACTTCTTTGACATGGTCAAATTCAAACAGAGTTTTGGACAATGTTTAGGAAAGTAGCATAGCAGAGGCACTTAAAACCTTGCCAGTTGCCTGCAATAGCTATTTGCAGTTAGATAACTTCAGAGTTTGTAATATCCGAGGAATTTCCTGTAGTAAGCACAGAAAGTACAACTGATACTGAAAACTCTGAGACAGCTGTATCTGCTTATCTTAGGTAAAACAGAAGGTTTCAAAGGCAACTACTTTTTGTGCCTCTTGACTTCTGTTCTGGTCATCTAAACACAGAAGTACCAAAACCAAACAGGGACTTCTGCAGCATTTCGAGTTTGACTGAAAGCAGGATCGGTGGCATCGTAAATTTTTACAGACATTTCAGAAGAACTGAGTACCTGTATCAATTTCAGAAGTTCAAAACAGACCCTTATCTTGAATCTCTTTTTCTTCAATTGAGCAGATTCTCTTTTAGCCCACTTACTAGGGGCTGTACTGACTTCCTAAATTTAATTTCTTTGCTGACATACAAGGTGGTCCTAAGTGATAATGCAAGTGAGGATGCCCGAGACCCGTTCCCAAGAAGTTACTGATTTCAGATGCTCCTTCGTCAAAGTCATTAGGTGTACAGTTTGTAGGTTTATATTCCCCTGAGGAAAACAATGCCAGACAATGCTCAGTAACTAGAGCCTGCTCAGGAAATGAACTGCATGCTTTGAGGGTCTTGACACAAGGTACCAGAGGTTCTTCCTGAGAGAAATGCTCTGCCTCTGTGAAAGTTACACAGTGTATAGCCACAGAGCACACGTATCTACCTTCTAAATTTGGGACTATTTATATTCTTGCTTGTTTCTCATGTGTCTTTTGGAGTTTCCTTAGGAAAAAAGTAGTGAAGTCCACAATGTGCAGTCTGGTACACTGTGGATAAACACCTAACATAATCAAAGATTAAGTGATGCAATGCTTTAAGTTGGGGGAAAAAATAACATTTTAATCAGAAAATCCACCATCCTTCACGATTCCTACGGCCAGCTGCAGGTACTGTGTCAGTCCTGTCAGCAATGCCGACATCCAGCAAGGCAGAGGTCATCTCTCTCCCACACTTTTCAAACTTAAGACAGTATTTGAGATATAGCTTATATTTGCTGTCCCTGTTTGCATTGTGCTGTGGAAATTTTCAGTGCAAACAGAAACTGCAACAAATGTCTTCCTCCACACACAGCTCCCTTTTTCACCCGAGCATGAGCATGCTGCTAAGAAATGAGAGAGCCACTCCTTGGCCATGAAAGGGGAAAGGGCTGCTTGAGTAGCCTGCAGTCTTGTGGGAGCAAACAGGAGTGACTCATCAGCTGCTCTGGGTGTGCTGTGGTGGAGGGGACGTAATCCCAGTTTGACACCAGGTGATGGATTTGAGAAAACAGACCTTTGTAGAACCCCAGGTTGTTTTACAAACAAGTGGGGTGGTTTCCACCCCTGCCCATGCAATGCAAGCATGAATGTAAGCATGCTGAAAGCCAGGGGACTCTTCATTAGATCTCAGCATTGATCTGATTTCCTTTCACCAGTGGTTATTAAACAGAGCGCAGACTCCACTGCAGGAAGCCCCTTGACTTCTGGATGACAGCAAAGAGAAGTGAATGCCAGTGGGAGGAATGCTCTGCTGTAATCTCCTTCTCATGGGTTTTGGTTAATGCCAAAGACGTGATGCAGGACAGGACCTGCTATAACATTCCTACAATCTGCTAATTAAAACTATGTGGCTCAGGTGATTTGCTTACCTAGAACAGTCACCTTGGCTACTGTAGCTCTAGTTCTACCAGTATAGGAAGAAAGTGAAAAATCTGTTCTGCTAATCAATATTTAATTTGGTTTGCTGATCCGAAGGACAATAAGGAAAAACACAGGTAATGAAAGGGTGGAGAACAAACAGAAACTTAGAACAAATGGACATGAATAGAATATTTTCCAGTCCGTCTTTCTCTCTGCAGGTGTTGGGTGTTCCCAGCTTTCATTCTGATGTGTAAACAGCACTGTAGCTACCTCCTGTTCTTTGTAGTGGCATGATTCCATGAAGGCTGAGCCACTTGAGAACAAAATCCTTCAGTGTCACCTTCATTGTGCCATTGGGGGTGGGCACAGGTGGCTTCTCAGAGGAAAGCAGCGTCATGGAACCATTTGTATAAACACAATATTCAGGCTAGTATAAATCAACCCTAAAAGACAGAACTTCAGGTCAACACTTGAGAAACTGTCTGATGAGACCAGGATGAAATGTGTAAAGCTGACTGTGAATGACTGCGAGCTATCGTGTGTCTCAAATATTCTGGAAACAAGGGTAAATATTCCAGACAGTGAACTGCAATGGCGATGCCTAAATCCGTCATGAGTTCAGAGTGAGTGGTCCCCTAAAGCTGTAGCACGAGCCAAAGTGAAATAGGGTGGACACTGAAAAAAGTGACTGGTCACAAAGACCAATAATGAGAAGACACCAATATTAGGGTATCTGGACAACGTTTTTCAGCATGTGGAATATCCTGGCATGTCCTAAGGTACTGCTATGTCAAGATGCAGCAGCCTACAGGTGCTGGTCTCAGAGAACCTGTTTTTCCTGGCCTCTACTCTGGCTGCAGACAGTTTGAAGAAGACAGTGTCTCTTATAATCACTGAAGTTTGGAATGGGAAGGAGGAAAAATGACCTGCAGTTCTGCCCAACTCCAGCATTCAGGAACCCCGAAGAACACCTTCTCTTCCTAACACCCTCTTCCCAATCAATCACAGGAATGACTTCACATCATGAAAGCAGACATTTTCATTTTACAGTCTTTTTATATGTGTTCTGCTGCTGGAGCATTTAGAACGTTCATTTCCAGGCACTGTGGGTGAGAAATTTGCTCCTTTAAAAATAAAGTGAGACTTTCCCGGCAGTAACATCCATGAGGCAGCTATGGCTTCAGAAAAAAATGCTCAGACAAAAAAAGCCCTGCAAAAGCCTGTTACAGCTCATAGACTCCCTGTCTGCAGTGGACCTTATGCAATAGAGGCCCAGTCTGGCTACGACCCCAAGACATTCCTGAATTTTAAGTGAGAATATGATATGATAAAGAATTGATATAAGGTTTTCCTTGCCCTGCCTGAGTGCAGTTACCCAGCTAGAGAAATCCACTCTAAAAGCAATCAGAAGAGTCAGCGGCTCCCCTGTACACTAGACGCGAATGGCATTTTCCAGCTTCTCCAGTTAACAATGGAGCAATAAATGTGAGATATTTAAGATTTTAATTTCTGCTAAACTTGACCATGTGGGAGACAGTCCTATTTTTTCTGTGATATATTCCTTTTATGTGAGCAGTAAGACGCGGTTACTGCGTGAATCTTTGCAAGAAAAGTGTTCACTGGTGAGCAATTCATATTTGCAATATCTACATGATATAAAAATAGTGTAAAAAATACACCTCCTTAAAAAAGAGCGATGGCCAAATGCTGCCTTCCACGTTGCCTTTGGGCCCAGCCACTCTGTTTAGTTTCTGTAAATGTTATTTAGCATTTGGCTTGCACTGCAGCCACAATTCCATTTGGCTGTCGCGGCCACTTTAGGTGATGCTAGCCTGAGTTGTGCCAGTGCAAGAACAGGACAGACATCTAGATGCACACTAAGGATTACCTCCAGTACAAGAAGCCAAGAAAAATCTACCTAAAAGAAACCTTTCTTGGGTCATCTGCAAGGCAATGTTAGCACAAATGGTTCCTTGCTTTATACAGCGGGGGGAAACCAAATCCTTATTACGTGCAGAGGGAGACTAGAAACTCCTCTGCTCTAAACAACAAAGTTCATTACAGATGCAGGAGGATACTTGTAGTCAGTGTCTCAATAGTAGCATCATCTTGCTGTGAGAAAGAGAAAGGCAGTAGGCAGAGAAATGCTGACGGACTGATCTGCTTTTATTTATAAAATGTGCAGATTTGGTCAAAGCTTTTCATCAACAGAGTCTTTACTGACAAGGGTTGGAAAGTAGCGGCAGACTGGATTGCTTTTACGCACATGTACTTCTGCGTGCCTCCCAGTGACGATTGGAGAAAGGGCAGCAGGGAGGAAGAGAAGAAGCATGACAGTCATTCATTAATTTTTTCATTTGCACCACGCTTCAATATTGTTTCTCTGGAAAACTGGGGGAAGTGCCTGTGTCTGTGTGCGGCTGTGCTTGCGTGAGTAGAGTTAGAAGGAACCTCTGGAAGTCATCAGGTCCAGCATCAGATACAGAGCTGTTTTCAGCTGTTTGCCCAGGACCATGTGCAAGCAGCTTTTTGTGTTTCCAGGGCGGGAGGCTGCACAGCTTCTCTGGGCAATGTGTGCTAGAGTTACGCGGGCATGAATCTTCACAAAGATGGCCAAACCACTGTTAATGGCAAAGAGAGCTTTAACAGTTTTTCTTTCATACTTGGACTTGATGTCATCTCGTACAAGGCTTTTGGTTTTCTCCTTTGTATTATTGCAAGTATGATCCTGAGTTCCACTGGCTAGGAAGATTAAAATATGTCTCACAGCACGATGAAGTGGTGTTGTGTTCCTAGGGGGATGAAACGTGTCTTCCTGGGCTCAGTTTTCTCTGCAAAAGCTCCAGCCCTAAAGAAGTACTCCAGGCAATACTCTGGGCTGAGAAAGCCTTTGGCATGCCTTACATCACATTTGGAGATCATGGCAGTTCTCAGCCCTGCAGCTTGGCACGTCCTCATTCATTCCCCTAAGGCTGACTCTCACCACCAGTCCGCTTGTGTCCTGGGGTTAGGAGAACGGGCATTCCCTGAACTTCTCGGCCAGAAGGAGATGTGTTCAGAGCTGTGCTCAGTGCTGTCCCCCAGCTGGGAAGACACAGCACAGTGTGGCTCAAAATCCTTGCCTGAAGCAATCCTGTGGTGCAACAGCACCGATTCCACAAATGTAGGGTTGGATTTATTTTGCTGTCCGTGTGAGCTCACAGTAGGGCTGGTAACGTCATCACTACATAAAACAACGGCCTGCTCCCCATCAGACAAATGGATGACGAGGGAAAAGGGTGCAGAACAGTACACAGGAATCTTGCTGTTTACCCTTTGGTATTTCTTCCATCACAGACAGGTTCTCTGTAAAGCAATTTCATTGTAGGAAGGAGCCTGCCTAGTTTTGACTCTATTCCTACCTCATTCGCCATGATTTAAGCATTTCCAGAACGAATTCCTTTATCTACTCATCTAATAAATATATATAAAAAAAGACATTTCAAAGGATATTAAAGACCTTTTTGAAGTAAAATAAAAGTAGGGAAATTTGAAGATAATGAGACCAGTCTGTCCTTGTTTCACCCAGAGCTCCAGAAGACCGTATAGATCATTTATTGCTGCATAGCATGTTGCCGTAAAAGAGAACACGAGATGCATTGAGGCATGTCAGTGGATTGATTTAATCAAAATTTTTCAGCATTAATTCAGAATTTCATTCCCTTTGGCAATTCATAGAGACAACACAGGGCTTCCAGACAACTTCCCTCTCTACACAGTATGTACATAGTACCAGGGGTGCTATGTTGACTGTCATGTCTTCTAAACATCAGCAGTTTGCCCACCTGTCTGCTCAGGACTGCCAAACCCCAAGTACTTCAGAATTATTTTTGGATTCTTTTTGGCTCATCCTCTTCCCAGAAAGAACAATCAAGACATTAGGTTAGAGATCATAAGGGGCTTCCAGTTAGATATATTTAATGTGTCTTCTGTCTCCAGCCAAGTGGAGTGCACATCACATTGTTTTAGGCTGTTTCCTGAGACCTAAAGTACTTGTAACTGGCTTTGGGAGAAAAGGAACATACTCTGAACTCCCCATCTGTGTTAGCTGCTTCCTATGGCTGAAGCACAAGGAGAACTCCAAACATCATGGGAAATGTAGTTAATCATGCTGCACGCTTCTAGATCTGCAGTGCTGACGGGACCCCAGAGACTGCGAGTCTCACAGAAGCAGCAAGGGACTTCTGCGCAGACAACTTCTTCTTCTCTTGCCATTACGGAGCTTCCAGTTTTCTTCTTTCATTGTTAAAAAGAATAGATTTCAAAATTTAAAATAATCAGGTGCAAAAGCTGCTTTTGTGTGCTGAAAGCTTGAAAGCACGCAGAATTATTAGTGCCTAGGAAAACAGCCTGACCACACAAAAAGCTGTAATGTGCCTGACATGACAAAGGCCTTTGCGGATTTGAATGGAGCATGTGAAGAGAGATGAGAGGAAAGGGAAGCTTCAGGTGAAAAGGACTGTCATGCCTGTTAAAAACAAGACATTTTTCTTTCAGTTAGAACTCAGAAGAGAGAATGTTAATTTAATGGCAGTTTTTAACTTGGGGAGTGAAAAATAGGATCACATTTGATGAGAAGTCACATTTTGAAATCCTTAGCATATTTCTTCTCAATTGGAAGCAAGAAGGGAAGCTAATACCTGATTCGGGTTGGCAGGTTTGCAGCCAATACTACTTCCCTTCCTGCCACTATTCTGTAGTGTGCTGGCAACAGCAGAATCCAGAAGAAGGAACTCGGTTGTGTGCAGAAAAAGATCATCCTCACTAGAAGATGTCTGCTGTAGCCTGGCTGATGTGGTTTACAAGAGCTGGGTTCAAAATGCAAATGCTAAGTGACTTCTTTCTCCTCTGCACTACTCCAAAGTGGAGCAAGGAAAGTTAAAGACTAAAAGTGAGACAGAGAACTACTCCAGTATTGATTGCTTGAGTAGTTGGAAGTATGAACACAAAGACAAGCATATTCTGTCCTACCTGTTACCATCACAGAAAACATGGTCTAAACAGTGTCCTCCTTCAAAATGCAAGTCACCGCAGTCATGACAGATGAGTGCTCTTCCTGGAGCCACACCTGCAACACATTTGTGCACACTTGAGATCTCCTGGGCTGTGTAAACACAGTGTTTTTCTAAGGACTACTCATTTTATGAAGTTATGGGGATCTTCAAGCTGTTGAGAGAACGGGATTGAGATAATTACATTGCATAATAGCAAAGAAATCTACTAGGACACGGAACAAGACCCTCAGCTTTACTCCTGATTGACACCCAAAACGTCTGCCAGTTTTGCTCTGCTAAACCAAAATTACTTGTACGAATCAGATCTGAATAGCTAAGTGCCACTGCTTTAAAACTACGTGTCTTGCACTGTGTCTGTCAGGCTTTCTGTGAGACAGCAGCTTTCTGACTGGGAATAAGCCAGGTAATGTATTCCAGACTTACATCCTTTGGGGTTTGCCTGGCTCAGGGGCGCATAGTGCATCCGGGGGCTATTTCTAAAATGATTACTTATAATTGCCCTTCTCTGAGTCCTGCAGTAAGGTGCCTGGCTTTTCAGGAAGGTACTTTACAGAAGAAATAGTCCAACAACATTTTTAGAATGTGCTTTTAATCGCTTTGTTTTATTACTCCAACATCACAAGGTCAGCGAAGCGGGGGTTGGCTGTATGGCACGAGGATTCCGTCCTTGCTTGGGAGCAGTTTTATTCCTTTTCAGGTAAAATGCGAAGGTCTTTCCAAACGCCAGTTCCCCCCATATAGAGTCTCAGGCTCACACAAACAGGTTTATGGTATGTTATAGGCATGTGCGCCTGCATCTTTTGCCTAGCTGATCTGCCCCAGATGAGAGTGTAATGGCAACATAAATAACAGTGAATAAATCAGCGGTCACCATTCCTCTGCCTGCCTGAGAAGTATCCTACACTGATTCTGCCACAAATCCAATACTTAAAGTCTTGAATTTTGGGGTGAAGGAAAGAGTATCTGTTTCAGGAGAAGGAAACTATTCTTTTGCTGGATTGTTGGGTTTCTGATCTTCTGTTGAAAAATGACGGTTGTATGGCACTACCAGGGAGTCTGGGGTGTTTGAGTTGAGCAGGGAAGATGGGTTAATGGCCAGGGTTTGACGAGCCAGCCAAGAGAGTGTATAAGAGTTCTAAATTATATGATAAGAACTGTCACTTTACATATTTTCACAATACGTGACACCACAGTTCACACAAATATAACTGCGTGTCCTGTCCATGTGTGAAAGGCTGGCTTTCGAAAAGCACTGTAGAAACTCATCTGCGACGATTCATAGCAGTAACTATCAGTCCGGCCCAACTTCTAACACACAACATTTGTTGTAATGGGGTTGAACTTAATCAGAGCATGCAGTAAAATCTTTCATGATGCTTTCCCCTGGTTTGGGAATTACTATCTCTATAACACAGATGTTAGTGCTAACAATGTTATAAATAAGATTGTTGTTGAGACTTCACAACTTTGCAGCAGCGTTTGTGCTTTAAAGTGTGTCACAACAGCTCAAAAGTCGGACCTGCTGTAGAACAGGGGCTCTGTAGTCTTTGGTTTAGCCCCTTTCCAACCGGAATTTGTGCACTTGGAGTTGCTATAAAGCTACTCACTGGGTAAGGCATCTGATTTGTATTCTTTTTACAAGACATGGAAGCAAAAATATGTTCATAATGTTCTGATTTTTGATAAAACTCAGTGCAGACCTGTTAAATAAATGTAGCCTTTTTTGTTTACATTGATAGTTCAATTCTGTTTGTTTGAGATGGGGTCTCAAACGCTAGCTTGGGTCAGTTTATTCATTGGAGGGTGTTACCATGCTTGAGGCCACAATTCTGTTTTCTCACACTCAGCACACCAGCCCCACTCAGTGATTAAGCTGTTGCAGTGTGTCTCAAAAAGCTAATGAAGCAAACCCCTTCACAGTGAGTTTAGTAAGGAGATTGCAAGTTTTTAGTTGTCCCTAAAAGTTGTCTAATGAAACCGGTGAGTTCAATTGTACAGGACTGAGAAGTCTGAGATTTGAACTTCTTATATTATCTAAGGTTTTTCTTGGTAATACCTGAGGCTGTTGCACACATAGCTGTGCTCCAGAGCGCTTTCCTGGAGCACTTGGCAGGTGTTCAAAGTCACATGGAGTGGAGGGGGCTAAGATATTACCAAAAGCTCTAAACAATAACTGGATATGATTATCCACAGACCTTCGCCTGTACTGAAACAAGATTCTGAATACTGCTACAGTTAGTCATTCACACACAAGATGAACAGTGCTGTGCACGTTTTCCCATCTACCCTGGAAATCCCAACATACAGGCATGACAAACTGAAATGCCCCACAGAATTAGAGTCGATGCTGTATAGATTAAAAAAGTACCAACACAACACACATGCTAAACTTCTGCAGTTTTATTCCTCTGCTTCGTGAAACTGGCCTGGAATCGCAAAAGCCCTGCCATTTGCCACACCTCGCTAGTCACAAATGCCGCTCCTACATTCACTTTGACTTTCTTCTGCTTTGTTGTAAAATTCCTAGGAACCTCCATATCATTATAGCATCCTTGTGAGCTTGACAGTAAAATACACTGGCTTTTGAATTGCTGAGCCACACATAAACCAGACTATCTCGACCACAGATCCAAAGAATGTAAGAAGCATGTTTTACGCAGCAAACATCACTTATCACCTCCCACACATTTTCCCTATTTACCACTCCAGAGTTTAATATATGGCATAAAGGCCAAATGAGTTGCTTTCCTTCTCAGATCTGAAAAGATATCAAAAATCTTATAAAGAATGCATGAAGCTCTAAGTATAGAACTGAATGTCAGCTAGTCTTAATGCTGCTTCCTCTGTGATACAAGTGCCTTCCTCTGTAAAAGCAAGATATAGCTAGTGTCGAGATACAGCATTCAAGAGCCAAAAACTAAATGCCAGGCACTGGGAAACTGTTGGCTTTGACCAGTATGAAAGAAAGAGAGTTATCTCCGTGGCATGTTGCAGTCAAGCTTTCCGAATCTGGGGCACTTAGGGACTATTTTAATAACATGACAACACTAATGAACTGCAGTTTGACACGATGAAGGCAATGAACCTAATGAAGCACACTTCCAGAAATGAAGCAGCCAGAGCAAAATACACTGACTAACTGTTATGTGTCCAAAGCAAAGGAAACTCCCCAGGCAATAGACTCCAGAGCACTCAGCAGTGGGAGCAATTCTAGAAATAAGGTTGTCTCTCATTCAGATGTCAGCGAACAGATCCAGACATCTCCTGCCCATCAGAACAAAACAGAAGCAAATATAAAACCATAAATGAAAACAGAATGGAAATCCAAACGGGAACAGTTGGGCAATCTACAGGAAGAACACAACCACAGATTTCAAGGGCTGTTTTTCCCTGAGCTCCGCAGGCTGGCCCATAGACTCATGGTCAGTGGGTGCCCCATAAATGAAAACCTGGGACGAAGAGTAATAGCAAAAACTGAGGGTGTCAAAACACGAGTCCCATCAGGATGGCGCCCAATTAACCAACATCGGGTTTAAAATTGCCTGTGGCACAGGAAAACACAGCATATGCACCTGGGGAAGAGAATTAAGTTTTCTTTCCGGAACGAGTTAACTTGCTGGACAGAAATTCAATGGTACATGAAGGAATGAGGATCTCAAAATGTAAGATGGCCACTCACAGGGGAGAAAGGATGGTGTGGTGCACCACTATCCCAGGCTAATGAGCTCAGCACCATCACCCTGACAGACCTCATCACTTTAATGCGGTAACTGGAAGCAGAGACAGAAACTGTGGGACTGGACTCTGCACATGGTGTTCTGGCAGCTAAATAGATCCATTGTGTGTGGGAAGCCTCAGAGCCAGACTCGTTTCCATATAATTTTGTGGGAATAGGGCAGTGACTGGATCTTTGCAAACAGAAAAGGACATAATTTTGCCTCCATTTAAATGTTGCTCTTTGCAGGCAATGCTTGCAGGCTGCATAAGCTGAAGAGATACCAAATCCTATCTACCCTGTGCTGCACAGGGATTTCATTTAGTTCTCCTTTTCTCAAAAGGTTCAGCTCTGCTCCTTGTGTCACTGAAAGGTTCCTGTCTTGCTTTGTTCCATTGTTTTACAGAGTTGTTCCCTCCTTGTGAATCATCACAGCCATCAGATGGTAACTGCCCTTCTCTGAAAACCTTTCTGCATCTGAATAAACACAGGATCACATCGAATAATAACGGAATCATAGAAACATTGAGTGGTTTAAGTTGGAATGGACTTTGAAGATCAGCTGGTTCCAACTCCCCTGCCAGGTCTCTTCATAATTTGTTAACGCAACCCAAACCTTGTTAGCCAGGGCTGAGAACGGATTAGGAAATCTAAGCATAAGGGTGAGCACATTACAAAAATAACCGATCTACCAAAAACCTTTGGGGAAATCTGCACAGGACAAGGGAGGGAGCAGAAAGGGGCTTACACGTTTCAGACAGCAACACCTCACACTGGCCGGGTGTCTCCATAGTTATCTGCCTACATAGAAATCAATATTTGTCTTTTATGGGAGACCTGCTGAACATAATGAAGGAAGTAAACCATGCACCTGGGAACACTTGCATCCTATTTCCTTTTTGCTTGGGGCCTCTTCATCCTGGTGACAGGGTTGAGTCCAGCAGCTCACTAGTACAGCAGCAGGTAAACTCTACTGTTTTCCCTGTGACCAAGGAACAGAATAGTAAACAGATTTCTGCCCTTTCAGGCCAGGCTATTTCTAGCAAATCTTGGCACTTTTAGACACCCTTTGGGAAACCAAAGGTGCTGTTCAGCCCGGTGAAGTTCCTGCTGACTGGAAAAGAGAAAACACCACCCCCATCTTTAATAAGGGAAAAAAGGAAGAGGGGAGGTTTAGACTGGAAGTCAGAAGAAACTTCTTCACCATGAGGGTGCTGAGACCCTGGACCAGGTTGCCCAGGGAGGTTGTGGCTGCCCCCTCCCTGGCAGTGTTCAAGGAGAGATCGGCTGAGTTCTTGAGCACCCTGGTCTGGTGGGGGGTGTCCCTGCTCATGGCAGGGGGCCTGGGTGTAGATGATGTTTAAGGTCCCCTCCAACCTGAATCATTCTACGAATCTATGCATTGCAGGTGGCCTGGGATTTGCTTGTTTAAGGAGAAATAACTGAAACTGATATTTATTTCCTGCATTCTTTTCAAGGCTTCAAATCAAGTAGCTTTGTTCTTATTGCTACACAGTGACACTGACTAAGGAGGAGGATAATTTTTCACTTTCATCCTTCCTATTTTTTTTAGCATAAAATATGTTTGTAAGGTCAGTGAGGTTTTTTGGCACATATTTCCCCTGAGCTGGGGCACAAAAGAAAGATCTGTCACATTTTTGCATATTTTATCAACCTTATTTATTATTTTAACAATAAAGGTGTATTTTCGCAATGCTGACTACAAGCTTTGTTTAAAATAGATCTCAGTGGCTTGTGGTTCATTTCTGTACTCAGTTCTGGAGGTGATAGAGAATATTTTGGCAGCTCTTTACACTGAGAAAACATCAAGAGCAATCAAAACTGTTTGCAATCTTTTCAGTCCCATGAAAAATTTCATCTTCTAATCCCCTTCCTAAAAATATGAAGCTTTGTGATATAAATCATCCCTTTTCGTGCGTAGAGCTGAAATTCCTGTTTCCTATTATTAAATAAAAGTGACGGTAAGCTCTGAAGCAGAGCTAAGGTTTACTTTGCTCTAAAATGTGCCCCAGAGATTGCTCTCACTTTGCACCCTCACCTATCTTCCCCTGTATTTAAAAAAGGATGTCTGTTTGAGCAGCAGTTTCCTTTCCAACGATACTGTGAGTTCTCCTCATATGAGTTGTGGCTGCAGATATGGTGAGGCTCCTGTGCCAGCACACAAGGTGGCAGGCAGGACCACAGCCACCCCGGGACTACATGACCTCAACAAACGGTAGGACAAAGCTCAACAGAAAGCATATTGCCACTGTCATCTCCTTTGGACAACCTACGTCTGATTTCTTCTGTCCTCATTGATGGAGTCCCCTTTCCTTAGGTTATATGCAAAGCAGAAGAGCCTCTTCACCTCCTACTGTACTGTTTTTCAGGAATACATGCAGGCATCATTCTCAACCCCTGTCATGCCACTGCATTACCGTCAAGCTACTCCTTTGAATTCCTACTCGCTAGTCTTTCAAAAGCAGTGACCTCTGCATTGCTTAAGTCAGCTAACACCTCATTTGCTTTCAGGTGAAGTACTTCCTGCAGGGAAGACAATGCGAGTGGCAGATGAGTAAACTGCTGCTAGTCAACCAGTGTGCTCAGACAGTCATTCTGCTGCTCGTACCTCCTCCTCACACCTGCCACATCTAACTGTTAGCCAGGGTCTGGTCTATGCACTAAAATGCATTGTAAATTTGTGGGCAGTATCATCTTGAGTGGAAGGAAAGTGGTTTCTCACACAGACTTCAAAGAGCTCTGTGCATCTGGATCTCATCACAGCGCCTTTTGAGATCCTCAGACTAAGCTACTCATTTGTTTGGCCCTCAAGTTTTTCCTTTGTTCCCTTTCTCCTTGTGTCTCCTCTCTTTTATCATACACTTTAGTATATAAACTGTACAAACTACAGCCATTCCAACCTCATTGAGGGCACCAACATTTAGAGGGTTTGAGTTTTTTCCTCTCTTAATTTTGATTGCAATGAGGTCTGAGATTGATGGACCTTTCATTTTGTTTTTGGCAGATGGAATAGCCTGGTGGTCTGTAGCCTTAGGGCAGGCACTGTGAAATATCTAACATACTCACATGACTCCTAATACAATATCTGTGCTTTTAAATAACTCCCTAGACTTCACTTAGAGCCTAAAGATGCCTTGAGACAAAGGTTACAGTAAAGCTGTGTCTCAAGCAAGTTAAAACAATGCTCTGAAAATGATCTGGACTATTTCAGAAATATATAATTTGTCTGGGACTGGAATTTGCATCCTGGAGGTGATTGAATTTTCCATTGCAGCAGACTGGGAATGTGCATGTAGTCAGCTATGCTGAGGGAAAACTGAATCTCCAGCTGAGAAGGGGCAATGTACTAATTTGATTGTTAGCAGCCAGCTCAGAATAGATTGACTTCTCTGCTACTGCTTCTGTCTTTGTTTTCTTCTTTTACTTTCATCAGCTCTACCCCTGAAGCCTGTGAGTGCTGTCCCCTGGACGGGTGTTTCCTGTGGAATTCAGACGATGCAGAATTTGTGTGAACTCTGCCTCATGCTGTAAACAGTGATGCCTTACATTTCTAGTCAATAATTCTGTATAGCTAATAATTTCAAATATTGGAGAAAAAGATTCTTGCTTTCTGCCAACTGCTCTTGCTTTATGCAAAGATGTTTGTCATGCCCCAAGGACTGCTCTCGTATGGATAAACCCACAGGCTTCGTTGCTGATGCTGGCCCAAGTATTTGCTAAGTTATAAACACTGAGTCTACAGTTTAACACAAGTCTGGCACTTCTTGAGTCTCCTGTACACACAAACATGCACGCACATGCATGCAAACACACCTCCCAGCTCCATTCCCTGAGCATTGCTGCTAGCTAAAATAGCTTCAGGGGGAGCTTCAGGGGGAGAAGAGCCTCTCTCGATCTGCTAACCACCCCTCTTCTGATCCCTCCTAGGATGCTGTTGGCCCTCTTGGCCACCAGAGCACATTGCTGGCTTAGAGTCACCCTGCTGTGCCCTGGGACCCCCAGGTCCCTCTCTCCTACACTGCTCTCCAACAGGTTAGTCCCCAACCTGTACTGGTCCCTGGGGTTGTTCTTGCCCGGATGCCAGACTCTACACTGACCCTGGTCGTCCCTCATTACAGGAAGTGGATCAGGCCATTTCTTCCTTGGTAGCTTGGATGCCTACAGAAGACTGACTGCACCATACCATGTTTTGAAGTATTTTAAATAGGAAATAATAGTAGTAATAATTGATTAGTTCACTTCTTGTAAATGTGGCAATCTCTCTGTATATACTGGCAATTGAATGTAGTAGACTGTGGAAGAACGAAACCAGTGCATGAGCAGAGCAAAGAATAAAACTTCTCTCTGTTTCTTAGTGCACGCAGCACCAGTACGGATTCAGTGATGCTTGATACGGTTTGTGCTCATACTGCAGCAAGAAGGCATTCGCAGCAGCTCTCTATCAGAATGCCTATATGCACTAATTGCACATAGTGAATATGTATGAGATTCCTGCCCCTTTGCCACAAATCACCAGCTGATTTAAAAGCTAAAGCAAGAGACCCCATACAGAAGGGTGACCTCAGTGCTAGAAAACCAGCTTAAAAACATCCCATTAGCACTGTACACATTACACTGTTAGCATCTCCTTTATTTGTTGTCCAGCTCATATCTGACAAATCGTGCGGCCTTCTGGGTGACTGGCAGCCTGTCTATTTTGTGTCCTGCGCGCACAAAGCGACCAACCTCCATCTGGTCTGCGGTTAAGAAATGTTCAAAGCAGCCGGTAGATTTTCCCCCATATTGCCAACAAACTGCCGTTGCATTTCACTTCTCAGGCTTTCTGTTGCCCCCCCCAGTGATGTTATGAAATACATTCTCCTCAAAAAGGGATCTTCAGAAAGAGCTTTTACTGTCACTGCCAGCCTGAAAGTACCCCCATGCCCGGTCTTCCTCTTGGCTTCCTGGTATCAGTTGTGGTGCTGCATGCAGTGTGCTAGAGGTAGGCTGCATTAGCCTGAGGTGTCACACACCTGGCAGGAGATAAAGGAATTCAACACTGACATCTTATTCCCAGCTTGACTGAGTGTTTGATATAAGAACCTCAGAAACACAAACGCAGTAATAGCTTCATTTCCTTCTCACCAGATATCTCAGCCTAGCACTACTATCAGCACTCCTGTGAGGATGTTAAATACTAGCATTATTGCTAAAGCATAGACACTTCTACTGCTGTCCTTTAACTCTTTCCTGTACTGGTAAATTTATTTGCAAAAAAATGTAATAGTGCACATAATTTCAAATTGGGCTGCCAGAAATTGAAATAAACTTGTTTCAAGTTCTCAGAAGTAGTTTATATTCTGAGTATAGCTAAATATATTTTAAGAGTCTAGGTATGAAAACATACAGATTGGGAGCCTGAACCCTTCTGGCATTTATATTTACAAGCTCAGTGGAAAGTAGTCCATTCCTCCAACCTCTCCTCTCCTCTCTTCTCCATCCCTCGACAACACATGCATAGGCAGAAATGGTCAGCTAAGTGACTAACTCACATTAAATTTCTGATGCTTAATTTCTTTAAGCATCTCTCTGAGATGTTGTCCCTGCATACGTGGCCTGACATTCCTCCTTTAGAGCAAGCACCCTGCTGTACTGCTCTTAAAGTGTGGGGCACCAAAGGCTCCTGGCTTTGCAAGAAGCAGCTTGTAAGAGTCCACTTACAGCTTAGAAGTGATTACACTCCACTTCCGTGGGTCACAGGATGAAAAAATTGGCCTGGCCAATAAGAGTAAGCAAAGAGGTGAACCCCCTTGCTTCTGGGCACCCAGCTAACAGCCACTTCTTCAAGCAGGCCCTGGCGTTGAAGGGAAGAGAAGCAACCTTTGAGAAATGCTGACAGAAGTGTAGCTGTCTTCATACTGAAAAGGATGCAATGCATGTTTGAGCTTCAGAATGTATTTTCATTCTTCCTGACCTTCTCGACCAAAACTGGTGGTTTTGCTGATAGATTTAGCTGGCTATAACACCTAGGAACATTTTTTAAATAGTAAAGGAGAGAATCACCTCTTGCAGCTCAAGAATATGAATTCCTCCCCACTTGCCACCATAGGACACATGACTCATTCTTGCAGCTGTCCTGAGCCCACTGCTGCTGCATGACTGTCAAGATCAAGAGTACTTTTAACCTTACATGAAAGCAGAATGGAGAGCCAGAAATCTCTGTAATAGTACTATCTGCAAATGAGAAAACTGAGGGTATAAATCAAAAGCTTTTGACTAACATTTTGGTGGAGAGGAAAGTAGAACTGTCCGGCTTGAAAACAGAGGAAAAGAAGAACAGAGCATTTGGTATAAAGGAGAGGGACAATAGGTTAGCTTAAGGATTTAAAGAATCCTTACAGGAGCTCACACATAAGACCTTTTAGTACACCTAAGCATGCTTGGAAGTATATCCAGCTACCCGAGTGTCCTCTGCAGTAAATACAGCAAGGATGAAAATAATAAAGGGTTCCAATTTGAATTAAAACAGGCTCATGAGTAAAACACTTTCTTTCCCAGTCCTAATTTCTTCTTCTTCCTTAGAAAGGAAGAGGCACCTTGTGCAGCCTTTAACTTTGTTAAAAAGCAGTATTGTATGAAAAATATCAAACATGCACTTCATGATTAAAACCGTGTAGGAACAAAATCTTTCCTTTACATTACATCAACACTGATACTAGCATTTTAAACTCATTGAAAAAGTGGAGAAGTTGTGCAGAAATGACTTCAATATCTCTGTGCTGGAATGCTCTCACTCCTACACACATAGAATGAAACGTGGCTGGTTGGTACACTGTTGTAATGGCTTAATCCCACCCAGCAACGAAGCCCCAGACTTACTCACTTGCTCCTGGTGGAAAGGGAGGAGAGAGAATCAGACAAGTGTGGAAACTACTAAGTTGAGATAATAACAATTTAATAAGTAAAGCAAAAGACACCTGTACAAGAGATGCAAAACAAGGAGCTCGTTCACCACTTCCATCAGCAGGCAGGTGTTCAGCAATCTCCAGCAAAGCTGGGCTCCATCACGTGTAACAGTTACTAGCAAAGACAACTGCCAGAACTCTGAATGTCCTTTCCTTCCTCCTGTTTCCACCAACTGTATATTCTGAGCGTGGTGGCATATGGTACGGGATATCCCTTCAGTCAGTGTGGGTCAGCTGTCCCCTCCCTAATTAATGTGCATCCCCAACCTGCTCACAGTGGGGAGGTGTGAAGAGCAGGCAAGGCCTTGTCTGTGCATACACTGCTCAGCAGCAACTAAAGCATCCCTGAATTATAAATGCTGTTTCCAGCACAAATGCAAAACATTGCTCCATTCCGGCTTCTATGAGTACAACTATTTCTGTCCCAGCACAAACCAGCATGGGATGGGATCAGGTTATTACCAGGATTATAGCATCTTTGCTGTGGTATTTTATTTTGGTCCAGCACTAGCTTCCCGATGGGCTTGTGGTAGGTAATAAAGTCCTGTCACCACCTACACACATTTATGATGAGGGCTTCTTTTAATCATTACATTTCTGAACCGCCCAAAGAAGAAAAGACAAATAGGCATGAAATCTAACTGTGCCTCTTTGGGCTTCTGAGCTCATGCCTTTCTACCAGGTATTTATTTTGAATGTTCTAATTCTGCCTGACAACATTTGTCTTCGTTAACCCTTCAAGAAAAGTGATAGCATACATTATTATTTGGCTGTATCAGGTGGTTCACTTAATCAGCTCATGAATAGCAATAGAAATAGCCTCTGTTCTGAAGTAAAACTATGCAAAGTACAAGGAGAATGGAATAAGACACCGATGTATGTGGATGTGCATAATGTAGGGTTAGAAATGAAGATCGGGTGTCCCCAAAGCCCAGGCATTGTTTCCTTGTAGATACTGTGGTAAAAGTACTCAAGAAAAGAGATATAAAAGTGTCTGAACAAACTAAGACAGGATTTCTTTCCCTTCCAGATTTCTTAAGCATCACTTATCACTAGTGAAATATTACTTACGACTATTAAATCTGCAGGGTACTTTGAATCTCCATTGTCAGTATGAGTCATGTTCCATCAGAAAAATAGCTCCATTCATAATAACTGCTCAATTTGTTCCCTCATTTTTCCTTCCATTTAGAAGTGTAGTTACACTTCTCATGAATTCCATGCATTAAGGACACAGAAGGCAGAAGGGTCCATGTACAGTGTCTTGAAAATTAATTGCAGGATTTATGATACCTGTTGTTGCAGCCCGGGCACTCCATGCCTCACTCAATTTCTTACAAACTTGTGCCTGGCACACTTGTGAAGAAACTTAGATAAATTACCAGATCTGCCTTTAACTCTCAGGAACTTTAAAAAAAGAAATAAAAATTAAAGTCACAGAAATGAGGACACTAAATTACCTGCCTTAAGGAACTTTCATTATAGTTTAAAAAACAATCAGCATTACAGAGACAGAAACTTTTTATCTCAGTCTGGTAGAAGGCAAAAGAGGATGAAAGGGAGATACCTATTAGCTTGAACCAGCTTTCAATCTGTCCAAAACCACACTAGCACAGGGCAAGGGATTTTCAACTATGCATACAAGACCATAATAAAACCAGACTATACTTGACAACATCAGATTGTTTACAGACATCAGATTTCCCCTTGCTGAATATCAGTGCCACTGATAAAGGACTTTTTTTTCTGTTAAATGAATGTTTAATGTCTATTGTGGGATTTTAGTTGTTCTTCTGAAATTAGTATACATCCTCAGGACTCTCAGACTGATAAGCAAGCACACTGGGTAGTTCCAGAAAATGTTTGTTAAACTTTAGGCTTGACTATCACTTGGAGAAAAAGAATTCTTCCAGCACATAACAGAGTTTTTGTGCTGCCGAATGTTAATGTAGTTCTAAGATGTTCCATTTCATTCAGTCTCTAAGGAACTGACGAAGAGGAGTCTTCACTTGTCAATAAAGTGGTACTCAGCCATGCTCTAATGCATCCAGGGATTAATTTATTACTATTAGCAGATCCACCAGGGAAACACAGGTGGCTAGGAAAGAACACACCTGTCAGAAAAGGAGGAGTATCAAGACCTTCTCAAGGAATGAAATAGGAGAAGCAAATGTAACTGAAAATGACACTACTGCTAGAGAAGACCGACTGCAATGGGTGACTGCTGATGAGCTGGATCATGATCCAGGCAGCGATGAAGCAAAACTGGACAAAGACACATCTCTGATTTAAAGGATGAAATCATACCACTGTAACAAAAGAAACCTCTAGGGAGAGTAAATATGTCTGTTTTGGAGCGACTTCAACTTGTGTAACCGTACATAAATTTAAGCTAAGTAGGGCAGGTATTTCTAGTCATGTAACCATGGTAGCATAAAACTCAGCCTAGACTGAGCAAAGCCCCACCTGCTCGATACTTACCACTTGGCCTTGCAGAGCCCTCCACTACCACAGTGACACCTCTGGCAAAATCCTTGTTAGATATGGTGCACATAATAACTACAGCAGAGATACTTCTTTAGACTACAACCCCCTTAGACTGATTCAAAGCCCTTTGGCATCCCTAGCGGAGTTTCCACTGATATAAGTGAACTTTGGCTCTGGCCTTTTAATGCAAAAAATGAATGTAACACGTTAAATTATTGAACAGAGTACTCGGTCTTAAGAACAAATTATTTCCTTAGGATAATAAAACTGATTCATTTCTTGAGAGACAACTGAGAAAACAGACTCATGGAAAACTAATTAAAGCAGTTTGAGTACTAGAACTCAGTTTCACCCTCTCTGACATAAGAGTTTATTTTCAGAAGTTTTATAAAACATTCATTCTCATTTAAAGTAGCTAATAAAAGTGATACATGGCAGCCTTCTCTCTAACTGAGATCAAACTACCTCCCTTCTGTCAAAGGGAGCAGATTGTCAAGGATGTGCTCCTTGAACACAGAAAAAACCTGTTTGCCATTAAACTGTGTAAGTCTATTATGTGCTGGACTGTAATTTCTTTCCAACTACCTTTTACAAAGTTCCAAGGAAAGGAAAAAATGGTGCTTTCCCAGCTTTTAGATTTCTACTCAAAGAAGGGTAGCCAGAAGATGGTGCTTTGTTTCATTATGTAGACATTTGCTTATTAATAGTAATAGGATGTCTAGGAGAAATTGAAGACCAAGTTAGTTATTCTTTAATTAGCAAAAGCCATGCTGACTTTAATGAGGGTCAGCTCTCCCCAGAAATGGACAAAGGAGTTTGTGGTGAATCCGTGTGGGTACCAAGAAGGTGCTTGATTGGGTTGAACAGAGATGATAAGATGCAAGTCTGAGAGCAAGGAATTTGGGGCAGAGAAGCTTTTGAGTCTAAACTGAAGCACCGTGCGGCAAGCCAAACACCCAGTTATTTGTTGAAAGGGAAAAATACTTTGTTAACATGATCACCAGAAATACAAAGCAAGGTGCTGCTTTACAACGCCTACTGGGAGTACCTCAAGCCTTGATACAGAGGGTTAGATCTAAGTAATCATCTGTGCCGGTATGTCGCTGCAGATACCTGAGGAGCTCTGTTGACACTGACAAGCCAGTTTCAAAGCAGAGATTTAAGTGCTTTGCTGGATGAGGGCCAGAAGCAGCTGAAGTTATCACAAAGACCACTTTGGAGACTGTTTTTTTATCTCTGAATCCTCAGAGCACCCAAGAATCTTCCTTGATAGTCTTGGTCAGCAAGATACCTTGATAGTCAAGGTAAAGCAGATCTAAACCAGTCAGTATTTAAACCTGCTGGAACAGAACTTCGGACGCTAGTTGAACTCCTTTCCTAGAAAACAAGGGAATTTCTTTTCACCCCTGCACAGAAATTTTGCATTAGTATTTCAAACAGCTTTAGGGGCTGTTTGTGGATTTAGAAGCTATTTTGTTTGAGATTTTTGAAAAAGAACATCTAGGTCAATTTTTATTTCCCTCATTGGAATTGCATTATAGTTTTCCAGATCTTATTTTTCGGGTCAGAAAACAGACCGTGTCAAAACAGTGTTACTCAGAAACCAGACTGCAATAATAAATATTAGGCAGATATACCAATCACCCCCTTTTTTGGATGGCATCCCACAGTGTTTTCAGGAAGTATTTGAAATCAGTTACCACACTGGGAAGGACTGTAAAGTTATCAGAAGCTGGGCTCAAATTCAGCACATTCAGCTTTAGTTCTGTCCAATCCTCTGGAGAGAAATTTTCTCCTCAGTTTTACAGAACTTTCTATGAGGTTTATTCTACCCACTTCTAGTTGTTCAGACACAGAGAAAAAGGCCACTTCATCCCCGGCTGACTATAGGAATCCTACTGGATTCACAGGTCAAGGCTTTTGTCCAGCAGTGTCATTTCCTAAGCCCTTTCACAACCCAACACAGAAGGAAGGATTCCCAGACTTTAAAGTGGATAAACTCTTGATAACAAATGCCCCAGCATCCATACAGCTCTGGAATGGTGCAAATTTCCAGTCTACTAATTTCTACAACTTGAGAAGGTAAGGCAGCAGGAGAACACCTTTTTTCTCATTCACATATAACCAAAAGATCGTCAGGTCTTACTTGGTGGGCTTTTGCCCTTCCTTTTTTCTTCCACGTGTCCCTACTGAAAATGAAGCACTCGATACAGAATTCACCAATCAATATGTGTTCATCACCTAAAGGGAAACACACATTTCTACAAGATTTTTGCAGCACTGTAATGCAGCATCCACACACAGAAAAAATGCAGATCTCCTGTTCTTTGTGGACTTTGGGAATCCTTAGCTAATTGACAGAGAAGATTAGAAAAAAATAGCATGATTTCATGTTTAGGGGAGCTACAGAAATGCAGGCAGCATTCCTACGACATCTATGTGAATAAACAGGAACACAGATGAAGGGCTCTGAGGAAAGGTTTTAGACTTGGGACTGTCTTTGTGCAAGGATAAAGAGCTGAATGTTTAGAGTGGTATTCTTATTGGGGCACTATTTCTCAGCGTTCATTGCTGCAGTAAGTGCTCAGTGACCCAAATGTGGCACAAGGGAGAGATCTTGATACAATTCATTTGATTAGACTTTGACTTAAAGACTTTAGATTTCTCTCTAAACTGTACTATAAAGTGGGAATTTTTGGGCGGGTGAAAGGTTATCTACAAGTACCACCCAGCTTACTCAGAGATTAAGATAAATTTGCTTGCCACCTTTGTATTGATGTGGTTTCACATCAACAATTAAGCTGTAAAAGACTTTACTCTGAGGAGGTGTCCCTCTGGCAAACAAAACCATTGCATTTTGCCAAAGATCTTAGTTGCAGATAACACTGAAATCCGTGTTCTACCCTTACTTACCGTCTGAAGTCTGGCTCTGATTTATCCCTAGTGGACTCGGCACCTGTCAGGGCTTCTTATTGCCTTGCAATTTATGAATGTTTCTGACAAACATTCTTCTCTCTCTCTGGATTATAGAAGTATTATACTAGATAGGCACTTCTTTTAATTGATGTTCTTACTGCATTATTTTAAATTAATTTATTGTGTTCCATGGTTAATCTTTTCAATGAATTTTCTTTTGAAATGGTTCACCTGGAATATTTTGCTCCTCTGAAGCGGGTTCTTTCATTAAATCCAGTACCACCCAGGTCATGTTAACAGGCAAAGGCAGCGTGAGTCCATCTTCCTGACGACTTAGGATATAGGCTTACGATTGTCTTTCATTGCTCAGATCACTGACTGAATTTCTAAATCAATTCAATCTTCAAGGTTTTCCTTCCTCACAGAGCTTCTCTAGACCTGATTGGCTTCAGCATTTACGCTCTTTGGAAACTCAAAAAATGCTACCTTTTTCTCTAGACAAGTAAGGTACTGGTTGAAAGTGAGTGCTGTAGCTACTGCAGAGTTTGGTATGATGCAGCAGTCCTTGCGAGGTGTTAGGACCTAGAGTAAAACATCAGCTTTAAAAATACAGGAAATCTTCAGTTCCTGGACTTCAGCACTTTGTCAGGGATGCTGGGTCACCTCTGGCCTCCTGGGCAGTCAAGAGGATTTTTGTCAGAGTGAGTTCTGCCTGTGTATCTAAGCAGTGTGATCAAATGAGCCTAGATAAGGATTTCAGTTCCTCAGTTTAATGCACTCCAGTCTGAAACATTTGTTTTTACAACTGTGAAAAAAGGAAATGTTCAGGAGAAAGTTGCACTTTATGCTAAAGCTGAACTTGAAGTGGTCTCCTGAGGTGCCTTTTATTTGTCTTTTAAGCAGAATGTACATTTATGGTGCTGTATAAATAATGATAATAATGCTATCACCTCTCCGCATTCTGCTTATTGTAATTGTTTATTCTGCAAAACTGAGCAACAGAAGTGAAAATAGCCTTGATATGTGCTTTCAGTGAGGATCCACAGCCATTTTTATTTCATATAAACTTGTTCTCTCTGTCCCAGTTGTAAGACAACTTTGTACTCAAGCCATCAAAACAAAACAAGAAGAGCAGGACTCGGAAAAAAAAGAAGTATGTTCCAACACCATTAAGTTATTTCACTCCATAGAAGTATGAGGCCATCTCATCCAATAATGCCTTTGAGCATTCCCCAACCAAATCAGTGAGGAGTTCTACCTGCAAATCACTGGCAGTCAATGGCTCAAGGATTTATAAGATGAAGTGAAACCACACAAGAGGAGGAATTAGCTGTAAGACAGGGAATCTTCTACCTATAAACCTACTGGAACCATCTCGGTTTCAGTAAATAGTAACACTGGTTAGGGATTGATGGCCTGTAGGCATCAACATTAATAGGCAACAGCTACCACATTGTGGTGTCCAAGATATTAAAGCTCATTCCTGTGTCTGAAAGAGGAAATCAAGAAAGTACTCAGATTTTAATGTTGTCCAGAGTTTGTGAAATTAATAGCCTTGACCTCAGTCTTCCCTTTTTTCTGGCAAAAAGGAGACACTGCAAGAAGTGTCTTTCTATGTGACCTTGGAATAAACCAGCCCTGTGCAAGATTAGATTACTGTGGATGGAGAAGGGACACAAGTGTACTGGTAAAAGGAAGAACCACAAAGGAGTTTTGCAAAACCTCTTTCGCATCGCTATACCATTTCCACAGATAAATAGCTTCTCAAGCTCTTAGGCTGCTAATCCTGCTCTTTTATCACCTATAAATACGCTTACAACATATATAAAAAAGCTCTGAAGTAATTAAGAGAAAAAACCTTAACTAGCAGGCTAGACATTACTAATGGTAATTTATATTACTGTAGCATGAGAGTCACCAGCTTTAGAAACTTTCTGTTACCATTACCTCCTTGTTCAAGGGATTCACAAAGGATCTGCAATAGTGTCTCCATTACAAGGGCAGGCCATGCAATGATTTGAACCGCCCAACAACACAAACAGAACAGCAGTAACTGCTGCCTGAGATTTCAGTGTGTTCAAATGACACCACTGGCCAGCATTTTGCTGAGCAACTCTTGTAAGAGTCATGTGCGTTCAGCCTGGACACACAATAGGTGGTTTCTTCCAAAACAGCCCACAGAAAACAGTGCTACTCTGCTTTAACATCTCATTTGCACAGGACTCGTATAGACTGAATGCAGAGAAAGATAGTCATGGCTTTTCCACCTGGTGACCAGTGAAGCAAGAATACTAACTTCTCCAAGGAAATGAAGTGGTGCCTAACCTTCTCAGGGTCCTCCAGCTGTGTGCAGAGATCTTGGGGACATGAACTAAATGTGTCATCTGATAGTGCTGGGCTACAGTTCAGCATGCTCCCTGGGTTGCCTGAACTCAGTATGGCCCCTCCCAACTCCCAAAGTTTCATTATCGATCAGAAATGTTCACAAGGACACTGCTCAAATGCTGAAGCAGAGGTTTATCTACCATGGAAGCAGCCTGGACATTAGAGGAGGAGTGATGCTCTACCTCTCTCAAGCCAATCCAAAGCCCTTACTGCCTAACTGAGCAGGAGCTGTTCCACCCTTGCTGTTGAGCTTTTAATCCAGCTGCCTCTCCAGAAGGCTGGAAGAGGCTGGATGCCCTGTTCCTCGGGGTGCCAACTTCTCCAGGATCGGCATCACAAGGTGCTGACCCTTCTTAGGTGGCACACAATTTGGGGACGTGATACGTTGTGTGCATGAAGGCTTGCAACTTGCAAGCCTTGCTTCCGTGTAGAGCAGACACCTGCAGAGTCATTTTTATTTTCTTCCTTCTTTTTCCTCTGCAAACTAAACATAGCAAGACCACATCCTTGCATGTGACCAGGGGTGGTTAGAGCATACTGCAGTACCTATCCAAGTCCAACATCTGCACCACTTCTGGCACTTTCTGCCACAAAGACTTCGGACGCTTTTCTTGTCACATTAAAGACCTCTAAGTCCTTTGCTTCTCTCTAGCTCTTCATGGCCCTGGGTTGACATAGCTTATAAAGATTCCATACAGACCTATATTAGCATAAATTAAGAGATTGAGGACATTATCCTGCACAAAGCCTGAATTTTTATTCAAATAATTCCATTAGTATAATTACCTTTTTTATAAATTAAATGTGTATTATTACACTTGATGTGCTACAGATTATAGGAGCAAAATTTCACTTGTAGGGCTGCACAGTTCTCAAGCAATTAGACATATTGCACCCAGAAAACCAAAATTAAACACATAAATTAAAACAGCAGGGGGGATAACAATGTCAGAAAGGGTGTGTAGGCTGTGTGCAGTTTACTGTTTCTGATGCTCAGCTAAAGATAGCTGTGACAGGAACAGGCCAGACAAGTGGGGTTAACAGGTTTCCTCACATTTTTCCAACTTGCAATGTAAAAAACTTACTTGACAGAACAATTGCATGAGCTACTTTCACCAGAGATGATAACATAATCTAAGCAAGTAATTGACTCGTGTAGTCTGTATATAATCCTGCAACATACAACTGGTTTTGGTTTATTTGGATTAGGTTGGACTGGATGATCTTTAAGGTCGTTTCCAACCTTACCGTTACTGTGAGACTGTGATACTGTGTGATTTTTACAATAGCTGGCTGCTGTTGTCATTTTCACCAACAGGCACATCAGGTCTGAGTTCAGTGCTCACAGTTTTTTGGGGTTATGGAATGCCTGTGGTAGCATCTACATGAGGCTGCCTACAAAAACCCCAGCACTTCACAGACACACTTCCTATGCGGCAGGCCACGATTATTACAATCACCATCATTTATTGGCACACAGAAGTATTTCCAGAATGACTAAAACATTTGGATAACAGAAGTAAATTAAATAGCATGGAGAAACTCATTGATGCAGCTACTGAAAGGGCTGCAAAGATGTCTTGCACTCGCTGAACTTGCTGAAATTCTCCTAGAAAAGGTTCAATATAGAAAACACCCAGAGTTCGAAAAACAGGTAGTTGTTTTGCCATGCAAGGCTGAATTAAGACTGAAAAAATGTGGAAAACCAGGAATGAAAAAGAAATGGTTGTCCCAGACCTCCTGCCGAGGGGTCTGTCCTAGGCTGTGCAAGAGCACACTGTAATATCTGCAGAAGCACTACTTAGCTTGTGATTAGGTGACAGCCAGCAGAGACCAAGAGCACTTACTGAATGCTTGGACAGAGGAAAATTTTACTTCAGACTTCCAAGGTAAAGACAGAGGTAAAATGAAAATTGAAAAAAAATATTAAAACCAAAAGTCTTAGATCATCATACAGATTGCAAAATACCAGGAGAGATGGGGAGAAAGTATAGTTGTCTGAACGCTTGCCTCTAGCATCTGATAAAAAACATTTAGAGCATTCACCAGGTAAGGGAGTTGAGAAAGTCTGTGGGTGCCTGAACAGATCTATTTTGTCTATGAGCTAGAGATAAGCAGTGCATTACCCTCTGAGGTTAGTGTCTCTCTTGGAGTGACCGAAGAGTTTTCAGCCACTCTGTAAAGATGAAATAGTCTGCACTTATGGCTCAGGCGGACAGTACAGGCAAGCAGAGGAAGCAGCTCACAGCTGCTGAAAGCAATGATCACATTTGTGGATTAGGCTTTCAGGGGTTTAGCCAGTCTGGAGAGTATGGCCTGTGGAAATAGAAAACATGGAACCGCTCTACTTAACCACAGGGAGGAGTTTCAGGCTTTAGCTTAGCTGTTGGAAAACTCTCAACTTCATTCAGACTGGTTCCATCCGCCCTGGTCATCCAAAGCCTATCTCGTGGCTTCAGCCCCAAATACTGGGTTATTACCCTTATCATCACTGTGGGAGCGAGCCAGACACACTGACCTGACACTGCAAAAACATCCTGGAGTGTCGCAGTGGGTTAGGTCCCCATTTAGACGTGAGGATCTGGGAGATGGCAGAAGCATAAGAGTTTTAGTAAAAGATCTAGACGAATGTAAAAAGCCCTTTGCAGAGTTGTTTTATAAGTAATCTTGAGTGTTATCTCAATATGTAGATTCAAGGGACTTTTTAAAAAGAGTGTCTTGAAAACAGTAATACCCGGTATTATATGAATGGTGCCACTCCCTAATTAGTTAATTATTGTTCCTATAATCAGCCGAAAGCAACTAATCACACTGACACACCTTTTGAGTAATTGACTGATGGAGGTAATGACTAGTTTTCAAACGCATTTGTCGCTAATTTGCAACTCACACAGGTGAAAACAGGCAATCGAGTTGATGGCTGCTTGGAACCTGAAGTGAAAGAACAATCCTCTCTTCACGTTCTGGTCACACTGCTGTGAGGAAGGAGCTTTTTAATGCTCGTCCAGGGAATCGGCACATTTGCCCTTTTGCCATTCGTGTATTCAACTCTCTTCCCCAGAGGAGAGCAGCAGAAGGAGACTGAGGAAGGTAGAATCTGAATCCTAACAGGGGTAAGATACAATTCTACTTCTCTGAAATATCATTTATGTGCCTCTATACTGGGCACTGCTGAGGTGGCACCTTGAGTACTGGGGGCAGTTCTGGGCCCCCACTTCAAGAAAGACATTGCTGTGCTGGAGCAGGTGCAGGGAAGAGCAATTAGACTGGGGAAGGGAATGGAGGGAAAAGCTGTTGAGGAGAGGCTGAGGGAGCTGGGGTTGTTTAGCCTGGAAAAGAGGAGACTCAGCATGGACCTTATCACTCTCTACAACTACCTGAAGGGAAGTCATAGACAGGCAGGCTTTGGGCTCTTCTCCTAGGCAGCTAGTGACAATACAAGAGGACACGTTGTGAAGCTGTGCCGGGGAGGGTTAGGTTGGTTGTTAGGAAGCCTTTCCTCATGGAAAGGGTGATCAGACACTGGCATGGACTGCCCAGGGACGTGGTGGAATCCCCATCCCTGGAGATCTTTAAGCAAAGACTGGACATGGCACTTACCACTACATCAGCTGGATCATGGTACTGACAGGTCATAGGCTGGGCTGGATGATCTTTGAGGTCTTTTGCAGCCTCAAAAATTCTGTGGTTCTGCAAAAAATAAACTAGTGAAAGATGCCGATTTAATAGCCTGGGAAAATGGAATTTGTTTTTATTCAAAGACTATGGAGAAAAACAGAACGTCTCTCTTTCATCTAAAGCTGGCTTTAACCTTTAATGTTTTCCCAGCAGAAAAAACCACTGTTCGAGGGCAGTAAATGCCCTTCAGAATTGTGAGTAGCTTTAGCAAAAAGAATACAGGCAAGAGAAGAATGTAGAAAAGTTTCACTATTGTACATCAGGTTTCTGAACAGCCGCAGTTACCTTTTCCCTTTGACCAAAATGTTAGAAAGGGATGAAAAAATTTGTCAAATAACTGGAATAACAGTTTTAGAAGCATGGTATTGGCCATGTGACACTGAGTGCATCAGTGCTCCCCAGCACTGTGTTCATAAGCCTCAACACAGCTAACCCAGAAAAGAACTTCTTTGTCAGGTGATGTACACTCCAGGTGTCCCTGCAAAAGCCCCCAATGTCTGTTCAGAAGGCCTGCGTAGACAAGCCAACTGAAGTGCAATGATGTGACCTCTGCAAATGTGTCATTTTGCTTAAACTGAGCATCGTAGGCTGATATGAAAAAACAGGGTTTCTCTCACTGAAATTATAGAAGCCTTCTTGTTCAACACAATTTGGGGCTTCTTTTAATGTGACATCAGATTATAAAAAAGAAAACCAGCACTTAGAGCACAGTTCTGATCTCTGGTTGTAATTTTAGCACCTGAGATGCAGCCTACTCACATCTGTGTTGAGAACACTGAATACTTTATTAACAGCAAAGGATGGCTCAAGCATTTTATTATGGGTGGCCTGGCATGGATATCTTCAGGCTATCAAATCCTGTGGACGAAATAAAATTTGCTTCTTCACACTACATGAAACCTCTACAGATCTGAATCATGACCAGCAAGAGCCAACCGCTGCCTGGTGGAAGACATATTGTTGAGATTTCAGGTTTGGGTTTGCAAATCTAAAAGGTTGCCCTTCTCGGGGGACAGGGAAAGGGCAAAGTGGGATGAATATAAAAGCAATCATTGACTGGGACTGATTTAAGAGGTGGTTTCCTTGTTTCCTCATGTCACTTCAGAAGTGAACTCAAATACAAAACAGAAACATCTCTTGTAGGGATGCCTTCCAAATGTGGACAAATAAGAAAGGCAAACAAGATAGATCTGAGGTGCGGCTAACGCTAGCACGTTGCTGACTTGAACAGCGTGCTCTTGTGAGTAATACCAGCAACTAGTGTTTGGCCTTGAAATAACTTCCATATTTGCATGGAGTGTTCTGATTTGGGGTCACAGATATACACTTGGCTAGAAGTTAGGCTTGACAGTGTTAGCATTGATGTCCCCCTTCCCTTTCTGCAGCTTCCAGGACAGCTCCCGTGCACAGTCTGTAGGCAACTATCATTAGGGCTGCAGACCCAGAGGTTCTTGCTGATGACAGCAAATAGCCCACAGGCTGATTTATAGCCCTGACCACCACCAGTGCAGTCCAGAAACAGACACCTTTAACTACTCTTTCACCCAGACAGGACATTTTCAGCTCATATCTTGTCTAGACTTTTTATGCTGTTTGCCATTACTCACAGCAAATGTAACTTAGCCCTCCCTCACAATTCTGCATTTTGCCTGCCTTTGTGGCACTGGAACAGTGCAACCTCTGTCAGGTCTTCAGTTTGAGTAGTCCTGCTAGATGTCGAATCAGTTTTCAAAATATAAGGTAAAGTTTATAAGGGTCAGAGAAAAATATTAACCCCCACCAGTCACCAATCACTGTTACCTGAGCCCCTTACAAACAAGGCACATCATACAGAACATTTGTGGCCACTTAATCTTAGGGGTGTTGTTTGCCTTTCAGTCCTTATCTTAGGGTTTTGCAAAATACCTAAAGGCTTTTGAAGTAAGGCAAGACAACAAGGTGAGCAGCAATTGCAGTTATTCAGACCTCATGACGCTTTCCACAACTGCCACATAACAAAGATAGCTAACGAGATAGCCTACACCTGTGAAAGGATTCATAAAGAAAATGGACTCTGTCTTCTCCTCTTCCACTAACCTTTCAGTCAATTGCTAAAGGGCTCCAGCTGGCCACCAAAGAAAGTCGGTTGTGTTCAGGTAACTGTAGCTGAAGTGAAAAAGCCCAACCTGACATGAAGACAATGCGCTAGCTTGCCAAAGAGGCTAAATGTGTGTGTGTCTGTCTATCCCACTACCGCAGGATTCAGGAAAGTATGCAGAATGGAGACCACTAAGACGAGCCCTCCTGTCGGAGGCACAGCAGAAATATTTCCAGAAAACATGCTGCGCTACTGCAGAAAATCTCATTCCTTACCCAAGCCCTGACCCTCTTTATTTTCTGTCTGACTAAGCTGCACCCCAAGGGGCCAGAAGTTGAAGTGTTTTCTCAAGCAATTATACATAATTACATAGTGATACAAAGAGCCATAAAATTAGTGGAAGAAGAAATTTGCAAAGAAGTGCTTTTATAATCCATGTCTCGAGGTACATGGAATATCTATCTGTAGCAACGAAGGACGACACGGGAGCCAGCGGTATGGCGGAGGCATGGAGGCATGCCGAATGCTGGCAATGCCAGCCTTTTATTGGCAAGTACCGGCACGTGTGAACATATGACTGGTGCTCACTAGTTGTGGCACTCTGTGATGGGCTACCGCAGTGCGTGGCTTGCTCAGAGAGCTACATGATCGCCCTGCCTGGCTGGTCACACGTATGCTTACGTAGAAGGTTATATAAGAGGTT
The DNA here is from genome assembly GCA_013397515.1 of Upupa epops. Classification (NCBI taxonomy): domain Eukaryota; kingdom Metazoa; phylum Chordata; class Aves; order Bucerotiformes; family Upupidae; genus Upupa; species Upupa epops. The sequence goes on from VZRI01008977.1 coordinate 723,188, forward strand.
TTGGCTTCCAGCCATACGCTGTATTTGGGTCATAGTGTGCCAATGCCCCATCCTGCTTTGGGAAGAATATTCCCTCCTGTACCCACCTTCATATTTCCTAAATTTGCTTTATACAGCACAGTCATACTATAGGCAATATAACCTATTGAAATGTACATTAATTAGGTAGAGTTGACTTCTAAGCAGATGCCATATAGTTAAGCAGTCTAAGGAGTCAGAGAAGTCCTTTCTTTTCATGTTCTGCTCCATAAAATTCATAGTGTAATACCTATCAAGGAAAGTACAAGGTCTGACCTTAAAGGAAAGAGATAGACATACTATTCCCAGATGTTACCACCTAGGTAGCTCTTGCAGCTGTGAGACCTGAACCTGCACTCTCAAGCTGTCCCATCTATTCAAACAGAGAAAGCTCCTGTGATCCTGATGATATTTTACACAGCAACACTGCAGATCTCTAGAAAGGATTACAAGTATCATCTGCAAAAGATCTACATTATTGTTATGCTGAGCAGAATCTGTACTCTTACTTTGTGTGTTTCCTGCAGAAAAGTTCGGGGTTGAAAAGTTAGAAGTTTTTGCTCCCGACACAACTCCCTCTTCCCCTCCCTGGTGATTTCTGACTTCTCTGTCTTGGTGTCTTGTCAGAGCCACAACACATTGCTGCTGAGAGAAAACGTTCTTGCTTGTCAAGTAAGTTTATAGTGGGAACTTTAGTGATTTATGAAGATCAAGACTGACTGAAAATGTCTGTGGATGCTGAGATTTTGGAGGCTGAAATTTCAGAGAGAGGCAGGAGTTGTCTACAATGGCTGTCGTAGCGATTTTGTCTCAGTTCAGTGTAGAAGCACTGTGATGAAACACCTTATGTCTGTGTCTGAGTCTTGTATGAGGTTTTTTCTGATTGGGGAGGGGGGTGTTAAGGAATGAATAAAAATGTCTTGGTGTCCTTCCTCCCCACTTTGAGTCAGTTCTTTTATTGTGTGCACATTCATAAGTGGTTTTGTTAAACCCTCCCTTTGTGCCTGACACATTAGCTAAAAGTTCATGGTTAAAATATAGTTGGAGTCTCTAACGCACAGTGTTAATGATTCCAAGTTGGGAGGATGGGGTCTAAGATGGACCTGCTACATAATGGTGACCCAGATGGGATGCGTTGGGATTCAGGAAGGACCCATGACAATTACTTACATAGGCTTGGCTACTCACTGAAGTAAAATGGATAAGAAAGGAGATTCACATAGCCAGATCTACCTCACATTACCTGCACAACCTTATTTTCTTACTTGTGGTAAATGCAGTGTAAATCTTTCCTGCTTATAGATGTATAAATACAAACAAGGCTCCAGCAGTTGTGATGCAGTGTGGAATGATTCCTTAATGTATCCTCTCACCCTACATAGTTAACTTCTGGGGGCTATGATTCTATCTGGGGATACTCCTATACCTTAAACATATGCACGTTTAATACTTTAGAAAAAGCACTACAGGTAGGTAGACAAATTATAGTTTACTCAGAAAATAAAGAAAAAAGGACAAAACAGCAACTGTTTTACTATTTATGATTTCTTAAACACTTTGTTTCATAATCACTATCTGTTCACATTAATTGCTTCAGTGTAAGAAAGTTAATTGCTCAGTTGCAGGAACTTCAGATAAAAGCTTGCTCGGTAACTATTATTTACTAGAGCCTACCAGAAGTTTGGATGTAAATAACAAAAGCTATTCTACTGTTCTCTGATGATTAGCAAGTAACAGAACGGGTTTGAATCTAAAGAAGAGATTTTCCTATGAGAAGATATATTACCGAATGAAATTTATTGCGATCCAAGCCCTCAAGTAGCATAATTTCCATGCTCTTTCACATCTCTGAGTGTCTACTTCAAGACCACCCTAAAGGTTGGGTGAAGGTTTTCAAAAACCTGCTTCTCAGCCATATTCAGCAGTGCTACCCCTTAAATGCCAGACCCATACTTCTAACAGTGTGTGTTTTTCTATATTCATTTGGGGTCCAGAAATGATTACATCATCTTCCTTATGCTTCCCATAAACTGAAATGTCAGCTCTATAAACTTCCATTCCCTTTAGGCCCTCTGGGCAGCATCTCACTCACTTCCCTTCAGACCAAAGGTTGGCAGAAGCTGTAATTCTGCAACAGCCCTTTACACTTTGTCAGCTGCTGTCATCAAGCTAGACAAGGGGAAGCCACAGGATGCACCCCATGAGGGCTATATCAATACATTAAGTAGCATGAAGATAAACCCAAACCCAAGAAAGTGGTCTCGACACTCAGATTCCTTTCCTCCTCGCTGTATGGGCAGGCATTATTTTCTTCTCTGCCCAAGAACAGTCTTCTGTGGGATTGTTGGCTGCTCAGGGTGGGTTTACAGCTGCCACAGTAGCTGTCTTTGAAGGACACGCTTCTCAAAAAGCTAAGGTTTTTGTGGCTTCAAATGTTGCCCTTGCAGAGCTAGTGGAGGGGCCTTGGATTACCAGTTACAAAGATGTCCCTCTTTGCCTTTGTTGCATCTTTGGACTTTGCATCCAGACAACTGGTTTGTCACCTTGAGTTGATGCATTTTTGTCCCTTTACAAATCTCAGTCACCTCTGCCATTGCATCAGTGTGAAATGCAGCAACTGCACTACAAACTTTCTTCAGGTATGCCTGTTGTGGAGATTGAACTCAAAAAATAGGTGTCTGTCACCACATTTCCCTTTCTCTACAGCTCCTTTGCTTTGACAGACACATTCCCAATATACTGTTATCTTGTGTTTTCTGTACTGCAGTAAGTAGGCATAACTGATTTACATTTTCTCTAGCATTCATTGCTTTCTCTATTTCCACCCTGCATCTTCTCATTCCTCTTTCCTTCTGAATGGAACAAAGAAGTATTTCAGAAAAAGATGCTTACCATTGAGAACTACCATGGATTTTTCTTCCCTTCAATGGACAGCCTCTGCTTAAAACCTTTCCTCAGCTTTCTCTCATTTAAGAAAAGAGCAGCTTCCTAACCAGGGCTTTATCTTTCTTCCTCAACATCAATTCTATTGGAGTAAAGAACCAGATGACTTTCCAGCACATTCATCTTCATAGTGACATCCTGCAGCAGCCTTGTGCCTGGTGCAAGAGCCTTGGCACACAGAGCAGCAGAAAGAAAAGCAAAGCTGTACCAGATTCACTAAGTGCTTTAAACTTTTTGTGCCCGTTAGCAACCAAAAGCAAAAATCTCCACACCAAGTCACCAGAGAGATCTGCTAAACCATGCATCCCACCCAAAACCATAAGCTGCCTATGAAGCCACAGTTTTAGGAAGCCATGTGTCAGTGAGGGACTCTCACTACGCACATAGTCCTTTCTTCTTGTTATAGAGATTTTTTTTTCTTTCACTTCTCTAAAGAAATGAAAGAGGGCGAAGCAAGCAGGAAGCAAAGAGAGTTAAGAGACAGGGTTATAATCACAGAATTTGTATCAGCACAGAAATGTCCAAGAGCAACTGCACTTAAGCAAAAAATACTCGGTAAACATACGAATCTCTGCTAACCCAAGAACGTGATTCATTAGGTAGCAACTGCCCGCTGTTCAGTTATTCTCAATTTTTATTGATTTCTCCTAACTCAGATAAATAAATCTTGTTTCAATCCTAATGCATGACTCACCCTTTTGTAATAAAAGCAGGTTAGGAGCAGCAGTTGCCTCAACTGAGAAGTGTCAGATGCTTCTTTCTCTTTCTCACCTCTTTTGTAGCAGTAAGTACTTGGTGTGGCGGTGATAAGAGAAGTAGTATTCAAGAGTTCAAATGCTAATAGTGAGACTAAAAATCAGTGCCGAGAACAGCACCAAATTGAAGAGCAGATGTCAAGAAGTCCCCCTCAAACTGTATGAAGGGATAGGAAAGAAGTAGAGGAAATGAGAGATAGGAGAATGACCTGCTTTTCCTGCACTATTTAAGTGAATGATTCAAATAAACCTGAAGTCTTCTTTTATCAATAGTAAGTTGAAAGTTACTTGAATGAAGCCCATTTCCTACAGCCGCAGGATTCAGTCCCTTAAATAAATAATTAAAGCTAAGTCTTCCTTTTGCCAGACTATAAAGGTGAAGGAAATTAAAGTTACAGGGATTAAGCCTGTATGCATTCATTCACCTCCTGATTGAACTTGAGTCGTGCTGCAGGGCATGGCACAGCATGAAATTTGGAACCAGACTGAGAAGGGGGGAAAATGAGTTTCCCAGCTTATTACCTCTGGACATCATGGGTACAGAAAGGGTACAAGCACTGCTCACCGTGACCAGAGATGGAAATTTTTAAACCCGAGGCTTTTGGAGAAGATTATATTGTCCACAATTTAATGGTTTTTGTTGTTTGCTGAGCACCTGAGGAGGAGTAGCCCCATCTAGATCCAAACAATCTCTTTGAGAGCATTGCCCCCTGTTTGCTGATGCAAAGGATTTTTAATGGTGAAGGTGTCTCCTGCTGAAAGGACTGTGCAGAGAGCACATTCAGGTTCCTGTCACCACGGTAGGAGTTCAGCTTTCCAGCACTACCTCTAGTTTTGCAGAGTCCTTCACTCTGGATACAAGGTGTTTGCTGACGGGAATGTCAGTGCTGGCCACAATCCCCATGCAAGGAAGGAAATGATGTTATCACAGTGTATCTACTGAAAGCTGCAAAGCCTCTCAGAACTGAATGCCTACTTAGTGGATGATGCAAACCCACCTGCGTGTGTGTATTCATTGTTTTTCAGGTCAGATGTGGTTTATCTGTGTTTCGAACTTCGTAGTGTGCATTTGCATGTGTACACGTATACATAAGAGAAGTAAATTGCTCTTGGAGAAAAAACAGGCCCTCGCAGAAGCTGAAAACTATTGCATCCTTTGAAATAAATTGAACAGCATGTGTGTAGTTTTACACATACTCTTTTGTTTTGTATTTTGCAGTCTTGAAACTACATCTTCACTGTCAATGTACCTTGAAATTTCAGAAATCCATTTATAGACAGAAAAATCCTTGAGGGCTCTTCTTATTTCCGTGTGATCCATAGTATTGCCCGTGACAAGAGAATATGCAGAAACTTATTGAGTGAGAAGGGGAGACACCTCGGGCTGTGCACCCAAGAGAACAGCAGCTGAGGGTGGTAAGAATTAAATCAGGGGAAAACATAACAATTTCCCCTTTTTTCCCTTTATTTTGTGTCTCTTTCTCCAAATCTCACTTTGTAAGTACCAGCAGGCTCATATTTAAAAGCAAATATGTAGCCCTCATGTCAGGAATGTACATTTTCCCCTCCCCATGAATCAAACCCCTGATTTCCACCTCCTTTACATCCATTAGAGAAGACAAAAGTAATCTGTCATGCAGGGAAAATTTAAGTAAATAGGTTTGAGCATGTTCTGTCTCTGATACCCACCCTGCTGCACATGAGGTGGCCAAAGACTAAGGTGTATTTCTTGCAATTACGTTTCTCAGAACACAGTGTAGATCAAATGTGAAAAATACAAAACCAAACAAGCTAGTTTTTGAGAAAAGTATGCATGCAAAACAGAGCAGAGATGAAACTGCACGACCAGAGGATAATAAAGTGGTAAAGAGAAGCTAGGGATTTCCCTAGTCCAACCTCTTGCTGAAAGCAGGGCCAGTCAAAAACTCAGACCAAGTTTATCAGGTCTTCATCCACATAACCTCCTTGGAATCCTCCAAGGATGGAGCCTGCACAGCCTCTCTCAGCAAACATCTCCTTGGCCTGACTGTTCTCCCTGGGAAATAGCTTTTCCTTACAGCCCAGATGGTTTCTTTAGATTGCCCGATTCTACAACAATCACAGATTGTTCTTATTCAGTCTTTTACTGCCGGCACAGCACAGAAGCTTTGTTTTCCTTGACATCCTTCACAAGAATCAACTCCAGATGAACTTTGGTTTTCATAACACCATGCCTACCTGCTTGGTCAGAGTTCCTGAATCCCCTCTTTGGACCGCTTCCTGATGCCCAGAGTCTGTGTGATGCACTATCTAGCTATCTCCTGACTCTGCCTGACCCTGTTTCCTCTCACTGAGCCTGAGAGGAGGAGTCAGAATTGAGAGAAGAGGTGAGGGAGTAAGGATGGAATGGACAAGAGGTCAGAAACAGCAAAAAAAAAAAAAGAAACTTACTCTAAGCAGAAAGAAGTTCTGCACAGTTGGTTATTTTATCACAATATGACTTCACACTCTGAGGCCTGATATGCTGAAATGCTGAATATTGCAGGTGCTGCAGAACGCAACAAGACCTGAACTCCGCTTTACACAGATAAAGATGAGCACCCTAGAATAATCTGGCCATTGGTGCCTCAGAGTGGAAAACCAAAATTTTGCCTGTGAATCTGTAAAACAGGGCTAATAATGTCCCTCATTAGCACAAGGAGCTTGTATGAATAAAGGCATTCATTGCAAAGACCTTGGATCCCACAGGGGTGAGCTCACTAGCAAAGTCCAGGAGACAACAGAAAATTCTGCCTTTAGAGAAGAATTTGAATACTGTGCAGTAAATAAGGCTTGGGTCCTCTCATCTTATAATCAGTAAAGATGAGACTGAATAACTGCTGCTTTCAACATCTTTATTGATGACCTGGATGACGGGATTGAATCTACCTTTAGTAAATTCGTGGGTGACACTGAGTTGGGAGGGAGTGTCAATCTGCTGGAGAGGAGGGAGGAGGATGCTGCAGAGAGATCTGGACAGGCTGGGTCAATGGGCAGAGGCCAACAGGATGAGGTTTAACAGGGCCAAGTGCAGGGTTCTACACTCTGGCCACAATAACCCCTTGCAGCTACAGATTGGGGGATGAGTGGCCGGAGAGCAGCCTGGCACGGAGGCACCTGCCAGTACTAGTTGATTATCAGCTGAACAGGAGCCGGCAGGATGCCCAGGTGGCGTGAAAGGCCAACAGCATCCTGGCCTGTATCAAGAGTAGTATGATCAGCAGGATTAGGAACATAATTGTCCCCTGTACTGTGCACTGGTGACGCCTCCTATTGAGTACTGAGAACAGTTCTGGGCCCCTTGTTTCAACGAAGACATTGAGATGCTGGACCAGGTTCAGAGGAGCAATGAGGCCGGGGAAGAGACTAGAGGGAAAGTCTTATGAGGAGAGACTGAGGGAGCTGGGGTTGTTTAACCTGGAGGAGACTCAGATGGGACCTTATCACTGTCTACAACTACCTGAAGGGCCTGAAGCTTTGCCAGGGGAGGGTTAGGTTGGATGTTAGGAAGCCCTTCCTCATGGAAAGAGTGATCAGACACTGTAATGGACTGCTCAGGGAGGTGGTGGAGTCCCCATCCCTGGAGGTGGCACTTAGTGCCCTGCTCTGGCTAATGTGGTGATGTCAGATCATAGGCTGGGCTTCATGATCTCAGTGGTCTTTTCCAGCCTTGATAATCCTGTGATCCTATGATTAAAGGAGCAGCATCCATACCACATGATGAATGAGGGATAGTCCCTTGCGTGACTGTGTCATTAACAACGTCGTAACGCATAGACATGACGGAGGGGGCATTTTAATCTCTATCACGCCATTGTGACATTTCCTGGGGTTTTTTGGTGCAACGACTCTGTAATCATAAAGCTCTGCTTTGAATACATTTATATGTATGTTCATTTAAAAAGTTGTGGTTTAATACAGCTCCAAAACAGGTCTATTTCTGACCTACAGCCTTGTTCACATAGTGTTGATAAAGCCAGAAATCCTGTCACAGTTCACATTTTCTATTCGGTGTACTAGTTCCTCCTAATGCTCATGAATCCTTCCAGCCTTACCTGACATGGAATTAATTTCTTGTATGCTTTTGCGATTGCTATATCCAATCCATTGCATCAATAATTGCATTACAAATGTATGTGTTAAATGTGTATCTAGCATAAAACAGGCAATCCCATTAGAGAGAGAAGCTGTAGTCATATCTCCATACTCAAAAAAATACCGGGTGATTGCTTTCTTACTAAAACTTGTAATGATAAAGAAAAATTGGGTTGTAGGTTGCTAGAAGGAGTTTCAATAAATTAGTTTATTGCTATTGAAAATTTCAAACGTAAGATGGTTTCTAAGCAAGGTGAAGCCCTGCTTTCAAGAAGTAATTTATTTTTTTTATTTTAAGCCAACAGAATTTATTTATTTACTTCTATTACATTCTAGTTTGGTCAGGCAGTTGTATTCAGAACGTGTCTTACTGCAGAAATAGATGCTGCAGGGTTATGATGTCATTGCTATCACTGAAACATGGTGGGATGGTTCTCATGGCTGGAATGTAGGGATAAATGGGTACAGACTCTTTAGGAAAGACAGGCAAGGGTGAAAGGTAGGGGGTGTTGCCCTCTACATCAAAGACCAACTTGAATGCATGGATCTCCAGCTGGGGAGGGAAGAGGAACTAACAGAGAGCTTATGGATGAGGTTCGAAACCAGGGAAAGGGGACATCACAGTGGGGGTTTGCTACAGGCCACCTGACCAGAAAGACCTGGAGGATGAGGCCCTTTATAAACAAATAAGAGCAGCTTCAAGTTCACAAGCCCTGATCCTTATAAGGGATTTCAGCCACCCAGATACCTGTTGGAAGGACAGCAGAGCATGGCACCAGCAATCTAGGAGGTTTCTGGAGTGTGTTGAAGGTAACTTTCTCATCCAAGTGGTAGAAGAACCTACAAGAAAAGGTGCTGTCCTGGACCTTGTCCTCACCAACAGGAAGGGCCTGGTGGCCCTCCAAGGGTCCTGAGGTAAGTGTCGAATGAAGTTGCCAAGCCACTAGCCATCATAATTGAAAGGTCACGGCAGTCTGGTTAAGTTCCTGCTGACTTGAAAAAGGGAAGCATCACCCCCGTCTTTAAAAAGGGAAAAAAGGAAGACCCTGGAAACTATCGGCCAGTCTGCCTCACCTCTGTGCCTGGCAAGATCACAGAGCAGACTCTCCTACAGGCCCTGCTGAGGTCTATGGAAAATGAAGAGGTGATGGGTAACCAACAGTGCTTCATCAGAGGCAAATCCTGCCCAACTCATTTGATGGCCTTTTTTGATGGCCTTACAGTTCAAGTGGACAAGGGAAGAGCAATAGGAGAGAAAAAGTCTTGCTAAGCACAGGCTAATATTATGGTTGGAGAAGCTGGCCTGAGAATTAATGTGTTGCCTTTGCAGAAAGAAGCTCTATGAGGATAACACAGTGATGCTCTAAATTAAAACTTGTACTAAACCTGGACAGAAGGAAAGCAATCAGAGATTCATAGGACTGTCCTCCTATCAGATATGTTAATCCTAACATCAGGAACACGTAGAGCCATAGAATTACATAGCATTATTGGAATGGAGAAAGGCATCTTCTAGACAATAATTTCTTTGTTGTTGCCAGTCTGTAATAGGAAACTGCATCTGGAACCCCTATTGTTGCAGCAAAATCTAAAAGGAAGCATTCTTTCTTCAGTAATGAGAGGCAAAGCTGTGTGGCTTTCTAGCTTCTGCAAATTTTTATGCTCTGTTCAGAGACTGCTTTCAGAGGGCACTTCACCTAGTCCAAACGCTTCCGTGGGGCCAACAGCATAACGGCAATTTCAAGCTCTTTGCCCCTTGCAAGACCTTTCTGGCTGTCCAGCACAGGGTTCAATAAGCGAAGATACAAGCCAACAGAAAAAGAGGAAATGCTTTTATGTGTTTTCCCCTGATCTGTAGGGTTTTGGTGGCACTCGGAGCGTACTTCCCAAATGGATAAATTAAGTCTTCATGGCTCATTCCATTTCAGTTTACACACGGCATTCTATCCAGGGAAGGCTATGCCAGTATAATGCAAGAAATAGCCATTTGAGACACTGAGTTTCTATTCTCTGCATATGTAGTATTGGCCAGGATTCAAGCCTGGAGACACAACAGAGGCTTTTGTGCAGATATTTTTGGCTGATATGAGGAACAGCTACAATAAAGAGGAATGGAAGCCATCTACAGAAAACACATGCAGATATACACAAAAGCAGTTTTGGTGGTCAAGAAATCCAGGGTCAATGCTACACTTGAGCTCTGGATATTATCAGAGCTATGGAGAAGCCAAAATTTCTGCCTCAAACACAGCCCAGGATTTTGAATCTTTCCATATTAAATAAGGACATAGTGTTTACGTTCAGAATTTGCCCTACAGATGCTTTCAATTAAAATATAACTTTCTATTTTGACATTTTCCATTGATAATCTGTCACTTAAAAGCAAAATTTGCAGTGAAAGCCACTCTGAAATCCAAGAGGATTATTCTAGTCTGATCAGATAGTCTTTTCAAAACCTTGTGCTAAAGGGAGTCAAGACGTCACTTCGTTATTTTCTATTTTGTTCAGAATGAAATGGTATAATCAATATTTCCTGCAAAATGTCCCAGTTACAACGTGCTGATACTATCCAATTCAAAGCTGCTTCCCTCAAATGTTTTTGACCATGTACTAAGTTGGCCAAGAGGGCCAACAGCATCCTAGGGGGGAATCAGAAGGGGGAGGGTTAGCAGATCGAGAGAGAGGTACTTCCCCCCCTCTACTCTGCACTAGTGAGACTGCATCTGGAGTACTGTGTCCAGTTCTGGGCCCCTCAGTTCCAGAAGGACACAGAGCTGCTGGAGGGTGTCCAGCGTAGAGCAATGAAGATAATGAAGGAAGAAGAGCACCTCCCTTATGAGGAAAGGCTTGGAGGAGAGGAGACTGAGGGGTGACCTCATTAATATTTACAAATATGGATGTCAGGAGGAAGGAGCCTAGGCTCTTTTCAATGTCATCCTACGATAGTACAAGGGGCAATGGGTGCAAGCTGGAACAGAGGAGGTTCCATATAAACATCAGAAGAAACTTCTTCCCAGTGAGGGTAACAGAGCATTGGAACAGGCTGCCCAGGGGGGTTGTGGAGTCTCCTCTGCAGACATTCCAGACCCGCCTGGATGTGTTCCTGTGCAACTTGGTATAGGTGATCCTGCTGTGGTAGGGGGATTGGACTAGATGATCTTTCAAGGTCCCTTCTAATCCTTAAGGATTCTATGATTCTATGATACTAAGTACTTTCTACATAAGGAGAATTCTGACAACTGATAGCCCCTTCTGTACAACTGTTTTTGCTTCTGCCTTCCTCAACCTCACTTCTTATTAAACTCATGAGAGGAAGCTTGCTAGAAAAGCTGTAGGGGAGGGGAAAAAGACCAGTGGGAGAAGCAGCAGCTGATATAATAGAAGGAAATTCCCTATTCAGGGTACCACTAAATCTCATGAGCACTCATTTGCATGCATATTTCCCACTCCCAAAGGACTGAGGCAACAAGCAATAGTTTATGTGGGAAAGATGAGCTGAGCTGAGCTGACTCTGTCACCTCACTCATGTGGTCTGTGTTCAGGGGTTCTGGAGCCAGTATGACTGAATCCTGAACTTGGTTCAAATAAAATATTTAGTAGGGGAGCCAAGAGGTTCCACTCTGCACCTGTCACAGATTTTGGAGTTTTGCTCATCCCTACTCTTTCTACATGCTCTCAGAAGTAGGAGTGGCAGAGGCAGTCCACTGATAGCATATCTCACAGGATACATCCAGCAAGACTTCTCAAGCCATGGCAGGTAGATCTCTCGTGTGATGCATCAGCTAGGGCAAAATCACTGAAGCCATAATGAGTTTGTTCAATGATTGCTGTGCTGAGCTTTCTGGTACTGGTACAAACCACAGTTAACCAATCACATAGGAAAGACCACATAAATCGACTTGCTTCTAACTTTACATCAACATGGAGCACGCATCCAAAAGCTGTACTGAATGAGTACCTCTAAGCTTGTATTCTGACAGGTAATAAGATAGCCAGATATACTGTGAATCCTGGGGCTGTTCATACATAACTTTCCTAAGCACAACCCAAATCAAAATAACATCTAAAGCCACCTCATCTCCACAACCTACTTTTCCAGACAGTACAATGCCATGCATTCCAGCACAGCTCTGCAAATCTGTTACACAAGAATCATGTTCCCAAAAACAGCCTCTGGCTACAGCAGTACAGAAAATATGTTGTTGTCTTTTTTATCAAGTAAAACAAGGGGTAACTTCCTATGTGTCTTGGAAAACCTCCCTCCCAATAACCCGGACTACTCCCATGTGCCCACTAATTTCTGAGGAATAGTCAGTCCTCACATTTCTTTCTGAACTCAGTCATCTGGCTTATTGCAGATTTGATATTGAAGACAACAGCACTCCTGTTGGGTTCAAAAAGGGCCAAAATTTCATGAACAAGAAATGTCTCACTCTTGGCTTGGTTGAAAAAACCTGCTTCATGTCAGTGACATTCTCCATAGGACTATGCCTATGGTCTTACTCTCCTGCAGACACAGCCTACACAGACAGCTCTCATAGGATTTCAGCAAAGAGAAACGCTCTCTGGGAGACCACTGTCATCCTCCAAAAGCTAGTAATGTTGCTGAATCAGTGCTGAGTGCTTGTAACACTTTCAGAGGGGCTAAAGATCTGCTTGGCTTGTGAATGTCCCCTGGAGATGCTCATTATCCCAATGCAAAATAGTCACGTTTTGTGGGCACTGCGACACTAACATTAGCATTAAAAATACATGCACATTCACAGAACAAGAGATTATAGCTACTAACACTTAGAACTGTGATTTGATGCAGAATGACAAACACCAGTTGTTTTTCTGAGTCTGTTTGCCTTGAGTTCTCAGTAGAGTTAACACATAAGGAGGAACTGAGTACAGGGTTAGGAACACATAACTCTGTCATACACCCTTGCCTCTTTCCTTATACAGGGATCCATATCAGCACCTAAGAGGCTTCAGGTGAATGACAGTTAACACAAGATTCTGCACTCCACTGTGGAAGAAACCACAAAAGCCAGAAGTCTGCTCTCTTTTACACTTACATATAACTCATTTCACAGAAATTTATCTCCTAAGGATGTGAAGGTGAAAAAAGGAACAGAAAAAAAAAATTCCCTAAAGTCCTTTATTGGGCATTTTGCAGTGTTTACTGTTTTAGCTCTTCAAACTTTCCAGATTCATTAAAATAATACAACACTACCTGCTGTTCAGGCAGAACTCCATCTCTCTCTGAATTGTTCCCCTGATGAATCGGATTCACAATAATTATGTGCAGGGATGCAAAGTGAAATTATTGTAGCAAAGGTGCAAATTCAGCCCCAAATGGAGAGGGCCATCCATTTCAAAGTCTATAACCAGGTACACTTCAATATCAAATGCTCAGCAAGAAGCCAAGAACTTCCATATTTATTGAGCACATTATGCTTTCTCATTACAGAAATGCGGTCCTTTGCTGCAACACAGACGTATTGTTTCTACAAAAGACTTAAGAGGGTAACATTTGAAATGTCACATTAACGTCCTGTTTAGCTCTAGGAGTCAGAATAAACGCATTAATTCATGAATGCCGAGGTAATGGTGCCCCTAGAAAACGCATTTATTATAGCTCTCTATATGTACGGTATTTGCCACAAATATAATTTATTATTGACATTTGAAGAATGGATAAACTGGCAAAGTAAACGTTCGCAGGTGATGTGCTGGTTGTGCCAATTACCCTTTGCAAAAGTAATTAAAATACTTTGCAGCAATGAAGAATGAATAGAAAATTCATTTCTATTCCGTGATCATTGATCAGTAGTAAAGTAGTTGCACTTGAAAAAGATATTCCAAACATGACAAAAATGAGGAGTTTCACCGTATGGAGCAGTTTAGCTTTGCTGGGAAGTTAAAATGATCGATTAATGTTACATTTAGCATTTTTACACTTGCCCAGACGTGACAGGGAATTTATGGTAAGCTGATGTATTATTTGCTCTTGGCAGATGTCAATTGCTCTCATAATTATTTTAAAACAGAAGAGAAATTATAACTGTATAGAAGAACACCAAAGGAAGATTACATGCTTTTCAAGCCAAATAAAAATGTATTCTCAATTAGCTTTATGACACCATTGGCTGTTTTTCTCACATGTTATTCACATTATTTACTCATAAAGTAAATGTTGCTACTGTGGCAGCTTTCCACAACACATCTTCCTTTATGTTCCTGACTAAAGGGTATGGTTTTCACGTACATTTCACTGGTTCCCTAAACATCGGTCGATAAATACGAATAAAACACTCACAGTGATTTTAGTTTAGTCAGGCTGCTGTAGTCAAGTTACACCAACTCAGTAAAGACCTTCAGTAATGACTGTGGGGGTTTGTCATATCACTGTGAGCAGACGAATTTCATTCTTCCCATGAATGGGGATATGAGCCAGGATACAAGCCACCTCTGAATTAAGTCATTTAATTAAGGTTAGCACAGTGATGGACCCAAATGAGCAAGGCTTACCAAAAAGCAGCATATATTAACTTGAGGTCAGCGAGATGATAGGGCAATGTTCTTCCAGCCAAGTACACACAGGCAGCAAACTCCCCAGGCAAAACGCCTTCTGGAGGAGCCAGCTATCCAAAGAAAAGTGCGAGGCTGAAGGAATAAAAAGGAAGGTCCTACTATACCTTTCTTTATGTGTCATCCTTATGCAAAAAATAAAGGGGGGAAACGCTGTGCAATGGTTATTCCATCACCATTATATTTGGAAAGGTTTTAGTTTTATTGGACATCTTATGCAAATGAGACCAGAGGAGAGCAGACTCAATAACTTTCTTGTCAACCCCAGTCTTTATTTGGGATACTGACAATTCTCCCTATGGACTGAATTCACGGACCATGAGGATCTATACCCAGTTGCCAGAAAAACAACGTGATCCCATGTGAGAACATCTTCACACCCAAAACCTCCACATTATGGTAACATGTACCAGCTCCTCTAAGTTCATACATTCCAAGCAGAAGAAGGAAAACGGATTATGGAAAGTGGAATATCTTTCTTGTTCCAGATGAAGTACTCAAGAACTCAGTGGTGTTACCCTGTTTTGATATGCAGGTCTGGGTACTGCCATTAAAATACCACTATGGCTGAAATGCTTAGCATTAAGCCAATCCTAATTATCTGTTAAGTGCTGTGTAAACATCAGAAAAAGCCATGATATTCCCAATCTACAAAGCCGTAAATCAAGGCAACAAAAGGTTATTGCCACTCCAATACAGCAGGGAGCTATTCAGCTTTTAATTGCTCTTCTTGATCATTCTTTCTAGGTTTATTTCTTTTAATCTGCTTTGTAACTTGGTTAGGGAAGCACTATATCAAGGTGCCACCTCTAATGTCCTTTAAATTTCATTCAAATCAGCAACTCAAATTTGAAACTTGACCCAAACTTTCTAATTGATGCTTTTTCTAAAAGATCAAGCTGGTCATTAAATCTAGTTATCTTCAAGCTGCAAAACGTCTCTAGCTGGATCCTCAATTTTGTGATGAAATTGGAAGACAGTAAGCAAATACAATCTGTAATGCATCATTAGAAGGGTTTATAAATTACACACATTTTACAAAGGACCAAGCAGTCCCATAAACATATTTCTATTTGGGAACATTAGTAGTTGGGCTTTTTTAAAAATTAAAATTTAAATTGTCCTCAGAAAGTCTGTGTTAGAAAAAAAAACTCCCCTAATTTCCTTCAAAAACTGGATAGTAACTGTTTTGGTCTGACCCTTTGGTATGTGTACATACAGAAGTCTTCTGTAGCACAGGACAGGATGCCCCAGTAAATCTTTTTCATAAATCACTTCTATTAAAGAAAGAAAATGGTTCAAACAACAACTCCTGCCAATGCTATTCCAGCTGTGAAATGGTGAAGAGAAAGTTGGACAGTTCAGGGTTTGAAGTACTATGTATACAATCAAGTGACATCTGCACAGAGACCAAGGGAGTGGAGTTCCACATCCAGAGCATGGAAGTTAGTTAAGAATGGTTCCACTGACTCCAAACCACGCAAGATTAAGCTCATGGAGGAGGAAATGGAGAAATGTCTATTTTTAAAATACAACAGCTCATGAGCATACAGATAAAGCTGCACATGCATGCAGTACTTGAGAAGTAATGATGATAAGGCAGTTAAACACTGCAAAATACACAGACCACAGTTACGGTTAGATCATGTACCTCAGCTTCTTAACTCATCAGTGAATAATAAAGTAATAATGTTGTATAATGTATGGTATTTCATATTAAATTAAAGAACGTGTGCACACATAAATGATATATCTATGCAGCATATATGGATGGATATCTACCTATATGTATAGAGACACATAAAAATTAATACGCAACGCAGTCGTGCACAGTAATAAAACATATAGGTCAGGCTACAGAAGTACTTCCAAAGCATTAATAAGGAATGACCATTTTGTCTTTGCTGAAGTATTTTGTCTTCAAATTTCTAAGGTTAAATGGAAAATATGCATCAGGCTGAGATCTTTGAAAATAAACTTACTCATAGAGAATCTCATCTGTTGAATCAAGTGCTTGCTATTTGAATATCCAAAGCAAAAACACCCAAGGATTTAACCAAAGGAGCCTTAAAGGTTTTCATAAGTGACACAAAAGATGCAATTTTCCTGTTGCAGAGACAACAGAAAGGCATCAAATTAGTAGGAAATTCAAAATAGAAGCTTCTTAGAAATGTCATGTACAACTGAGTATCCAAGACTACAGTACTTTGGGTTGTCTAGCTGTCTACCTGAGGAAGGTTGTCTTCAGTCTTAACAAAGGTTGTGTGAGGAGATGTGAATTCTACCCTGCAGTATTGAAAATACTAATTGTTTCCACGGGATCAGTGATCCACATAAAAACAGGTTGCTAATTACCAATGGCAAAAATTATACATTTAACAGGGTACCATTATACTTCAAAAAGTTCACACTAATGCATGAATAATTATCGGTCTAATTAAGCATCCAATATTGCATCTACATGCAAAAATGAAACATCATTTGAGAGCCTGACAGGCTTTTTTGTGTTGGATAAAAGAAGGACCTAATGCGGATAACTAATTCCCAGACTGAATTTATTGCACACAGCTCACAAAAGCACATAATTTCTGTCCCTCAATGCATTTTAGGAGCATATTCCCTGCCCCTCCTCTCTCTTTTCAGCCATACATCATTTTTTGTTAGTTTCTTTCCAGAGGTGAAATCAAAGAGGAAACATCAGGACCTCCAGAAGCCTGAAGCGCTTGGGCTAAGGGTTTTTTTGGAGATGTGGGAGTCCTCTTGCATAGTCCCCCTACAGTGTTAATCCATCAGCTTTTGCACAGGGTCCCTTGTGGTGTTTCAAGACATAGCAGCTGCTAAAATCACACAGTAAACAAGAATGTCTCTCACTTAGACAGAGAGCTCCCTGATTGTAAATATTTAGTGCAAATCAGTTTAGGATGCAGTACTTCATAAAGAATGGCAATTGCTGCAAGGGTTTTCATCAGGTTGTTGCTTCTGTATTAATTTTCTTCTTACAATGCACGAGGCCTGTAAAGCCAGGTGTCACCCACATTGCCATATAAAACTCAGTACTGAAGAAGAGTAAACTGTAGTACACAGCCTCTCTCCTATCCTTCAAATGCTATCACCTCACAGCTTTCAATTTTAATAACAGTTGAATGAATTTCCTGGACCAAGATTACTACATATGATCAAAACCAGTCCCAACTCACTTTTGCTTGAACATCCCCCTGTCACTGGCCAGTAACAGAAAACTATACCAGCCTGCAGAACAGCCTATTTCTATGACAATTTCCCAACTGAGCATTCTCCCTTTCCTCCCACTCACGACAGAACATTCTCCACACTAGACAGGCCACATAGTCAGGTTCTATGGGGGAACACACCTCCGTCTCCTGCTGTTCCCCCCACACCCAGCAGCACAGCTTCACTATGTACATGCACAGAAGTGTGTTTAAAACCTCTTTGAAAAGCAAACTGGAGTCTTTATGGTGATTTCTCCTTAGAGTTTGTAGGACCAATACTGAGATCAGATACATTTACTGTTCAAACCACTAAACACACGCATTCCCCCCATATCCTGGAAACAGAGTCTAGGATGAGTCTTTTCTCACCTGTTTTTCAAAATAAGAAATCATTGGAGAGACTGAGAGCTGTTACTCTTCCTTGTACTCATAGCGATGCACAACAGAACAAGAGGGCATGGCCTGAAGCTGCCAGGGGAGGGTTAGGTTGGGTGTTAGGAAGCCCTTCCTCACAGAAATGGTGATCAGACACTGGCACGGACTGCCTAGGGCAGTAGTAGGGATCCCGTCCCTGGAGGTGTTTTAGGAGAGATTGGATGCAGCCCTTAGTGCCCTGTTCTGGCCAATGTGGTGACGTCAGCTCATGAGCTTTTCCAGTCTCAATAATTCTGTGATGCTGTGATCCTGTGACTCTGGATAACTCAATCTTTGATACTTGCACACACAGATTCTTCAATTAAAAAAGCAGATACTTCAAATTAACTTGGCTTTCCTACACACTTGTTCCATCTCCTGATTATTTAGTACCATTAAGAGCAACAATGATGTTCCCGAAATCACTGCTGAACTCCATATGCGGAGCTTGTTGGTGGCAGTGTTTAGGGTTGCCTAGGGACAATCAGTCTCCTGAAATGCAGAGAATCTGCAAACAAACAGGACTCTTTGTATCACAGGACCAAGAATGGGGCAAAAATGACTTGATACTTCAACTGGAGTGTGCTTCAAAAACTTGCTTCCAATCCCTGTGCCAAATCTAAGGTCAGGTATAGCAGAGACTGAATTCCCTGTATTTCTTTCACCTGAAAACTTCCCGATCCATTTTAGGGGGATGTTAGAGAACCACAGAATGAAAAAATGCAAAGCTCTACATGAGGGTGCAGTACGGCTCCTTGGGTATCAGGGGGCTTTGCAACACCCCATATTTGCTTAAAGACCATGAGTTTGGTTGCATCTTTTCTACCACATCAGTGCAACTTGACCGTATCTTTCACACTTAAATGCTTTGTGCAGGGACAGGCTTTATCATACACACACTTTAAATTTAAGCACAGACTATTCAATGCTTTGTGTAATATGGAATAAGCAATGCTGGAGGCATGTTACTCAGCTCACTACATTTTTACCATGCATCCCTCTGCCTTTTGAACACATCATGTCATGTTTCCATACTTTTAAGCTGGGATAGGGGTAACAATGGAACAATGGACGCATGGGATATGGCAATTACACTTGTTATGGCATTCAAAATATAATAGTAAAGCACACTGTTTTTTCAAGTGAAAGCTTCAGACGGTATGCCACAAGCAATCCATCTGTAGCAGCCACTGCTGGTTAAGGAACTTTTCACTAGTCCTTTGAAGTTAAACAGATTACTCGAAGAAATATTCTCTCTGAATTGCAGAATTTAGCAATGCCAACAGTTTTTTGGGGAGACCAGGCTTTACAGAAGCTAGTTTTGCTTAAGCCATTAGTAACCATAAAATTTATTATCTTAATTTCACATTGCATACAGCTGATGGAAAATATAAGGGAAAGGCAATCTTTAAGACATTAACCCCTTCACTCCTCAGGACTTTTTTTATGCTTGAAAGGAACCAGACAACTTCATCTCTCTTCTCTTTCTTAACTTTGCCTCCATTAAGACTTCTTGCATGAATAGGGAGTTGCAGAAACTGTCCCTTACATTGTAACGTAATCACAGATAGATTCAGCTCTGCAATCAGCCACTCATTTGTGATCATCATTTCAGGGTCCTGGCAAGAGTTTCTGGAACACTCTGTGCTAGCAATCTACTTATCACATAAACCACTAAAAAGTTCCTTATATATTACTTTGCACTAATCCACATACCCTGTTCTGAGGGGAGGAATCACAAGGAATTGTAAAGAATCTTGCTTCCAAACATTAATAAAACATGCATGCATACCATCCCCAACAAAAATAAACACTAACCAACTGCAGACACCAACAAAACCTGCTGTTTAGTTTAAAAACAGGGGGGGAAGTCTTCAAGAATGGTAACGGTATGTGGTTTGGAATGTGTATTGGGATTTAAAAGGGGTATCCAAAGATTAGTATCTCTGAGGACAGCCCATTTACATGTCCAAACAGCTAATAACTCCATGCAAACACATCACCTTAATTTAATAAAAGCTGCTATTGTATTGTTCACTACAGCATCAACTACCAAAGTTACCAGAAACAATGCAAACAGAAAACTGAATATTCACCGTACCAGAGATTAACCCACTTTGCAAAGCTTGAGTCAAATATTGCTAGTAATAATACTTGTATTTCCCCCGACAGGAGTGAAGTTACTCCAAGCTACAGTATACAGAAGCACTGGATTTGTCCGTTTTTCTCATTTTGCAGTATCCATCTTCACTGGCTTCCTCGTGCTTCGGACACCTGGAAAGAGCCACAGGCCTTGGCATTAACTAACGGCTGGGACTCTCCGTGTTGCACATAGGGTGCCACAATATCTCGTCTCTGGTATACCCACCTCCCCACAAGGGCCACTCCTGTTTTGTAGTTCAGTATCTTGCAAATACTTTCCTCTGAAAGACAGAATGTGGTTGAGGGTCTGTGTAGCTCCAGGTCTTTCCCGCAGTATGGTTCCTGTGCAGTCAGGGTACACCACCCCGCAAATTCCCCGCAGCACAGGAAAGGCAATGCAGCTGCAATACTGGCAATATCCACAGCCCAAGCACTTTTACACCTGGCATCTCTCTTTCCTAGGGAATAACTTCTGTACTATATCACAGTTTAATTCCGTCCTTTCATGGTGGAGAAGACTTGCTGCAGCTGGCACTGCTTTGCTACTCCACCTGTTGTATTAACTTCACCGAAAGCCCAATGTCTTGTTAGTGTGAACTAGGAAGGTTACAGTGTGGTTGCACAGAGTATGCTACGATTATCTCTCTGGTTTAGGAACAGTTTTGGGGCCAAACAATCTAGACCGGAATTCATCCTGGTAGTCTAGAAACTCCCTGTATGACATGTTGGGCCTTCTGTGCCTAGGAAAGGCCACAGAAATCCTTCAGAAGGATTTTATGGTTGTACTAACTCCTTATGCAGCTTACTACACTAGCTGGAAGCTGAATTTCATACCCGTGTTCAGCAATGTACTTCTCGAAGTGAGATCTATTTTACAGCCAGGGGCACAATACGACCCACATTTATTAAAGGCCAGAAGAGGAATCAGCTCCCCTTTGTGGGCAGTATCACTGACTATTCATGTGAATTACTGCTTCTCAGTAAGGGACATAAAACACTTACAATCCCTTTTCACATCCAAAACAAAGTTTAAGTTCTCATATCCAAGGAGAGTTCCAACCACATTTTCATTATGAATAGACCAACCTGGGTTTCCTTAAAATGGGGAATAACAATAATTCTCCAATTCTGGAAAGCTTTTCAAACTAACCCATTTTATTGCTGTAAAGTCAGGCATCTAAAATCTAAGTTGCATTTTACTGCCCACACTGATCCTATGAGACTACTGTTATCATTTGGTGTGAGCAAATCAATATACAGTTGGCTATAAATTGCAGTAATAAATCAGATTTTACAGTGATAGTTCAGAGGTGAACTGCATGGGGAAGGCACCTTCTTATTACCTCAAAACAAGTCTGAAACTTGTAATTTCTCATTATTTCTGTAGATTACTCATAAATGGATCCAAGAATAAAGACAAAAAAATCAAGCTTATACTTAACTTGAAGTATTAACAGCACATTGTTCTACTCTCAGCACTCAACAGATCCCTTCCTGACAAAATTATGGCAAATTGGAACAGTAGTTCCTTTCTGAATCAACAGTAATTTCCCTCCCCTCCCCTCCCCTCCCCTTCCCTGACAGTTACATTTTGAAATCACAAATGATAACTTATCTATCCCCCATAAAAGGCACGCATGGTCCCAAAACACAGAACATAACACCCTGCAGTACCCACAAATGCGGTATTCATTATCACAAATTATTAGATCACTTAATCTTCTTTGCCAGTTCCTTCTTTAAAAAAAACAACACCCACCATTCCCCGATACAAGCCTAAAAGACAAAACAATAAAAGTAATAGTAATAATAATGATATGTTTGCTTAGTCTTTTATGGCACAGAAAACAAATGCCTGCTGACTTGTATTGCAGGGACGTACACACTGCAAGCTGATACATGGCTGAACCAGTCAGTTCTTTACCCTGAGGATGCTTAGCCTGGGTAGAAAATGTTCACTTGTTTTTTAAGATCTGGAAACAACTACAATAATCACATGAAGCCACATTTTTCCTGCTTTGAGTCCTTCCCTTTAAGACGAAATAAAAGTCTCTCAGACCTTTGACTCAAAAGGCCTCTAAGGCAAGAGTGGGATCATTTGGCTGGACTTCTTTCTTTTATGCAGCCAAGCATTGCCTGGAACAGTGAAGCAGTGCAGCATTGGCCTGCAGGCTGACACCAAATCCCACCTGGGATACTTGCTTTGCCCTGACTTTGTATCTGGCTTTATCGTGTTGCTCAAACCCAGCTCCTGCTCCAAAGAGCTATAATTCACCTGACCTTTCTTATTAGTACTTTCTCGTGTGTCAAGGACTGCTTTCCTTCTATTGCAGCCAATGACAGTAAGCATCCTACTGCAAAGGGAATTTCTGAGCACGACAAGACAAAAGCAAAACCACGCTCTGCATCTCAATCACCCAAATCATGATGCAAGTAACGGAATAGAACATGAAATCCTCTCATTCTCCTAGATAGAGATTATGACCACAGGTGAAGCAAAAAGAATACAGGCTGTGCACATCCTCAGAAATCCTTAAAACTTATCTCCTAAGACCTCCCGGAGTGGAAGTCAGAGACAGTTTGCACTTGTAACTAGTTAGATCTCATGAAATCATATAATGGAATAAAAACCTGAACAAAGAATTAAAATGAAGATGGAGGACTTTAATTGAAAACTTGATCAATTAGCGCAGAGGCCATAAGAAGGAGGCAACAGAGCATGAAATTTGATTAAACAGAACCATACGTCCTACTTCATTTTCAGTGATGTCGCAAAACTGATGACCTTGAAAGGAGAAGACAGTAGAAGATTGTAGAATAGCAGTTATCTCAACAGAGAACTGATATTAAATATTGTACAGTAAGGAAGCTTTAAATTAAAATCACATACATATTCAGACTGGAGAGATGAGCAGTCATAAACTGAAGTACTTGACATGAAATCCTGATTTACTGCAATGGATCTGGGCAGAGGAAGTGCAAGACAGTGCTCTAGCTTCACAAATTTGATAAACTGAGCAGACCACACTCTAGCTCACTGACTGCTCAGACTATTTTTTGACAGTTGCCATGACTCTACTGCATTAGAGGATCCTTTTGCGGTGAGTAACATAGATTAAATTCTAAAGTTATACTCAGCACCTACAGCCACATCGTACTGCAGTCATGTGATTCTTCTCAGCTTTAGCCCAAAATGAAATGGCAAAAGGACACTCCTTCAACCCTGTGACACTGCCATAAGCCTAAGCTCCCTCTTTTGACAGGTGAGGTAATAGGTGAACTTGAAAGACAGTTGAAAAAAATTGTGTCTTTATTCCTGTTTCAAGGAGGTTTGGGTCCATGGTTGCACTTACGGATCACTACAGCACATGCTCATCCATCTGTGAGGCGATATCCTCACAGGACTAAGTGAAAGAACTCAGCCATGCTTCTACTGCTATCCAGAACACCATAATACAGGGCTTACATCTTGAGCTGCATTTCAGCTTTATTCCAGCTATGAACAGATAAACAGTGCCTTTCTGACATAAAACCTACCAGAACAAAGGTTTCCCATTAATATTTTTGAGCAACTTCAGCTGACAGGGAGATGTGGCACAGGTTCAGTGCTTTATGTCATGTGGCTATGGTATTTTGATTGTCTACTGTGTACCTTAAAACAAGATTTACTGTCATGTGGAAATAGAGCTTAAGTGATTCTGAGGTAGATTTTTTCCCATCATAGACATGCAATGCCAGCAGGATTTGAACAAGGCCAATTCAGAGTGCTTTTGAGAGTCCCACTTACTGTGAATTCCAAAAGAAAACAATGGCAAACGTGTGAGCATAGTGTGATGCGTTTGCCACCAGTGTTCTTCTGAGAAAAAAGCTATCGGTAAAAGTTCTTTACAGGAAATTGGAAAAACTGCATGTTAGTTCAAAGAGGTTTTACACCTTGCCCCACTGCCGATGCCCTCAAAGTAAATCGAACTAATTGCAAGATATTGGTATCATATGGTTCTCTGCTGTGTTGCCAAAATGCTGAAGAAAGAATATTTCATTAATGAGAGCAGAAAGTGAAATGAATTTCTGCATGCCACTAATGTAGACTAAATGTTGCACTGCACTCTGCTGAAAACAACTCAGTTGTCCATTAACTGTGCTCCTTTCTTTAATGAGCTACCTCCCTTCTGGTATAACACTGATTTGCAATGATTCAGGGCTCCTGCTGGATCCTGTCCCGAGGTATGAGCTCCAAGCGTGTGGAACACCTGTAAGTGTGAAGAATGTTTACGCAGTTTATTAGGGTTGGAAGGGGTCTTCCAAGGCCATTGGGTCCAACCCTCCTGCTCAAGCAGGATCCTGAGAAGCATAACTGCCTAAATCAGCTCCACAAAAACGGATCTGAAACATCTCCAGAGAAGTGGACTCCACAACCTCCCTGAGCAACCAGTTCTGATGTTTAATAACCCTTAGTGTAAAGAAGTTTTTCCTCGTATTAAGGTGACATGTTGTAACTGCCTTCAGCAGGCAGGTCTCTGCATGGGTTTGCTCTGCTGAACTGGTGGGACTCCTGTTACAAGCCAGACTTCTGGTCTTTCTCATATAAGTGGAAAAACCCTGGAATAACATTTGCCCGCCACTCAGTATCGGATCACACTTACCCCTTAAGACAATAAGGCAAATACGTGGGAAAGAAGTGGGAAGGCCTTCTTATTTGCTGCTCCAAATAGCTGACGTCAGTTACAAGGACGCATTCTGGTTTGGGGCGGTGCAGTCTGTTTGGTTACTTCTACGGGCAGACAGCTGTGTTTACTCATTTCAAATGTGAAGTAGAAATGCTTGGGAAATTTTTTTGTGAAAACTGGTAATGTTACTTGTCTAAAACAAATCCTTACAAACAAATCCTAGAAGTCTCCCCTGAAACACTGATTCCCAACATTTCCAAACTGTGATCCCAGAAAATGGTCCCACATGGGTAGAAATGGAAGTTGGTGATCCCAGCAATTAACACCATGTACCCACATGCATGACACTGGGATCTAAAAACTTCCTGTGATCTTTCACATCCCACCCCCTGGGGTTCTGCCTCTGCTGGAGTAAACGGAAGGCATTTAGTACAGAAAACAGCAAAAGCCTGTGCACTGCACCTTCCCCTGCAAGCACAGCATGAAGACTTCTAACAAAGAACATGGCAGAGTTTATAATTCGCTACTGTGAGTCAAAAGACTGAGTTGCACCTGCCACATACAGAATGCAGGTGGGACCTTTCCTTTCTTCTGCCAATACCAGGTTCTGTCAATCCGTATACACACAGCCAAATCATCACTGGAGACTCCAGTTTCACCTGCAGCACCCAGGATCTTGGCTCCAGTAGCACTTGTTACAAAGACAGGGAGCTTGACGTTGCTTTCATCACACATATGAGCACACTATGAGCGCTGGGAACAGATCGAGCTGCACTTCTCTCATGGCTTACTGACATAATCATGCAGTACAAAAGGAATTATTTCTTTAAATATAGGTCAAAAGCACACCCGCTTTAGTCTCTTCATTTTGTGATTTAATTATTTAAAGTGTCAAGGCTTAAATGAACTACAGAAAAAGTGAGACGCCTTTCTAGCTAGAACACCATTACTGTACTGAAATTAATGGCACACACAAACTGTCATTCCGACACCTTGCTTTGAGATCTGGCCATAAATTTCCAAAGAAACACGTTTTGAACAAAGATTGTACAGACCTGGTGACCTCTGGCATGCCCACATTTGCTTTGTATTCTGTTTTTTGACAATATTGTCAAAATGGGAATGGGAAAGTTTTAAACATTGTCTACTATAAGGAGACCAGACAAAGTCAGAAAATGAGCTCTTCTTACTTAATATAAAAAAAAGGTACCATTTTTTATAAGTTCTGGTACCAGAAAGATACAAACCTAGAACATTTACAAATATTTTCATGGTGTGCTCTTGTGGATGAGGTTCTTCATACAGGTAGGACTTGGCTGTACACTGCTCTATGAATATGCACTGAATAGATAGCTTTACATAGGAATATGATCTTCGACACGTTCGGTTCCAAGTCCTGCACAATCAGTAGGAGACATTTCAATCATGATAATAAACTATAGGTTGAGCAGAAACACATGTCAAACCCAGATGATACCCAAATAATACAGGGAAAAACTGTCTCTGCTCTGCAGGGGCTCAAGGGAGTTGTCCCTCCAAACAAATACCTTTCAAAGAATCATAGAATCAGAATTATTGAGGCTGGAAAAGACCTCTAAGATCATCAAGTACAGCCTATGACCTAACATCACCACAACCTAGTCCATGGCATAAAGTATCACAGCCACTCCACCACTGGAGCCGCCTGGGCAGTCTGTTCCAGTGTCTGATCACCCTTCCCATGAGAAAGCGCTGTGTAATATCCAACCTAACCCTTCCCTGGTGCAGCTTCAGGCCCTGCCCTCTCATCCTGTCACCAGCTGCCTGGGAGAAGTGCCTGACCACCACCTGGCCACACCCTCCTGTCAACCTTCAGCAACCCCCATCAGACCCTGCCTCTGGTCAAAACCTTCAGCAACCCCCAACAGACCCTGCCTCTGATCGACTCCATGTCTGTGAAAGTGAAGCACTAGCCTCTTGCACTGCTGTCCACTACACTTGCACAGTAAAGGAAACCCGTCCAGCCAGATCACTAGAAGAGATCAGAAATCTTTGCTTTAGCTTCCTTTTAAACTTCTTGCTTAAAGAAAATCAAGGTTTAGAACTTGCTGTCTTGCATGGAAGCAAGTCTCCAGCTTGTGACTCACTTGCATGAGTCAAACATTCTCAGCACCCTACTGCAGCTCCAAGGTGCTTTCACACCTTATGAGGTTCCTCCATTACAGATTCTCACTGAAGTACCTTCTCTCTTCTTTCAGAGCCACCAGGAACCTTGATAATTACTGGGTCTCTTTTCCATTTTTAGCCTTCAAAGTTTGAGTCCTTTGGTTTTTACTCACTTTCTCTCAGAGGCTCTCTGTTGTACACCCAGAAAGACTATCACGTACTGAAGTTAACAGTGCACTTCACTGTGTCACAGGTTACAGTTGCGGTGGGTTGTGCAGTTGAACGCCATTCTTACTGTGTCACATGATCAGGCATCGCATCCAATATGCTACCTCTGTACGCAACCACTGGGACACATACATCTTTCCCTGAAGTAATTGATTTTCTGTTGATGAGAGTTTATCGGAAACCCTAAGACTCCGGAGGCTCTTTAGCTGATGATTCTGAGTACTGAAGACAGGTATAAACATTATTTCCTTCTTTGAGTTTGCAAAAGAGGCACTAAGAATCACATGTCCTTTTAAAACAGCACAGTAAAAATGAGGTACAAACTTAAGAGTGGGCGATTATGAGAAGTAATTCCATTTGAGACTTTGCATATGATTGACATGCTCTACACTTTGATAAGATTAAAAAAATCTCCAGAGATAATCACTCATAATGAATCATTTATTATGTGTATCTCTTAATTCTAGAGGGGTTAAGGATGAGTGAGCATGAGAGCCTGGGACAGAGCTTTATGCATCCCATAAACACTTCTGGCAGATATTTCTATGTGTCCTCAAGCACCTCTCCAAGAAATACAGGAACCAAGGACACTTACCACTTTGTCTCAAAGTCAGGTGTTACCCGAAAACTGATGGCTCTCAATCTGAATCCTGCTATGACCCCAGAAACTAAGGTCAGCATGAACTGGAGAAACACCAGCAGCATACTTGCAAAGCAGAGATGCAAGATAAAACCTTTTCTTTGTGCCACAAAATAAAAGGCATAGGATGGGAGGTGCCAAGCAGCCAGGTTGTTGCCCATCCACTAATTTAGCACAGGGTCAAAAGTCGAGCACCATGGGCAAGAGACGAGGAGCAACTAATGACGATGACATGGCAGGGGATACATTTATGTGGCTTTTTGCGTCACCTCTTCTCATTATGTGCACATTTAGAGGAGTATTTCTGTTCTGCAGGGCACGGTCTGGGGCTCACAGCACAGAAAGGTAGTTTACATTTAAACGCAGCAGGATTTTCTTAATATTAGCACAAGACTAAAATTTTCTGTTCTTGAACAAATTACATGTTGGGTAAATGCTTTCTTGTTTACTGGGTATGTTTTCAAATGGACAGCCTCTTTAACTATTACTTCCAGGGTCACAGACTAAAGGTCACATTGCTTCCTTTAAATGTGAAAGGCAGACTTTGCATTTCAGCTGTTGGTGTATGTGTTTCACGTGCTGGCACATGAACAGCCAGCAGGTTCCTCTCAGAGTGACAGGCCTGATGTATAGCTCTCACAGCCACGCAATGCTTACCATCATAAACATAGCATGTTTTACAGGCTGCCTGATGACTTAGACAGAGACATCATAATGATTTCCCTGGCTCTGTAATAGCTCCATTTACAATTAGTGTTATGAGACAGCCCAGATCACTTTTCCATGTGGAGCTGGTATGGATTTAACTGTGATGGTCTAATAACAAAATGCCAGAGTGGCTGCCTGCCCATCCATAATAAGGACCAGAAGGAGGACCTGAGGAACTATCAACTATAGCAACTAAGAAGTTATCTCCTAGGTCTTCTAGAACAGAGTTTAAAAGTTGGTTTGTGTACGTATACATACCTACCTGAAAAAGAGGCCTCCCAAGTGGCCATCAGACCACAGGGGCATGCAGATGTGGATGTGCACATCAAGTATAAACACGAAACTAAGAGGAAAACGAGAGGTTTTCCAGATTCAAGTTTGAAACTGGAGAAGATAGGGTGTAAAGAGTTTCAAGATGACCAAACAAACCACTCTAGGAGTAATACTCTCCCACATGTTCCTTCCTATTAATCTAGTTGCGCACATTACTCTCAACTCTGTGCTGCCTAGAACCCAGGTGATTTTTAAGAAAACAACAATTTTCTCCTGCATCTTTTAATCTTTTTTCTTGCCCTTCTTATTCTTGGAAAAATGTGTTGATTGTTGAAAAGCTACATCAAAGGAACAATCATGTCTGACACATCTTCCCCAGCTGATATTCTAATTGCCTGCTAAAATAAATTTTGCAGCTGACACTGGAGAGTACGATGCTTTACATCCTGAGATTAGAAATTCCACTGTTACGGTAGAAGTTCCTATAAAAGATGATGCTTGTGGAGAAAAACGAGCACATCTTGAGTAGCTTTGGCAGCCAATGTAATTTGGATGCTATGAAACTAGGGTGAATGTCACAGGGCTTGGCTCCACTCCAGGCTTGTTTTGTGAACTTGTGCAAAAGTCATCACTCAATCTAGTCCTCTTATTTCGTTTCCTCAGTGGTGCCAAGGGAGGGACTGTCCAGATATGAGTTTGCAAACTACCTAAGATATTAGGTCCCTATTATGGCTAAATAAAAAAAATACCCTGGCAAATCCTCTGCAGGGTTTGAACACAGGGCAGAAATCTTTTCAGTTTATTCTGTATTCATTGGGGAACCAACGGAGAGCAGAGCACTACAGAAATAAACGTATAGCTGTTTGTGTTTCTAAATAGACTAGTTGCTGCATTCTGTCATCTGGGGCTGTTTTCAGGCTGGATAGCTGTGTATGCAGATAATGAGGTGCAATTTCTTCAGAGCAGCTTTAAATCCTACTGCATGTACTGAAATGTTCTACCGCTTTTTGTTTTATCGTTTGTGTTTTGCAAAAAACAATAGGACAATAACAGGGAATTGATCAGAGAGATAGTGGGGACTACCACATGTGTCAGGAAAAATAATCTCAAATCCTGAATGCGCCAGCACCTATGGTTTCCTGAAAGAAGCAATTTTGTGGCATTTACTGTAGTGCACCCTCTTCACTAAAAGAAAACTTTATGGGAGTTAAATGTTAATGTATTATTTTGTCTGTGTTGACAATTTGAGAGGGACGCAGGATTTGTTTACGTGTTTATTTATTTATTGTTAATTGGATTATAAATGGTCACAGAGCCAATCCATTCTCCAGAGTCTGTGATTTACGATGTTCTGAATCTCTTTCAGAAATTTACCCACAGGGGAGAGTGGTGTAATTAAACTTTAACTGACTAACAGTAAATTAATTTACAAGGTCTTTTTATAATTGAAGTGGAATGTGAAAATTATCACTCTTTTTCAGCAAGCTGGATCAATGTAGTTTAGGAAATGAAATGTTACAGCATTGCCTCTAGATAGTTGACTCTTAAAATCACCTTCAATCCCTTGTTGTCACTCTTTTTCTACATACTTTGTATAGGTGAAAGGCTACTCATATTTTGCTGCTGCACAATATGCTGGACGTACCCCCACAAACATAACAAATGCAGAGCACCATTGTTTTATTGGAGAGTACTCAGAGACTATTCTTTCTCCACGTTACATTTAGCTCTTTACAATGTGCCAGCCTGCTGGTATTTAAAAGGCACACAGATGTAGTACTGAGGGACATGGTTTAGGGGTGACCTGGCAGTGCTGAATCGAAGGCTGGACTTGGTGACCTTTTGTCTTTTCCAACCGAAATGATTCTGTGATTGTGTGATCCTGTAAGGGGGTGGTGTTGCTGGGATTTGGGGTTTTCTGCATATGTAATTTTTATACTTACTAATGTGACTATTTTTATTTGCACTGTAAGAGTATTCAAAAAACAAGAGCTGCAGTTACACAGAGTATAACCCAGCTGTTAATACTGCAAGCCAGCTGAAGATCCTGCTCTGAAGAGCTTACACTGGAAACATAAAAACATCCAAAGCCTGAGCTCAGCACACACACACAGAGAGGTGACGAACAAGGTCATGACAAAAGGCAGACCCCAGTCTCACTCTAGCAGCTTAACTGGATACCTCTTCTTGCCTTTGTACATTCGGGTTTGGCACAGACTTAGGCACAGTATAAAGACTAGGTGGGTACATTTAATGAATCAGAAGGGGGATAAAATAAAGATACCATCTGATGAATAGACTTCTTTTATCGTCATCAGATTCTAAGGAATATCATCCTAACTTTCTCCTCTTTTTTTACGTACTTCTAGCACTTCTCCTGTAGTAGGTTTGAAGGATAACATTTCACAGTCTTAACTGGATGAGACTGAGTACCTTTATTACAGTTTAATAAATTGTTAATATTGAACATGAATAATGAAATACTGCTGTCATGTAACCCTTGATAATCATTATGAAAATATGCTTTGTGACATAATTTAAACATATTACTAATAGATATACTTGCCTCAATGCAGGCAAAGGGAATATTTCTGACATAATTATTTCTAAATATAATAAAACCTTATTCTTTCTAAGAAATGTCAGCTTTCATACAAATAAGGTGCTTTTACACCGAAAATGGTAGGACTATGATTGAAATGCATCTCTGAAACTGTCAATCTGTTTTAGATTTGATACTGAAGTTCATAGAGAGCTATTCCACACTGAGACAACTGAGGAGAGATTTTGGCCCGTTGCAGATGAGGGCATACATGCCCATTGCACCAGTGCCAGAACCATAGCTTGATATGCAATTTCTTATGCATGCTGACTGGATGCCCATGCATATTCCCTGCAGGACAGGTTCAGAATGTTGGAAGCATTTGGCCTAGGCCTCCTGGAGGTGTGCCATTCACACCCAGAATTTTAGAAAGTGATCTGTTTGGGGGTCGGTTAGCTGTTCTTATCTTTTTCTGATTGGCAAGCCAGCTAGCTTTTAACCCAACTTCAAATTGCATCAAGCCAAAAATGCCTTTAAGCAGACAAGACACTAAATTGTGCTTAAAAGGCCATGCCAGGAACTGTGACTATGCCGACCCCCAGTTCCCACACATTTTCAGAGCTCGATAAGCGGCCCAGGCTATATTGGTGCAGAACTAGACTTGCAGCCGGACTTTGCCACGTTTATGTCAATGCCACAGAGACCTCGGACAGAATCCAACAAACACCAGCGAGCGAGGTTATGGCCATACTGCACTCAAACTGGCCTTCATCTGTCTCCATCAAACTCACGGCTTCCATACTAAAGACCCACAGCAGTTACCTGATGGCAAATGGGTGACTCCAGGCAGGACTTTTCTTCAATATTGCAAGCTCACTTGAAATTACACATCTAACTTCCCTCTTCTGTCCAAACAGACCCTTAAACCATCAAAATGTGTTAAAAATGTTGTGAACCTTCAGTGCAGGTCCATTACTTACTGGCACCTTTTACTTCACTTTCCGTCTTCTATTTTAATCCTGATTTTCAAAAAATGAACTCTATGTTTTCAGACATTGAGCAGTCCTGTGACTACAGCATAACTACTGATTTCTTATGCAGCAACCCATACACTGTACTCAGCAGAATCTGACAGTGCCCTGTCAGCAAGTTTGCCGACAACTATAAGCTGGGAGGAGTGGCTGACACCCCAGAGGGTTGGGCTACCGTACAGTGGGACCTGGACAGGCTGGAGAGGTGGGCAGGGAGAATTTGAATGACATTCAACCAGGGCAGTGCAGAGTCTGGCATCTGGGCAAGAACAACCCAGGTAGCAGTATAGGGTGGGGACTGATCTGATGGAGAGCAGTGCAGGAGAAAGGGACCTGGAGTCCTGGTGGCCAGCAGGATGACCATGAGCCAGAAATGTGCCCTTGTGGCCAAAAAGGCCAATGGCCTCCTGGGGTGGATTAGAAGGGGGGTGGTTAGTAGATTGAGAGAGGTTCTTTCTCCTACCTCTCTGCTCTGCCCTCGTGAGACCACATCTGGAATATTGTGTCCAGTCCTGGGACTCTCAGTTTCAGACGGCCACCAAACTGCTTGAGAGAGTCCAGTGCAGAGACACAAAGATGATGAACGGAGTAGAGCATCTCACTGATGAGGGAAGGCTGAAGGAGCTGGGTCTCTTAGACTTGGAAAAAGGAGACTTGGGGGTGACCCCATTACTGTTTATAATATGCAAAGCACAGGTGTGAGGAGGAAGCAACCAGGCTCTTCTCAGTGGCATCCAGCGTCAGCTGGAACATGGGAGGTTCCACAGGAATATGAGAAGAAAATTTATAACTTTTAGAAGTGACAGAACTGACAGAAGTGCCAGTTGCAAAAAAAAAAAAAAGAAATACAAGGAAAATCATCTGCTTGGTTTCCCCTCCTCTGCCCCACCAGCTTTTTCACATACCATGCTGATGTCTTTTTTCTTGGAGGCAGTAATCATTTGGTTACAAAGCTGCTCCTCTTCTAGTGACCAGAATAATATAAGCACATCTTTACTTAGGTTCTCGATGTCCAAGAATAAGCAACAAGTTATAGATTACCTAAAAATGGATAAATAAATAGCCTTTACAAGGTTTTCCTGCTTTGTCCAAAGGTGTTGCGACATCTCAGATTGACAAAATGCCAGCCAGGTCTCATTCCATTCATATCAATGGGAAATAAAATGTGATTTAAAAAGGACAAAAGCCCTTCTGTAGAAGAATCATTTGGATGATAAAGAGATATGAACTGGGAATTCTTCATAGAGATAACTGAAGAAAGGAAATCTTCATCAAAGACAAATTTTCTTTGACATTTTTATAAGAGCCTGGCAAAAACCAAACCAATGTATGCTTTAAAGTGAGAATGCTATGATCTGTGATGTTAATTCTGCTGTGTTCTCACTTGATTAAGAAATCTTTCAGTATAGGCAAGATCGGGATGTTTAAACTGTAAAATAAGTAGGCAAACAAACAAAGCAACCAACCCCGAGGTCTTCTTTATACTAGAAGAGAACGAAGATGTTAAGAGAATATCAGAGGACAAAGTGATTGGAAGCAAATATGTACCCATATTCCAATTAACACAGAACATGATGTGCATCTCATCAAAAGGATGTAGATTTTTGAAGGAATTGCAGAATCCACGGAGATCCTTTAACAGCATATTCTGAGTGTCTCACACATTCCTTGGGAACACTGTAATTGTATGTAAGTGGAAATGTTCGGAACGCTACGAGGGCATGCCCACTCTACTTCCAGCCAGAAGGCAAGTAATAATGAAAGAATTACTGGTCAGGGCACCATTTTTAGCATAGTGGTCTGGAAGCTGCACAGCATACCTGGCGACCAGTGTGAAAGAAAAACATGTGATACCAGAGCTCAAATGCTGTAGACTACTGGAATGCTACGCTAGCAATAGCCAGCTTACACCAGTCTATCCCCGAGTCACTCTGCCCTTAAATAAAACATCCTCACATTTTCATATAGTTAGACCTTTCTAGTACATTCTGATGTTTTCAAATTCTAGCCTTGGTTAATGGAGAAAAGGGCAGGAATGATGTAAATCTAAAATATTCTTCAGGAGCTGTGTGCCAGGACGCACTGGTGCACTGTGGCTTCTAGTCCCTGAGGAACAGTGCCATGGTGCCTTTTCCTGCTGTGCCTTTTCAAACTGAGGACCGGTACTTTGNAATACAAAGTATGAAAAATGCATTCATGGCACAGCAGCACGAGCTTATCAGAGCACTTTGTTCAAATTGTTATCAAAAAATATACACATTATAATCTATAAATTGTGCATACAGCAGTACAGAATCAAACTGTCAACATTAAGGGAAAATACAGCCAAAATGTTCCGAAAACAAGAACACAAAATGTTTTTAGCATTCAGAACATTGATTGAACTGTGTTTTCCTGCAAAACGTTTCTGTTAAGTCCCATTAACATTTGAAATAGCCTATCCCAAACAATTTTAACTATTACTAACAGTAAATACATATGTGGACACTACATATGCCACACTTCATATGAAAGATACACATCTTAGCCACCACTTATTTCTTCCTTTAACTCTTCCTGCAGTGAGACTTTTCCCACAAAATCTAAATGCAAAGCTTTGAGGCAGAAAGGAAGAGAGGAGTGAGAAATTATAAAATAACTTAAAGGCACTGACAATATGGTGCTAAACCAAAGGGACAGCATCTGCATGAAGCAGATCAAGAAGGCACAGAAATATCTTTTTTTGCTGTGCAGGGATGAGCTGTTACCAATTAGAAACGTAAAACAAACCTCGTTACAGTGCAACACGCAAGTGTGAAGAAACAGTCATGACTAAAGCACCTGCTATGGCCAGGTGCCATCTGAAAGCATTGCTTGAAGAAAGGTTTGTTGAAGCAAGCCCAAGATGACTAAATGCCTCTAGGAGCCCCTGGGAAATCCAACTGCTCTACAGTCGTTAAAAACATCAGCATGAATTCCTGCTCTGACAACACGACTAATGGAAAGATCTTCAGCCCCAAGTACTATAAACCTGGGAAGCCCCTTAAAGTCACAGCCTGGGCCAGCCAGGCAGATCCCACAGGAAGCCTTGGTGATAAGACAGAATCTGATGAGCAAAAGCAAGAAGAGAGTTACAGTTTGGGGATAAAGCAGAAAAGGAATTTGTTCAATAGAAAGCTCTGTTTGGCCTCCTTAGTACTCACAGGTCATAAGTAATTGCAGTGATTCCATAAAGCACTGTCACAGAGGGTGCTGTGGGTATCTCATCATGCTGTTGGTGGGTAGTGGTTCATATTAATAATGTCCTAGGCTTTCAAAAGCAGCCTGTATGTCTGCATCAATTAATTCCTGCAGCCTTTGTGTGCAGTAAGCAAGCAATGCTATCTCTTTTCTGAGATAAGGAAAGTAGAAGGAACTGAAATCATTACAACAGAAACACGAAGAAGTCAGGATGAGGACCCTATATTTCTTTTGTTCAGAGATGTGCTTTGAAGAATCTCTCCAGCCTGCTTCTCTCTCTTGTTTTATGTTAATCAGTGCTATCTTCTCAGATTTCCAAAGTGAGTTAACCACCAGAAAGTGCACAGAGCTGCTGAAACCTCACCAAAAACAGCTCTGGAAGCCTTAGCAGCCCTACAAGGGCTTCCCCAGAAAAGAAGTGTTTCATCCTTTGGCCTCGCCAAATGGCTTAAAATGGCCTCTAAAAGCAATCAGGTCACGTCTGCAAAGTTAAACATGTGGAAATCACACAAAAGGCAAACTTTTATTCTACATTAAAGTTGATACTCAAAAATGTCACTAGAGTAGCTGGAACACAGGCTAAAGCATTCAACATATACATTAATTTGGGACTCAAAGCCATTTTGTCTGAGAAAAGAGTTAAAGTTTTTTTGAAAATATTTTTCTATTAATCTCAAAAATTATTTGGAGAAAGGAATGTTAATAGTGAGAAAGATCTGTGTACTTGGCCTCAGGTAAGAGCTAAGGAGGCTTCCCAGGCTTTTAGTATCTGCTTTGACTTGTGGCCAACGTGACCACTCCACAAGCCTTTTGGAAGCAAGGCAATATGTGCTTTGTCTAACGGGACTAAGAAAATTCATCCTCTTTCTTCTGAACAGCTTGGTTTGATCAGAGCTGCCACAAAAAGTACCTGTTCTTGCCCTTGCAGTTTACTCACTAAAAAGCACAGAGAGTACAATTCCAGCTCTAATTGCACTAATGTCCAAAACTCACAAGTGTTCTGGTATGAATGTCCCGACTCATTTTTGGGTCACTACCTGGGGGAAAATATCAAAACCTACGCAACCATCTTTGTGAGCAGGTGGGAAAACGGTTACAACAGAGGAAATACATCTGGTACGGGGTGTCCATCTGTTCAGGGGCACTATGGAAGCGAGTTCAAAACCAGCTCAGATTTCTGTGCATTGTGAAACAAACAGTGAAGCCCATTCTGCACAGACAAAGGAAATTTACATTCATCTCCTTTTATCAGAATAGTGTGTAAGCTAGATCATCATGCAAACATAATCTGATGATATAACAACTGCTAACTGGACATTACAAGAAATCATTCCTATACTTGTTTAACAGAAGTGTCCTCTAGCTCTTCAGTATCTGTTCTGTGCTGAGAGCAGATAGGTAGGGGTTTCTTGAACAGTAACAGGATTTACAAGAAGTTTCTCAACCCATCATGTGTTATTTCTATTTTAAATGAGAGACCTATGTAAAGAAGTGAAAGACGAGGATCTATTCCATTAACTATCAAAAAAAGCTATGCTAAAAGTATTGATAAAATAATAGGAGAAAAAATAAACCAAGAAATCTCTCCAAGGTTTATCACATTCGGTGTTTCACTGTTTTAATACAATATAAAAGAAAAAGTGGGTGCAGAGCCAAATGACTGCCCTGAGCTCAGCATCAATGTTACTCACATCTTAAAAAAGCTTCCAGAATTTTCCAGTAAGTTCATAAAGCTAGGGCAGGTTACCCATGAACTGACAAAGAATTTCACTTTCCATGGCAAAATATGATGTCCATGTCAGAAACAGCTGTGTTAGGAGGTTCTGACTCCTTTTGTCCCAAGGGTCATTTCTTGGTGAGGTACGTTTGTTCCTATCACTGAAATGCTGCAGGCAGAATCCTTGGTTTGCACAGATGCTTTGTGCAGCATTGTCAGCCAGCAGCCTGGGCTTCTCAAGCAGAGTTCATGTCCTCATTTCAGGGAAACTGTGCCATAAGTAGCCATTTCCCCATGATGTGATTCTGGAAACTTCTAGTCCAGAAGTGGGCTCAAGCTGCTGAAGGTGTAGATGGATCCAAGCAACAAACACATGCATCAGCAAGGAAAACTCAAGAGGAGTTAGCATTGGAGGGACACATTCTTGCTGTCCTGATTACATACCTAATCTTCTGATCTTTAATGTCCCTAACTGCTGAAATTAATAAGGACTGTGCATCTGAGCTGTTGCTGCCAAAGGATGAAATGTGACAGTTGCATGGCACAGCCACAGAGCAGCCAGCTCTGGCAGAAATGACATATTCTATTGACTCTGTATATCACATTTGAACCACAAACACAAACACTTAGCATCGAATGGAACAACATGCAGAGGTGAAGGTTACAGCCTTGAGCAGCAAGGTAACAGGATGAGACCCAAAAATATTATCTTTATTCCTTTGTGTGAATTGGGTTATAAGAAACCCCAGAAGGGCAAAATAAACATATGTCAATACTTCTGAAACTACTACCTGCAAAACCTGAATTCCCATTTTGGCTCTGACACTGACTCCCTTTGTGCCCTTGCCAAGGCAAGAATCAGTACCAAGTTACACCACCTGGGTTCATGCTGCACAGCTTCTCATTCTGCAGAGACCTATATTGATTCCAACAGGAAAAGAGATGAAGTGACATGTAGCACCTCTCAAGCAAGAAGGGCTGCAACCTGCTTTAATATTTTTATTCATAGAAGCAAGAGATTAGAGAAATAGTACATACCCTTCCTGCTCCTGGGATTTAATATTTTTCCAGTTCTTTGAAGATGAAAGATTGACACTGAAATGAAGTATTTTTTGATGTTTATATGCCATAAAGGCAGCAAAATAACCACAGATATTCACAAGATGTTCTATTAGCTTATCTTAATGTAGTTCCTCTTAAAAAGGTTGTAGATCACATTGTATAACTGAATGTCAGAGAAGGACAAGTGGTTTCTGATAATTGTCTATCTGGTAGCTCACAAGTCAGGACAGCAGGTAGGCAGCATCTTCCTCCTTGTACTGGTCCCACCACTTTGGTACCTGTCATTCAAATAACTCGGCACTTCGAGCATCACCTCTAGCTCTAACTTGCTACTGCATTACTACATGCCAAGAAATTAGAAAAAGATGCATATTTTAGGGGGGTTGAATAGCATCCAGTTTAAACTGCAATGATCCTACTGCAATGTAGCCTTTCTGGAGTGACATTCTTTGCTGGGTGACATACATAACATACTAGCAAGCCAGCACACAATGATTCTTCCTTGCTAGGGACCTGAAAACCTATGATAAACATCTGTACAGGCTGTTTCCACCTAGCTAGTGTGCTTCAGAAATCTTATTTTCTGATAGCAACATGTGGGGATGAACTTCCAAAATGTTAGCTCATGTGGTTATGAACACGGCCTCGTGTTCCCTCACACAAACTTCAACATATTGGCACTGAGAGATGCTCAGAGAGCACCTAAATCTGAACCTTGAGAGGAAGACAGGGAATAAGGGTTTCAGCAACAGCTAGAGAAGATTTGTTGCCAAATGGCCCTTGCAACTACAGTAGCTATTCCCAGCTAAGCCAGTTCCTCCAATTTCTCTTTCAGGGACCTCTACACACATCACTAGTACACTCAGGGATGCTATACCAGTGCATTGTGCATATAAACTGACTTCCATGCGTGTTTTGGTTTATTTCCAAAGCACTTTGAGCACCTTTTGAAGCCAAATTTAGCATGTTCAAAGCTTATAAAACGTGAGCATAACACAGGGAGCTGGGGAAACCCATACTGAGGGGCTTCAGCATTTACTGCTAATGCTGTGTAAGAAGTGAATTTAGCCAATATATGAAAGGGCAAACAACATGAACTTACAGGAACATAACTTGTGGGCTGGCAAACATGACTCTCAAAATTTTCCCCTGAAACCCTTACCATTTTGTGCTGTCTGCTGCCCATTATGCATCTTCTCCCTCCAATTTCAATACAGAATTTATCCCATTTCTTGACTACAGTCTGAAATAGCCTCTGTAGTGCAACTTGAAAGAAAAGGTTCTGTTTGCTGCTACAATTTCCCTGAGATGCTTGGAAGAGGCTGCCAAGCTAAATTCAGTACTACTGAAACACTCTTAATATGTTTTTTTTAAAGTTTTCTTGATTTTTGGAAGAAGAGCCTTGCTTCCACTATGCAATTGTTGTCAGGCTCTAAGATGTAGTTTGTATTGCTGCGAGCATCAAGCTTGAAGAGCTGAACATAAGTGATACAAAGGAAAGCATTATTGAATATATATACACACCTGGAATACTGTGCTGAGCTCTGACTACTTCTTCCCAGCATAAGGAGGACATAGAACTGTTGAAACTAGTCCAGAGGAGTACCAAAGAGGTCATCAGAGGGGACTGGAGCATCTGAGACAGTTGAGGTTGTTCAGCCTGGAGAAGAGAAGGTGCTGGGGGACCCTATAGCAGCCCTCTAGCACTACAAGGGAGCCTAAAGTAAAAATGGGGAGGTACTCATTACGATGAGAGTGTACTGATAGGATGCAGGGTAACGTTTTCAAATTGAAATATGGCAGATTTAGATCTGATCTTAGGAAGACGTTCTTTACTGTGAGGGTGAGGCGCAGAAACAGGTTGCCCATGGAGGCTGTGGATGCTCCCTGCCTAGAAGTTTTCAAGATCAGGTTGGATGGGGCTTCATGCAACCTAGCGTAGTGAAAGGTGTCCCTGCCCATGGCAGGGATGATGGAACTAGATAATCTTTAGAGTACCTTCCAAGCCAATCCATTCTGTGGTATGATGGTCATCTGCTTGCACAAATGTATGTGCTCAGAAGTATGTGTGTACGTGTGTGTGTGTACCTTTATGTATTTATCTGAGCATATGCTTGTGTGTTTGTACACATCCTTCCCTCATCCTACAATCATACTGGCAGCGTTGAAGCCTATTTCTAAACAAAATAAATTGCCTGCTGACATTTCCATTTTCAAAATGTTTCAGTAAATTGTTTTGTTAAGAGTAACATCATTTCCATCTCATTTAATCATTATTCTTCTAAATAGTTTCCCTTTTAAAACTGCACTGCTTTTTACTACTAAGTTTTGCTGATTTATATACTTCACTGTCCCTAAAGTAGTAATATTGCAGAGCATGCTAATTACATGACTAGATTTGATGTTGTTAAGCGTGAACTTGCCTCATCTGAAAAGAAGGTCTGAACTACAGGGCTTTATTGTTCTCACCATGACTAAAAACAAGGACACCTAACACAAAAATTGCATATTTAGGCAAATGAAAAAGACCTTGCTTACTTAAGAACATGTGTACAGTGCAGGCATTGCTAAAATGACCTCTCCAATAAGACTTAGTAATTCTCTTTTTAACCAGTTGATTGGCAGTTGAGAAGAATAAGGGGAGTGCCTTTGGGTATATTACAGTACATTCACTGCTACAATCTAGGTCCTAGATTCTAACCTACCACACCTCTAAGACCTCAAGAAAACAAGACATTCAGGAAGGGGAAAAGTGAATACTGCTATTAAGGCCAAGTTCTTGTACATTTTCTGTATGCATATGTCAACTAATAGGAGTGCCCTGACCACAGCATGTCACTTACAGTCCTGTAAATCACGGAATCACAGAATGTTAGGGATTGGAGGAGACCTTGAAAGACCATCCAGTCCAACCCCCCTGCAAGAGCAGGATCGCCTAGATCCAGGCACACTGGAACATGGCCAGGCAGGTTTTAAATATCTTCTCTCCATGAAGAAATTTCTTCTCAAATTCCTGTGGAACCTCCTCTGTTCCAGCTGACAGCCACTGCCCCTTGTCCTGTCATTGGATGCCACTTAGCAGAGCCCTGCTCCTTCCTCCTGACACCCACCCTTTCCATATTTATCAACATCAGTGAGGTCACCTCTCAGTCTCCTATTCTTCAAGCTGAGGAGACCCATCTCCCTCAGCCTTTCCTCAGCAGGAAGATGCTCTGCTCCCTTTATCATCTTTGTGGCTCTGTG
Source organism: Upupa epops (assembly GCA_013397515.1). Classification (NCBI taxonomy): domain Eukaryota; kingdom Metazoa; phylum Chordata; class Aves; order Bucerotiformes; family Upupidae; genus Upupa; species Upupa epops. Next base: position 764,854 of record VZRI01008977.1, read on the forward strand.
CTGGACTCTCTTAAGCAGTTCTGTGTCGTGCTGGAGCTGAGAGGAAAGGCATACACAGTTACCATTACTTCACTGTGCCTGATTCAAACATCCACGGAAGTCACTGGAACACTAGCACAGACTACAGACCAGGTCCAGACACATATTTTGTGTTGATTGTGAAGGATGGGGCACTACATCAAAAGTGCCTTTACAACAAAAGCACAGAAGTGCACAATTCAGAAAGACATAGGCTCTCCACTCAAACTCATAAACAAATGCAAATTACAAGTCATGAAGAACAGGAAGTGCTGGGTTCAGCTTTCCACCCTGGAACACCATGTAGTAAACTCCTAGCCGCAGCAAGTACAACATATAAGCCTGCTGGTTCATGAAAAACTAGATCCAGGCTTCTGCAATTGTCTGAACTCAACTCTTAGTCAGATGTTCCATCTGCAGCCTCTGTAAATTCCACGGATGAGGTAACTGAGTCAAACCATGAGGAAAAAAGCTCCGTATTCATTTCATTTCTCCCCATCTGCTTTACAAAAACTTATTCCCAATCTAAAACTGTACAGTAGTTAGATTCTTAATAAACAGGATACATCGGTAAGTATGTTTAGAGAAAACCTAAGTATATTTAGTAAGATTTTAGAGAAAGCATATTTAGAGAAACCTTAGTACCCTTAAAAATTATTATAATGAATGTGTTAAGTATAATGGTTGCAAAAGATAACATTAATAATGCACATTTATTTAACCTAGTGCTCCTACCTAACTCTGCAAACACCATTTCTTTGTACTTCAGCATGGGATTTTTGGAAGAGCTTTTTCTTCCCTGCTCAGGTAAAAAAACAGTCTTAACATCTGAGTACTTCATTCAAATCCTTGAGCGCATGCTCCTAAAAAGCCAGGTGTTTCACCCAAGTCAAAGGTTATACAGTGCCTCAGTCAAATCACACTCCCTTCAGCAAGAGTTTTAAAGAGAAAGCAATACAGACTACAACATTTTATAAGTTAAGGCTTTCCACATGCTATCACGTACTGCCCTGTCCTAGCTATCTTGTGGTGCACTTCTCAACCAAACATCAGGTGTGAGGTGCCTTTCACTTCAATGCCACGCAGACCCAGAACGTTGTGTTTCTGACACGGTGTGTATACATTTCCTTCTTTTTAGGAATAGCTGGAGCCATTGTTGCCATTCACAGCATCCAGCAGCTTCCAATCTGACAGAAAATCATTCTTTGTCAACACAAAATAGATACTGCTCATGCTACATGGTGCTTATCATCTCTGGAAATGGAAACATGCTTTTCAGATGTATGCAGCCATACTCTGCTATCTGTTTAGGGCGAGCTCCCGAAAAGGGCGGCAGACAGCAGGTCACTGGATAGCGAAACGAGAGTTGTAGTAAAGAGAAGACGCATTCAGGCACTCAATGTACACAGACAGGTACAGTACATTGCATTGTAAAACCATGCCTACTCGTGTGCTATTAACATCAACCAGAAAAGTAAGACCTTAAGGACTCAGATGCAAAAAGAAGCTGTTGCAGCAAACCACAAGCTAGGCAATCCACACAGTTCTAGAAGCATCAGCGTGACACATAGACTGTGTAGAAACAGAAATATTGTACCGCATACAGAACATCAATTTTCTCAGCACTTACTTTATATGGGTAAATGTTTAAATGCACAGTTTACAGTCAAGTGTCATCAACATGCTAAGGCAGCTCTGTGATGTCTACTGCTGCTTGCCAGACCTGCTTCAATATGGCCAGGCAACTTGGGTGAGGATTATACAGAAGGAGGTTAGTGGAAGGGTCAAAGACAGAAAGGCAGGCTAGTGATGGTCAGCAGAACTGAGTATTAAGTACTTGTCAACGGAAAACCAAGATAGTAGTGCAGCAAGTACAGATAACAGATTCCTACATTTAATGCCTGTGTCTGTGGGAGGTATATATCTACATGGGAAAGGAATGATCTTGGTTTTAAGGCAAGACAACAATGCCACTTATGAAATATAATTTCTACAAGCCTTTAAAGATGCATAGAATTATTCCTGCCCTGGAAAGCTTTAAATGAAAAAATGAAAATTGTGTTTCAGTAATGTACTCTACCACAGGAATTAAAACTGAGCGTGTCCATTAGGGAAAAAGGAAAGTGCTACATTATTTACATCGTGCTTCAAGTGGAAATCTCCTAAACACTTTCCAAAAGGCAAAAATTTTTTCAGTGGTTTCCTTAGCAAATGAGATCTATTTCAGATGAAATCTGCTTTCTTGTTGCTATTATCTGAAATCTTATTCTTCCTGCTTGGGAATATGGCTACAGAAAGAAAGGCTTTGAAATAATAGAATATACAATAATTGAACTTTGAGATTATGAGTGTTATTTGAAAGTCTTGAAAAAATTACCACTAACGTCCCTCAATTAGAATAAAAGACAGCAACTTGCATTTCTGGTGATTTCAGCCACAGATGCAGAAGTGATATAGGTATCGTTATTTCTACCCCATAACTTTTTTTGCTATCCTCCCTTAAAAGCGTGTGTTGATTTAAGGTTCTATTCCCTCACAAAATCTTTATGGTAGGTAGCTAGCATAGCTCTCAGATTTTATCTTGCCATATGTTTCAAGTTGTGTGTTTCAGTCTGCATCTGCCGAGTATCTGCTACAGTGTGGCTACACCATCAACTCAGCACAATTGGGACTACAGCCTTCACAATAATTACACTCTGCAGCTGTTGAAATCAGTCTTTAAAAAAAATTACAAGATGCAGCTTCTCTCACTCCATTTTTATATAAAGCAAAACCAAGCACATTTTGATGGGACTATTTGAATTGAAGGATAGAAGTAGATTTTTTTTTAAGGTAAAATACACACTGTTTTGTATTATGGAATAAAAGTATATCTGGCTTTTGCCATGACAGGTGATGTAAAGGAAACCCTGTGAAGAAAAAAATGTTGTAGTACAATATGTCTTAGGTGTCTGAAGTCTCATTTGGAAAACCATATTGACTAAGCTCTGCTTTTCTACAAAAAAAAGTGCTGGTTGCCAGAAACAGAACAATTTATCAACAGCTGAAACTCCAGCAATCTTCAGCTTCCCTCTCTTAGGGTTTATGAAGACATTGCCAACTTCTTTATCTCAACATCTAGAGAGCAAAACAAAATCAACCTGTCTTCCCAGTACATATATTCAAGCACCTGCATGCCATTAGATGTGGCATCACAGCAATGATTCAGAAGCGACACAGAAACATACTAGCAGTACCAGAGAGTTTGAATTCTATGGCCCATACGGAACCGCCCGATTAATTAATTCTTGCTCTGAATGCAGTAGCCTTTTCTAAAACAAGAGAGCGCGAGAATAAGAAATTAAGGCAACACTGTCTCTCACACGATCCTCACAGATAAACTGAGGCACTGTGGTCTTGATGATTGGGCAGTGAGGTGGACTGTGAAGCAGTTGAAAGCAGAGTTGTGATCAATGGCACAGAATGTAGCTGGAAGGCAGTATCTAGCGGAGTCCACCACGGAACAGCGCCGGGACCACTTCTGTTCTATATATCAATTGACAACCCACGTGAGGGAACAGAGTGCACAGTCACCAAGTTTGCGTCGGTACACTGACACAAAGGGGGAGTGGCTGACTCACCCAAGGGCTGGGCTGCCATTCAGTGGGACCTAGACAGGCTGGAGGGTTGGGCAGGGAAGAACTGAATACAATCCAACAAGGGCAGTGTAGAGTCTGGCATCTGTGCAAGAACTACCCCAGGCACCAGTATAGGGTGGGGACTGATCTGCTTAAAAGCAGCACAGGAAAAAGGGACCTGGGGGTCGTGGTGGCCAGCAGGATGACCATGAGCCAGAAATGTGCCATTATGGCCAAGACAGCCAATGGCATCCTGGGGTAGATTAGACGAGGGGTGTCTACTAGACCAAGAGAGGTTATTTGCCCCTCTACTCTGTCCTCATGAGACAACATCTGGAATATTGTGTCCAGTTCTAGGTCCCTCATTTCAAGGCCACAGAACTGCTTGAGAGAGTCCAGTGCAGAGACACAAAGATGATGAAGGGAGCCTGATGAGGAAAGGCTGAAGGAGTTGCGTCTCTTTAGCTTGGAAAAAAAAGAGACTGGGGGGTAACCCCATTACTGTTGATAAATACGGAAAGCACAGGTGTCAGGAGGAAGGAACCAGGCTCTTCTCAGCGGCATCCAGTATCAGCTGGAACATGGGAGGTTCCACAGGAATTTGAGAAGAAACTTCTTCACAGTGAGGATGACAGAGCACTGGAAGGAGCTGCCCAGGGCTGTTGTGGAATCTCCTTCTCTTGAAATGTTAAAACCCATCTGGATGCATTACAGTTTCACCTAGTCTAGATGATCCTACTCTGGCAGGGGGATTGGACTAGATGTTTTTTTCAGGTCCCTTTCAAATTCTTTCTGTGATTCAGAGAAATACAGAGAGAAAGGATGTGTGTGTTACGCTCAGTAACACATTTTAATATTAAGTGCAGCTATTTTCATTTTTAGCATGTTTACAAGTCTGCCAAATGATTCTCATTGCTGTGAAGGTGAAAAACTTCATTTCAAGATTAAATTAAGAAGCTGTATCAACACTTCTGTGACTGCACTGTGCTAAACAACATACAAGGTGAATTGCTCTGGAAGAGGCTTACTCCAGCCATCAACCAGTGAACTGAATGAATCTCAGTCCCTCAAGTTGTCCGACTTCCAAGAGTCTGGAGCTGAGATGAACTGTGGCCTTTGGCATTACAGTAACAATGGCCCTCAGGTTCTGATTTGCACAGGTCCTCAATACTATTGAAAGCTACTCTTTGTGCAGCAGGACGTGACACAAGACTTGAACTATTAGAACAGTTGCTATGGAAGCGCTGGGAATCTTTTTGAAATAGAATATAAGCCTTCTGGTTTATTTTTTGGAATATGTGATGGCTTCCTCTGATCTTACAAGATGTTGCTTTTGTGGGGATTTCTTGCATTGTCAAATACATGTCAAAAGTATCTAGAATGATCAGGCAGGCCCCTTCCCATTACCTCTGCGTTATAAATTTAATCATTAATAACAAGTACAACAAATGCAAAGTAAATTACTGCCAGACCATGAACTGTTATATAATTTTGTGAACATTAATGACAATGTAAAATATGTTGAGGTTCAACCTACCTATGCAGACTAACTTAACAATTCTGTTACACAATTAAATCTGGAGTACTTACAAAATCAGCCAGTCAACATGTGTCTATTGAGTTATTCATTTTCTGCAGAACTCGCAAGAGTTTAGAAGCTCTGAAGAGAGTGAAAGAAGATGTACAGGAAACATTTTCTTTCAATTATTAAACTACCACTCGTTTGAAATTTGGGGGAATTAATGTGTACTGGCACGAAGCAGATGTGCTGTTGGTAGAGCATTAAAAAATGGATTTTGATAATCAAGTTCACCTGAACTCATTTGAAAAAAAATTATAGACTCTTTTCTTCTCACTTTTGAGAAGCACTGAATAATGTTTTCTTTCTCTAGATACACGTCAGTGAGAAAAATATACTAGGACTTAACAAACAAAAGTGTCTACACCAAATCTGTCCTATCTTTTACTTCATATCCAACTTTAGAAATGCATGTGAAAGTGCACTAGACCTGACCCCTGACCTACGCTACGGAGGTACAGTTACCACTTAGGAAAGGGACATGTAAATAATGGCAAACATAGAAGCAGTTGATCCCACTAAGCTGGTAACTGTGCTTAAACTCTTTCTGGAGTCCAATGTTGATTTTCCCCAATTGTACAAAATTGAAGGCACAGGACCTGAGCAAGAGGGCTGCTGCAGTTTTTCTGTTCTAATGAATGGGTCCCCAATTCTTGAAGCAAGATAGCAAACATTTAAATAACAATTGGATTCTCTACTTTTTTCAGGGTTAGGGTAAAGATGGTAATTACAGGAAGCAAGCCTCGCTCTTTCAAGGTTACTCCTCCCTGCTCTGTCTACCTTTTATCTCCAAATAAACGAAGTATGTGGAGAACAATAAATTATGGATAACAACTTTAATTCACAGACCTCATAACAGAGAACTCTCAGTGATCTGCACTTCGTCTCCTGTGCATCAGCAAACAAGCTATAAATCTTCTGAATGTTGTTACTAATATCCCTATCTTTTCCAGTCATTACAAGCAATATCTCAAAAACATAGTTGCCTCATTCACTCCCACAGTATTGTGGAACAGTTTGATAACCATGGATTTAGCACTAGTGGAGAGGTCAAATAAAGTTGCAATCTCAACGGAAAATGGAGATTTCAATCAGTGACTAGGATATATTCTCATATAACTCTTTGTTTTGCTTATATTCTTTAGCTAATTTTTTTCCAAGTAGAAAGTGACAGCAGAAAAAATATTGGGGAAAAAAACCCCTAGAAAATATTACTGAGATGAATACTAGATAAAAATATTTGGATCCTAATTAAGCCATAATTCTGTTTGAAAGTAATTTTACTTGGTTAAAACTGGAAGCATGCTAAGTAACCCACACAATAACCATCTTCCACAAGAACTTGCTTGGAGACTGACTGACGAAAAGGCATCACTTTAAAGTAAGTGAGTGTCGTTTGACTACTAGAAACAGCAGCTTTCCACCAACAGGAATATGTCAAAGGGAAATCAGTGCTGTTAAGCAGTGTGTGTTTACAGCAGCAATCCCTGCTACAAGTCAGCGTACTAAATATATAATAATAGGACCTCAGACTTGGTTAACCTACCTATGTAGCAGAGTTTGTACTCTGCCAGCTGTAGAGATAACACTCTGCACTGGATGGATGCCCAGGCCTAAAGAGCAGTAGTATATTAGAAATACTATGGCCAAGCAGGAGCAGGGAGGTGAATGTCCCCTTGTACGTGGCACTGGTGAGCCTGCACCCTGAATATTATGATCAGTATGGCTAGTAAGATAGTTTTCTCATTTTTAAGATAAAGAGGATGGACTTAACTGTGCATTAATAATTCTCACATCAGCAGTAATTTATGCAAAAACCTACTGCCTTTTGACAATACAGGAAAGTTTCTGCAAAAGTAAATTAATAACAAGGAAAAACCTCATTCTCATATTAAACTCCACAATAATCTTTTGTCAAGGGGTTTTACATATTCCAAGACAAAATTAACCAATTAATTTAGCTAATGTGCTAATGAGCTCAAACAAAAACCAAAACAAAACAAGGAGGGTTTGGAAATCACTTATAAATTACAGACAAAACCAAAACTAAGTCAATTTGGTAAAAAAAAGAAAGACATTTATTTCACCCCACATAAAAAAGCAAAACCAACTTTGAGACACACAGGCATTAATGGCATACTCTTATATAACTGAGCCAAATTTCAATGGGCTCCTCCCTCAAAGGGAAGAGACTTCCAGCTGTGCCTGAGCCTTGTGGAAACATGGTGTCCCTCAAGTTCATGCATGCATTTATCAGAATCAGCAGACATTTCAAAGTCAAGCTCTCTGTTCCATGTGCTTCCACACCAGTCCTCCATTTCCAAAATGTGAATTCCTATGGCCACAAACTAGGGGAGAACTCTCTCCGTTTCAGCAAAGCATAGAATACAGACAAAAACATCCTTCTAGTGTTCCTCAAGGTACCTCTCTCTCTATTCACCATGTTCCCAGGGCAAGACGGCTGCTGTGCCTAGCTCAGTGCCATAAGTCTTATTGAAACTTTGGTGATGGAGGAGAAGCAGGAGCTGGAAACCATAAACCAGAAACTCCAAACACCTTCTGTTTGCTCACAGAGCTGCAAAACTCAGTTTGGACTCAGAGGCAAACATCACACTTTGCCACAGCAACCTCCCAGAGCCTCAGGCAAGAAATCCAATCAAATTTCAAAGGACAGCATCTGTTTATTAAGATCAGCCTGCGTATGCTGCACAAGAGTGTTAAGAGTAGGGTTGTCCTTTTACTACAACCATTGGAACAAATCAGAATAACTAAGATAAATCAGCCCTGGACAGCAATTATTCAGATATTATCATACTAGGCAAAATGTTATGTTACATGATTTTCTCAAGCTTACTGTATCAGGCAGTTCTAAAGCTAATAATAAAAAAGACCAAAGCCAAGAATGTGAGTTGACAGGCATATGATGCAACTCTGCAGCTCATTCTTACTATTGTGTACCCACTGCAACTGAACCATTCTGTCAACTTGCTAAGACTGGTTTAGCTCTCAAGTTAATGTATTGCTGATCAGAGGGGGAACGGATTTCCAAAATTCCTTCGCACATGGAAGATGATATTCTGAAAACATGAGACACAGTTCTTACCGACTTCCATCCATGAACGCTCTGAACCACAAAACTCATGTATTTCCACCCATCTTTTACCATGAATGTTCAATAAAAATTATGGTACTGCCTACCATCTGATCACAAAGCAGGGCCTCAAGATGCAACAGGCACAAGGAATTCATAATGGCTATTAAATTAACTGTAATAGTCACTCAACAAGTACCTGAACAAGGAAAGTACCTGTGTTCCCCGTGGTTTCCAGATAGCAGTCTGTTTATGGTTTTATACTGTGTCCCAGAGAATTCATATGTAAGATCTCAAAGAGCTTTACCAGTAAGAAAAAACACAAATCACCTGATCGCATATTTTTCCATTGCACACAGACAAAAATCAAGTTTAACCAGCACTACCTAAAACTCAGTGTTTCAGCGGTAATGTATCTTCGATAATGACTTTGAACAAATACCCTGAGAGCAAAATCTGCTGTCACAGGAGGATAATGTAGCCATCACAAAGACTGTAGAATCATAGAATCATTAATGCTGGAAGAGACCTCCAAAATCATCGAGTCCAGCTGTCAACCCGCCACGTCCAACAAACCATGCTTTCAATTGCCAGGTGTATACTTTTTTTAACACTCCCAGGGATAGTGACCACCACTAGATTTAAATCTTGATCACTTTACAAGTGGTGAAATTTTTCCTAATATCCAGTCTAAATCTCTCCTGACACAGCTTCAGATCATTTCCTCTTGTCTTATTGCTAGCAACTTGGGAGAAGAGAATGACACCTACCTCTCAGGTAGTTGTGAAGGGCAATAACGTTTCCCCTTAGGCTCCTTTTCTCCAGACTACACAACTCAGATGCTCCTCGTAAGACCTGCCCTCCAAGCTCTTCACTATCTTCATTGCCCTTGTGCCAATATATCAGCTCTTCTGTCATCCCTGGCTCAGCTTTCCCCTTGTTCTTCATTTTGGTCCTTGTGGTTAGCAGCTGTTGAAATAACACAGATCATAATATATAACTTGAATACAAGGGAAATAAATCAGCACATTGCCTACCTCCTAATTATACTGTTTCCCAGATTGCCCATGGCTTCTGCAAAGGCTCCACATGCACTTTAGGAAAGGCACAAAGGATTTAATGCTAGAGAGATGCTGCATTAAAAAAATCTCAAATTTAGACTTTGTAAGGTTTCCCAAAGAACTCAAGTGGCCTGCTTTAAGAGTTTCTCATAAGGTTATTAACAAGCAATGGAGCAGCTTAGCTTTTGGAACATTGCAGCTGTTCCCATATGCAGACTTAGCGTCCCCTGCCTCAGTTTCCCAATGTGTAAAGTCTGAATATGCTATACTGACATCCTTTCTGAAAGAGCTCTTGGAAGTGTGCATGACGAGCACTTCAGAGAAGCTGTGTCTAAGTAGTATTAATCTCCTTTTTTTTTTCCTTTGAGAGGCACTTAGATTTGAGTGAAATAGATGCCATCTCTAAGAACCTCTCAAAACCTCCAAATTTTGTTCATACAATGTAAGAACGACATGGCTGTGTCATTCCCCCTATCATCAAGTAGCATTCGAAAATGCAACATTAATTCAGTATGAGTTCAATTAGAGACTCAAATTCTCCTGGCTGCCTTGTTAGAGGATTTTGCTTTTCAAGGGGCTCATCCCTCTCCAAAGTGACAAGATTCGTAAAAGGGAGACCACAATGTGTGCAAAGATTAGTTGCAGCTGTTTAAAACAAAGTGGAAACCTTTCTGCTTAACAGTAGCATTCACTTCAACAGTCTATCGCTGCATTTATGCCTCTTTAAAACCTCACCTCAAGAGTCATCAAATAGAAATGTTGTACACTGCTGCCCTGTTTCATTGAAGCAAATTCTAATTTCCTTCCCCATCTAACCCATAAATGAATTGTTATTAAATGCCTATATTCCCTTCACAATTCCCACTTCCTTTGTTTTGACCTTTTATTCATAGGAGAAAACAATAGTTCTCACAGCTTTATATTTGAAGAGCAGGTGAGTGAATGTGGGCAAAGTGCAGAAGAGCTGTGATAAATGTGTTATTAAAATCAAGTTTTACAAATGTCTTACATAGAAAAATAAGCAAAAGTTTTGTCTGAGGCCCAAAGGGATCTCTGTCATGCATCTTACACTTGTAAATATCCTTGTTCAAATGCACCAGCACATCGCGGATGATGTATTGAATATAGAATTTTGATGGTGGCATGACCACTACTCTGTCTATATCATTAGCTATGAATAAAGCTACATAAAGCCATCATAAGCCTCTTTATTTCAGTGAGTAGACAGCACCTTTAACATGGTAAATTAAAAAGTACAAAACAGAAAACAAAACCAAACAATGGCCCAGAATGAATTCTGGAAGGAACAGGACTTGCTGTAGGTTAGCTCTGGTGGACAGTTAAGGCTCCTCCATCCCCATGCCAACCACTTGCTCACTCTCCATGGTGGGATGGGAGAGAGAATGAGAAGGATGAATGTGAGAAAAATCATCTCAACACAGTTGAGATACAGACAGTTTAATAGGCAAAGCAAAATCTGTATGAGCATGCAAAGCAAAACAGGGAATTAATTAATATCTTCCCTGTGGCAGGCAGGTGTTCAGCCATCTCCAGGACAGCAGGGCTCCATCACATGCAATGATTACCTGAGAAGACAAATGCCATCACTCCAAAAGTCCTTTACTTCCTTCTTCTTCCTTTCGATCAGTTGGGGTCAGTTGTCCTAAATGTGTCATATCCCAATTTCTTTCACACCCCAACCTATTTTCTGATGGGGTGGTGTGAGAAGCAGAAATACTCTCAACTATGTATGGACTGCTCACCATAATGAAAATATCCCTCTGTTATCAGCACTGTTCAGGTCACAGTTCCAAAACACAGCCCCATACTAGCTGCTATGAAGATTAACTCTCTCCTAGCTAACACCAGGTCAGGAGATGATCTTTCAATTAACAGACAAATCCCACACTGCTCAACTTAGCATCCAGTGTGAAGATAAGATATGGTGGAAATGAACATTAGAGTTAAGAGATTCTTGCTCATTTGAAAGCCAGAGGAAGGTGCACAGAAAAGAGTAGGAAGAACCGACGGGCAGGATGGAGGTTGCCTAACTGTGGACAAGCACATGAGTAGAAAACTACCTGTGGGCTAAGAAAAAGGACAGGAATTGCAAGGGGACACAAGAAATAGGCATGTATATGGACTGCGGGTGGTAGAGAATGCAACAGAAATAATGGGATGCAGGAGGAGGAACATCTTGTCTTGTTTGGAGCCATGGGAGACTGTTTGGCAATGGGACAACAGGGTGAACAGCAAGTCTGAAAATAAATCTGAACTCTGGGTAGCAGAATCAAGGGAATATACTGCCTGCTGAAAAATACTGTGGACTAAAAATGTTAGTTCAAATGCAAGTCAGAAAAGCAGAGAGATCTTGATAAATCTGCTCTTGGCAAAACAGGCAGAATCCCTTTCTTGTTTCTAACTGTAATTTTTCAGAATGTTTGTGCCAGGAAGGTTTAAACCCTTTTGACTGCCATCCCCAGCAAAGAACCACTTCACACATACTGACAGAATGGGAATCTGACCTTGAATCCACTGTGTGACACCTCCTGCAGAGCCTGATCCTGACAGAGTCAATAACAACTTTCCTCGAGCCTTTGAGTTTCAGAGCACTATCAGATACAATTGGCAAAATACTTGTATTATTTATACATCCTTATCAGAAACTTTCAGCACTCTGTATGAAAAAAAAAAAGACCCTGCAGCGTTGTTTCCACAATTGCACTCATTAACTTAGTCACTGTGAACACATGGCACCAGCACCCACAGAATCACAGAATCATTGGAGCTGGAAGGGACTTCAAGAGATCAAATCCAACCCCCTCACCAAAGCAAGGCTGCCTAAAGCACATTGCACAGGACTGCTTCCAGGCAAGTTTTGAAGAGCAGTATCTACAACCTGTCTGGATAGCCTGTTTCAGTGCTCTGTCACCTGCACCATAAAGAAGTTTATCCTTATGTCTAAATGAATATTCTGTGTTTCAACTTGCCTGTTGCCCCTTGTCCTGGTAGTTACTCTCTGTAATAACAATGTACGAGGTATTGGTATTAAATTGTAGGACATAACTCAGTTGACAGCCAAGCTGAACAGGAGCCAGCATTGTGCCCAGGTGGCCAAGAATGCCAAGAGTATCCTGGCCTGGATCAGGAACGGTGTAACCAGCAGGAGTAGGGAGGTAATGGTGTCCCTGTACTCTGCACTTGTGCAACTGCACCTTGAGTCCTGTGTCCAGTTTCGGGCACCACAGCATCAGAAGGACATTGAGGTGCTGGAGTGGGTCCAGAGAAGGGCAACGAGGCTGGTGAGAGTTCTGGAAAACAGACCTTACGAACAGCAGGTGAGGGAACTAGGGTTGTTTAGTCTAGAGAAGAGGAGGCTGAGAGGAGACCTTAGTGCTTTCTACAGCTACCTAAGAGGAGGTTGTAACGAAGCTGGTGCTAGTCTCTTCTCCGCAGTTACTAATGATAGGATGAGGGGAAACAGCTTCAAGCTGCATCAGGGGAAGTTTAGATTGAACATTAGGAAGATGCTCTTTACTGACAGAGTGGTTGAGCACTGGAATAGACTGCCCAGGAAGGTGGTAGAGTCACTGCCCTTGGAGGTGTTTGAAAAGCAAATAGATAGAGTACTTGAGGCCATGATCTAGGGGTTAGGGAGAGATTGAGATGAGGGCTGGACTTGGCAATCCTAGAGGTCCTTTCAAGCCATGAGGATTCTATGACTCTAGTCTGTAATCTAATAGCCTGCACTTACATCTTCTGTCAATATAATCAGTATCATAAATATTCTGCCCAAAGATGTCTTCACAGTTGCCTGAAGGTAATAAAAAGGTCATTTTTATGAAAATTATCTTTAATTCCTGTAATTGAGAAGATACTTTAATTTGGATTTAATTGTTTTTACAGTTGTTTTTTGCTTGGACACAAGTAAATAATGTGAGTAACCTGAATCAAGATGACACACTATTTGCCATATTGAAATGTGGACACACTGTTATTTAATCCTGAAATATTTGCTATATCATAGATTGTCAGTGTCTTAGAAAATCTTTCTAGATGGATCCTACCATTTTCTTCTTTTGTAAGGATCAACTGTTCTGCACATTTTTACAGAATATCTCATGTGGTTTTTGACATATGCAAAAATGCAGACTTGAGAGCCATTTAAATTTAAAAACTACTTTCTCCAGAGAATCATGTCAATCTCACAATGCCTCATTGCCCCATTTGTAAAACAAGAATAACACATTTCTTTTCCCTTAAGCCATCTTTTGCTCATCCTATCTACTTAGTCAGTAAACTCCCTATAGCAGGAACATTTCTTTACTCTGGCACTGCAAAGCTGCTAAAAGGGAGTCCTATCACGTCAGGCCCTTTGTTCTAATGCAGAATAGGTATTATTTCTTAGTTATCATTCCCATACGGCTAATCCTCACACCTCACTTCCTATTCCTGCTTAACTTCAAATACATTGTCGTATTCCTGTTGATTTAATAACAAAAAACAGTTTTCAACATTTGCAATCACTGTGTCCTTCTCAAGGGCTAATATTACCTCCTGAAGTACTAGCACTACATTTATAAGTGAGATATGCCAGTAGTTTCCCCCTAAGTTATGTTGCAATCCAAAATGTCTGGCCTTAAAAGACTATAAATATTGAAGCATGTACAAAAAAAATTACAAGATTAGCCTTGGCACAGGTATCCAGTTAGAGGGCAGAAGATCAAATGCATTTTTCCAAGGATCTGACAACAACATGGCTCTAAGGAACACATTATACACCAGTGGTCCTTTCAACCCTGGAGGCAGGCCTATTCCTTCACTGGGTAACAGGCAGACTGGGAAGAAGCAACCCCTTTCATTTACTTAGGAATTGCTTTTTCTAATCTGCAAGTGCTGAGGTAGCACAATCAGGGACAGACACACTACAATAAATGTTGCAAGGAAGAAATTGCAGAGCTGGAACATAGTCAGTGGATTCATTTTAATGCTTCTGCATATGAAGCAGGAAGAAAGGCAAAAATGACGCAGAGAAGAGAAAGCAGGAATAAAGAAGGAGTAGCACTTTCCCTTTAGGACTCTGTCCACCGATCTCCTGCAGAGTCCACACACTGACGCGGGAGGTCTGCTAGGAAAGCTGCCTTCAGCTTCAAAATCAAGTGCTTTTTCAGCATAAAAGCACCACAACTAATATTTGAAAATGTGGTAATTTTCAAACCAGCACACTAGTTTAACAAAATTAGACTGATGTCCTGCTGTCTGTATCTTTCAAGTTAATGAATGAGAGCTACTCATGTGAAAAGGCATGCAGCAGGTCAAGGTCTGCTACTACCATTGAGACTGTAATGAAAAACCGATAAGCAGAATTTGAGGTAAAATACCTCTCCCATAAGGAAAATGCTCAGTTGTGAAACATAGAGATTCCATTGCAAATCATTGTGAATTTTTAATTTAAGTCCTCCTTTTTCTTTCTTTTTGTGTTGTATCACTCAGAGAAACAGTACTTTAAAGGAACTGAACCCTGAGGTGTGGTGCAGAAAATACTCCTGCACTACTCAACACTAACTCATCAGTCCTGATGCAGGACTCTGGTTCTGAAGAAGTAACAAATTTCCTTTGGTTCAAGTAAGTCCTGAGTAGGAATGAAAGGCTCCGAGCTGTCTGCTGTTCTGTCCATCTGCCACAGAAACCTAGAGGTTGCTTCAAGGTTCACTGTTTTTTCCAGCCTCTAACACTCATGTGGATCAAATGCAGGTTCAGACCAGCTAAGTCCCATAGTTTTCCACTGTTATAAAACTATATTCAATCAGGAATCCCACTTGTACCACTTAGGCATTTATAATACAAGATCCTGAAACACACTGAGTACCATTGACCCATAGAATCATTAGGGGTCAGAAGGGACCTCAAAAGATCATCCAGTCCAATCCCCCTACCGCAGCAGGATCACCTAGACCAAGTCGCACAGGAGCACAGCCAGGCTGGTCTGGAATGTCTCCAGAGAAGGAGACTCCACAACCCCCCTGGGCAGCCTGTTCCAGTGCTCCAGTACTCTCCCTGGGAAGAAGTTCCTGCTGGCATTGATATGGAACCTCCTCTGTTCCAGCTTGCACCCATTGTCCCTTGTCCTATCACTAGGGGCGATAGCCCTTTCCAAAGCTTTCTTTTTTCTATATTTATCTTTTCTCTTTTGTTTCCTTTCTCCTGGTTTCCATTTCAGATTTGTACTTCTGAATGTTGCTCCTTTTATGAATAAGTCCTTGCGTACTTCCTTCTTTATCACAGCAAAGAATTACATGGGACTAGAGGACTGTTTTCTTGCTTTACCCTATGGACACGGCAATGGCCAGAATGAGCTATAGTTCAGACTCTGTTTCACTTCTTGCCTTCCAAGCTTTCTATCAACTATACCTCATTTCTGTCCAACCTTCTCATTTCTGTTTTCATAATGCAAAGGAAAACACCTGCGACATGCTCTGATGCAGGTTGTCTCTAAATGAGTTATCTCCACTTTCTCCCTTCCCCGGGTTTGAAAATTAAACACAAACATACTAACAGGCAGAAGCTTTTCACTGACTTCACCGCTCTGATTCTAGTCTTTAGATTTGTTTCTACCACATTTCTCTCTCTACAGAGAACATTTTTAGTTTGGGAGTTGAGGATGTAAACTCAGGAACTGAATATCGCCCTTAGATCACTTCTTTTGAAACCAGCCCTCAGGAGATCTGTAAAGCTCTCTAGGATTTAGTATCTTCTATTTGGTTGGCGATTGGACTTGATGATCTTGGAGGTCTCTTCCAACCTTAATGATTCTACACTTCTGTGATTCTAATGTCACACGCTGTCAAGCACTAAACTCTCACAAGTCTCTCAATTCCTCAGATGAAAGCGAGGACAGAAATGAAAGCTATGTGAGTACCTGTTTTACAAAGCTGTTGTGATTTGAGGCTTAATCAGTGTAAGGCCCTCAGATGAAAAATGCTCAGCATCACTATTCTGATTAGGTGTGAGCAAGAAGATTTTGAACATTACATAACTCATACAGAAATCAGTGATCCAAGTAGGAATTACAAATTTTTCATCAAAAACTCTGTAAAAAGGAAGTTGAAATTAATTTTGAATACAGGGATATTTAAGTGATCTGTCATTGTTGATAAAGGAGCAGCTACCTGTGGCCATGTCCATTGATACTCTGTGGGGTTGCTCTCCCAACAAGGGCACCCCAAGAGGAAGAATCTACTTCTTGATGTCTCCAGAGCTCTCCTTTGCACTGCCCTGTGTTCCAGAAGCTGTTACAGCACTTGTAACACTGTTCCAAGATGAACTCCTACACCAGTTCATCTGATGTCACATAAACCCAAAATGATTATGGATTGCTTCCTGACAGCACAGTAGCAGAGATAAAAGGAGGATGCTGGCCAGAAGAGGCCTACAGTCTCCTCTGTTGCTCTGCCAGGATGCTGTCTGTACTTGTACTGGCAGCATGGGTAGAACCAGAAAATAGATGCCCAGATTTGGTAGCTGACCCAGATTATGCCAGAGCTGACCTTGCAAGAGACAAGTTAGTCCAACTCTTAACTTCAGGTTACAGCAACAGGATAGATGCAGAGATGCTGATCCAAGACAAACCCCACACTACTTCACTAGGAACAACACTGTGGCAAGACTCCTTAGCACAAGAAGAAACTTCACAAGTCAGGCACTGACTGAGCCCTTCTGAGGACTGCTTTGCACCCCGCAAAACACACGAAAGTTCAGCCTGCTCATGAGCGAATCAGCCATGAGTGCCAGGAGTTGGCTGGGGCCACAAAACCAGGATAAGAAATCCACTGACATCTTCATAAATCACATGATACTATGCTCTTTCTTGCTGCTTCACAGCATGCCAGGGTTGCAAAACAGGTGTGGAATAAGTCAAGGATGCTTCTTAATCCAGGGGATCCATCAGTTCCTGTAGCATTAAGATGATTCTGCTATAGTCAAGTCCCTGAAGGACTAGAAAGCACAGGAATTTGGTCACATGGACATTGAGGAAAGGGAACTCCTTTCTCCCATCTTCCCCTCATATTTTATGAAAAAAATTGTCTCAGCATTTTCTATATAATGCAAGGATGATACTATTTTAATGAATGTGTGTACAGAAATGGTCCTTTAGTTAAACTATATAAAAAAAAAGTGCACTGGACATGGCTAATTGGAAATTAAGTTTGTTTCAGGAGCCTAATGGCTCTGCTGATGACTGTAGTACCAATACTGATGGACATTGACTCATCTTTTTTATTAGGATTACAGTTAAAAAATACTGGAAGCACAGATTCTGGATATTCTTTCAGTGTAGTTTGTTGGCATTTGCTTACTTCAATCATCTGAGTCTCATCTACTTAGATCAGAGTTAAACCAGTTTTGTGACCATTTACTATTTGTGTCCTACACTCTGTGTTTGAAACATTACACCTTAGAGACATTCCACCATACACATCTGATCTAATTCAGAAAGGTTTTGCTACCAGTTAGGCTCATGTGCTGACAGTGAGCAGTGCCAAATAACTCCTGACAATTCTTCTGCTTGTACCTTAATCGAGCGAAGTCAGTGAAAGGGTCAGCTTGACTTCAATATGCTTGGGCTCAGATTAGCAGAGATGAAGTGCTTGAATGCATTCAGGTGTCTAAGGGAGCAGGAAGCACCTTGTGGATTTCCCAAGTATCATAAAAACCATGGCCCAAATCCCAAATGACTCCCTGACAATCTTCCAGCTATGTCGTAACTGGCAGTACAGGCTTAATCCTTGCTATCAGATGATTTTGCATTGAGTCTCAGTAGAAATTAAAAGACTCTACACCCCTGTAGGTATCTTCCAATTAATGTTTTTAACATAACTCTGGCCAGGCTAAACTAACAGAACTAGATTCACTGAAACACAAGGTTGCGTGTTGCACTCAATAGTTGTCTCATAATTCAAGGGCAGTTTTGACAATAGAGGGCTCTCACTTCTGGATGCTGAGCCAAAAACGCCTGCAGTTTCACTGGCATAATATTAGTCCTCCGAGAGTAAAGATTATTCACTCGCTATTAACAACAAATTAAAATAATAGGAGCAGTTCCCCATTCAGCAGTATTCTCTACTGCCCTTGCTAGAAATCTGCTTCCAAAGTTACTGTTTTATGCATCTGTTGTGAATAGAAAGTGGTAGTTCAGTTTAACAATAAAACTGCTATGATGCACAGCCATTATGAATGGATTAAACTTTTAATCCACTTTATCATGTAAACTGAAAACATACGGCTTGATAGGATCAAGGTTTTATAAAAGAATTGTATATGCTTATTAAAAGCAGAGTTATTTTCTACACTTTTTGTTTGGTACCAGTAAGTCTTTTAACTTCTTCAAAACAAACGTTTATTTTGGACTTGAAAACCAGGCAGTTGCTGCTTTTCCAACAGATCAGTGACTCACTCATACTCCCCTTAACTTCAACGGGAAGAGGAGCATGGCCCAAGAAAACAATCTGCAAAATGCCCAATCTATATTCTATCAACCATTAAAGAAATTAATTACAAGTCTCAGAACTGAGGACAGCTGAAATGACATAGCACATAAAGATGCCTTTAATAATTATCTTGACAATTTCTAATCACATTTAAATTCCAGCAAAGTTATCAAAACATTTGAGTAATCTGATCTTGAGATGTTTTCTAGTTACTCAAAATTCAAAAGAGCTCCTTTCAAGTGAAACATAGAAACAGCTTTGAAGAGAAATGACAAACGGGAGAGGGAAACTCTAAACAAATTGTACTTTCTGATTTAAGCATTGTGCCCTTAATGTAATCTTCCATATTTCTCATATTTCTCAAAGATTTTAAACAACACATTCGGGGTTGATGTGAAAGCAGTAATGTTTCTAAATGCTATCTGAAGTGTAAATTGTAAAGTAACTCTTAAGTTGTGACTGTTTGAAATGTATAGCTCTATGGTTCAACTTTCAGGCTCTGCAAGGTGCCACTGAAAGTTGTTTGTTTTCACATATAACTTCCTTATCCCCACCCCACCCAAAGGAAGTATCTACTATTCATTGTTTTGATGCGAATGAAGGAACAGTTAATCACTTCCTTTAAAAAAAAGTGCCCGGGCATTATTTAATCCACTAAACCAGAAAACCACATAAATCCTCTCCCCTTCCAAGTGGGTTTTATAGACTTTGACTTTTCTGTCTTTCCTCCCAGACACACTCCTACTGGCTCCTACAGACTTGACTGTATCAATAAAGGAGGCAGTATTAGGCCCTGAACTTGTAATAGAGCACAAGGTGTTGCAAAAACAGCACATCCTACTAAACTGGAAGTTAAAAAACATAGTAGGAATACAGCTTTGTACTGGATTAGGTGATCATCCCAATTCTATGCAATGTCTCTCCCAAGATTTTGAGGGTGTGTCCAGGTTGGACAGCAATAATCCCTACTAAGGAGTACTCAATTGCTTTTATACACACCAGAAGAAAATAACACTAAATGGAAAATACTAAACCAGCCTCAACACAAAAAGCTATTGATCTTAAAAGTATTTTTTTATATCTTCTCAATATTATGACCATAAAGAGAAATCTGCTGAGAAAACAAAGGACAGCTGCACAGTAAGCTGAGAAATTAAAATATTTTTTACATTGATGGCATTGCATGGTTTACACAGTAGGAAGGATAATAATGACACAGAGGCACTGAAGGATGTGTTTAGCTGAAGATAATGCTTTAGATGTAAAGTTTTAGAAGCTAACTATTCCTACCTCCCTTTACAGAAAATAAGTGCAGTACACCAGAAAGAAAATACACTGTGTCATTCTAAACATACTCCGTATTGTAGTAATGTTTAAGCTTTCTCAGTTGTGAGTCATCAGAAATATTGTTTTGAGAACAGAAAATGTATTTGCAGAAATTTCTGGTTACATTTTCCCTGTGAATTCCTGGAGTATCGAGGAAGTTCCTGTCTACAGAATTCACGTCGTCAGAAGGTGAAGTAAGATAAAGTACTTGACACTTCAGATTTCACTACTAGAAAGTCCCTTCGGAGAGACCACATGATGTGTACTAGTCATATTTTTTAGATTTGGGGCATCAGGGTTACTTCATACGACAGCTTGGCTACATGCTGATCACGCTGTGCTGTTAGCCAGGGAGCTCGCTGTGCTGCCATAGGGTGCTCGCTTCCCTCCCTGTGGAACAGCTCTGCTTACTCACACCGAAACAAGAGAATACCGCACTGTGCCTGGAAGTACTGCGTCTGAAGGACATTAATTGGATGAGCAACCTTTCAGACCCTAGGTCAGCCAGCTCCCAGAAGTACTGAATGATCCCTCCTTTGCCCTTCAGGGCGTTTCTTCACTCTTCAGAGAATCACAGAATGGATTAAGTTGGAAGGGGCCATAAAGAACCTCCAGTTTCAATCCCCCAGCCATGGGAAGGGGCACCTAGCCCAGGTGGGATGCAACGAAGAGTGGTGAGCTCCTCTCCCTTTACCCGACCCCCTCATAAAACACTTAGATCAGACTACACTGACTATTACTATATTTGGTTCCTTTTTTTCCCGTCTTTATGGCCAGGGAGAGGCTAACACAGGACCCACCACATTTCTAACCCAG
This sequence comes from Upupa epops, assembly GCA_013397515.1. Classification (NCBI taxonomy): domain Eukaryota; kingdom Metazoa; phylum Chordata; class Aves; order Bucerotiformes; family Upupidae; genus Upupa; species Upupa epops. The sequence continues at coordinate 785,850 of VZRI01008977.1, forward strand.
AACGGGCATCATGACATTTTGTTCAGATTTTGATTTGAAAGACCGGCATCCAACACCCAGGCCGAGCACAGGACCAGAAGACAAGCCCCTAACAGAAGAAAGGAGCGCTGAGCGAACGAGGTGGTAAGAGGGGACGGATTGGGCTCCCCAGGGCAAGTAGCAGGACCCCCTAGGCGGCAGCCACACCGGCCCCAACAGATCGCAGCTTCCCCCGCCCTGCTTGTGTTGCGGGGCGGCAGAGGCGGGGGCTCGGAGCGGGGGCCGGGCCA
>VZRI01008977.1:786497-898654 GCA_013397515.1 Upupa epops
CGCTGTCTCCCGGTCCTGCTGCGGGCAGGCGGGATGATGGAGCTCCCCGCCGCCGCCTCCCGCCGCCCGCTGCCGCCGCCGCTGCTCTGCCTCCTACTCGCTGCGCTCTGCCTGCCTCCAGGTGAGCGACCGCCGCCCTCCTGAAGGGGCGACCGCGCCGTCCCGCCAGCGCCTGACTTGGCGGAAGGGGTGGGGGGGTGGGGGGGTGAGGCCGGAGCCGCAGGTGCCAGCGGTGCTTCCCGCCCTCGCGCCTTTCGCCGGAGCGCCCTTCGCCGGAGCGCCGCGGCATTTACCGCGGGCTCTCTGCGCCGGGGGCCTCTCATGGCCGCTGCTGTTCGGCGACACGGTTCCAGCTCCGGCCGTTCGGCCGCCTCTCCCCTGCTCCTCCGCCGTGCCTGCCCGGCTCAGTGCCATGCCCGCGGGTCCGGAGGGAACTTCTCCTTCCTTCTCCCCTGGCTCCATGGAAGCCCTGCCGAGGCGTCTGGGAAGTGGGAAGGCGCGGGAGCGCTCGGCACCCTGATCGTTGTGAGAACCTTTCGCCCGCGAGGTGTTTGTGGGGTCTATTCTGTAGATATTGGGCGAGAAAGTGAAGTCCGAGGGAGAAACTGCCTAGCGAGGAGCTGGGCGTTCAGCGCCGAGACCGCCTTGTTATTCCTGTGGAACGAGCGTCCGCCCGTGGCGACGCGTTGTACTGCGGCTGGGGTGGCACTGCCCCTACCTGGTGCCGCTGCCGCAGCTGAGGGGCTGATGGAGGGTTTGGGTTGGTGGATTTTCATTCCTGGCCTCTGCCTTGTCGCTACCTGCTCTCGTTAACCATTTACAGGCGGACTGTTCTCACTGGAGCAAAGACAATTCTGTACAAGTGCCAGTTAAGTAGAAAATGAGCTACAGCGGTAAATTAAGGCTGACGAGGCTTTGATTTCAACTAGAATAGTAAAAAAAAAAAATCTCTGCACAAAACCAGAAGTAATATGTGAACCATCATGTGCTTGGCCTTGGGAAATAGAGTGTATAATTGCTACAGGATGTAAAGAACATACCAGTTTCTGTGGCAGAGCTTGCAAAGAGCACTGCTTCTGCCATGCAGACAAAGTCTTCAGGAAAGATTGTTCAGTTAATGAAATCTTAAAGGCATGCAGAGTATCCACAGATGTAAACACCTTGGCTTTTGAGGAGCAATACTTGGTCCCTGCGGGGAGGGACTCATGCTAGTAAGTATGAAATGATCTCACTGATTGTGTGGCGTTTTCCCCCTGAAGGAAGTCAAAAACCCTGAAATGCTTCATGTCAATGGTTGTGTTGGTGGAGGTTTAGAAAAAGATGGGCCTTGACCATCTAAGGTCTTAAATGATTTAACCTCCAATCTATTTACCTAGTTCTTTCGGCTGTTCGTTTCTGCCTTGCCCCCTCAAGCAGAAGCCCAGGTATGGGAAGAATACAGCCCTACTGCAGCTTAGAAACTTTCCCTGCAGTAGTGAAAATACCTGGAAAGCCTAATAAAAGGTTTAATCCTCTAGTTTGCTGTTTATTCTGAGGATTATAAAAGATTGTTTTATATTAAACTATCTATTAAAAGGTCTTGATGATGCTGTAGACTTCACATCTCTTTTTCCTTGCTATCTCAGCTATTTTACCTGATAACTGATTTGCTATCATTTCCAGGAAATTCTGGAAATTATCGTGGTGCTTGGCTTTTGGGAGTTCCATTTCAAGTTTGCATATGGAAAGCAGTAGAGCAGCTATTACAAGCATACTGAAAGCTGACATGCGTCAGGTGTGGGTTTCTCCATCAATATTCCAGCTGACTAGGGATTGCTATGAGAAATTTTGAGTTTCTTTCTTCACAGAATGTACTTCCTGGGAAGATGCCCACTTAAAAAGAAAAAAGGTGGTACTAGGAGGCTTAAATCTGGGACAGACTAAATGACAATCCAGTTAAAATCTCACCCTCTTCTAGAGGAAATGACTTTATGTGAGAAGAAAGTCAGCTCTTAATCAGGACGTTTTGTAAATCTTCCTCCCCCACCTTTCTGGTGACTTAAGTATGAAGCTTGGAGTCTCTCATATTATATTACTAACAGCTTCTTATGTGTTGCTCTGTTGCTTAAGGGTAGGGAGACTGTAACTTGTAGTGTGCTCATTCACATGACACTTCCTGTATTCTTAGTCCTGGCTATGGCTTTTCCCCTGGTACATCTGGTGTGACAGCGATTTTGGGAAACAGCTGTGCTGTTCTAATATCTGAAATTCCTGTGGGGTTTCGGAAACCTAACTCAGACCCATGCGTAAGTGAGCTGTGAGCTGTTAAATAATTTTCTTTGGGAAGGAAGTATTTGATTTTACTTATTTCTTTGGGTGTGAATGTGGTAGGAAAGTCTCATGGCATATTGTTGTTGTTCTTCCTGTGCTCTACCATCCTCTGCTAGGTTGCTAGCACTTTTCACAAGGCAGAGAGCAACAACAGAAATCATTCAGGTCTATAAATCTCTGACATTTCAGCCCATTGATTTTTACTGGAGCAAATACATGTTACTGTTCATGAAGTAAGTATCTCTGTCGTGAGTCATATTGAATTCCAAGGTACCTTGCTCCCACTTTCCAACCTGTGTAAGAGTTCTCTTCCTCACAGCGCCATCCGTTCGTTTTCCTGAAAGTGACTTGGGATGCTAATGTGTAATCCCAGGGAAAGTAAGTAGTTTGAGCTGTCTCTGTAGCGGAAGTTAAGCTATATGTTGGCTCATTTCCTCATAAAGTTTTGCGGAACAGAGTCTCTATTTATGCAAGATGACACACACGTGAAGGGGAAAATAGAGAAAATATCATTGTATTTTCACTAACGCAAATTATGTTTGTGTGAGCAGCACACGCCTATATTCTCTGTTTTCTTACAAATGTCTTACAACTTCTGTCATGTGTTTTAAAAACTCAAGCTAGAAGAGCACTTGCTGCACATTTCCATGATACCACATCTGATTACATATAGTTCAGAAGGACCTTGGTGAAAACCAAGGTCTGGTCTGCAGTGCTTGTTTCACACGTTGGATGTTGTTACTTGCTGTTTGTTGGTTTTTTTGAATGTAGCACTGTGCTGATCGTGGAAACAGCTTTTGGCATCTCTAATAGTAAGATTTGCTACTGTGGTCTCCTCTAGTTCAGTAAACTCTGATACAGGGCTGGGCTTGGTTGAGAGATATCTTGGTTAAGAGAGATGGCTTTTTAGATACAGTAATGTCTTTCATAATCTTCATGTACTCTGTTCAATGCTCCTCAAGGTTCCCCTGGGTTGACTAGTGTATAGCTTGTTCCTCTGGTAACACAATGATATTTTATTAGTAAATGCAGTATAAAACTGCGAAGCTGTGCTTGTAAGAGAATTGTTGCAGTGTGCTGATTTCTCTTGAGTTCCTCTGCTTTCAAGAAAATGGTCATGCTTCAATGCACTGATGCTCAGGTGAGACTCTCCAAGAACTGGGAATGCTGTGTGGTGATAATTAGAATTGACTCAAGCAGAACATAATTTTTTTTCCCCCAGGAAAACCCAAATTTAACAGCTTCCCTTAGTTTGAAATAGTTGAGTGTTATCTTCCCTGAAGACAAGGCTTTGACCTACAAGTTCTTTATCTTGGTATCCTTTCCTTAGTAAGGACAGGAGGGGGGGGCTGTATAATCCCATCTTTAATATACTTGAAAACTGATCTCATGTTTTAGAGAGGGGACGACAGTAAGCTTGTATTGTGACGATTCATTGCTGGCAGCAATTGGATAAGTTTCTTCCTTTTTTCTTTTCTGGTTCTGTTTTTCTTCTTCCCCAGTATGTATTATTGAGTATGTCTTGAATCACAGTTGATCTTACAGCCACGGATATTAATCTGCTGCTCCAACGTGGTAGCTTTTTTGAGGAATACCTGCCTAGTTTAAGATTTACTTCGCTTTTCTTATCATGCATAAAGGTCTCAAGAAAGGCAAATAAGTATTTATTTATTAAAATAACTGCTGCTTCTACTGAAATTTGGTTTTGTTGTTGATAAGAAGTATGCCTCTTCAAGGAGAAAAAAAAAGGGGGGGGAGAAAATGGTAAACAGTAGGGAGTGAGAGGATAAGCCTGCAGCTTTAGGGTATGATTTTTAGAGTTTTTTGGGGGTTGAAACAGTTCTCTAATGTTTGGTTAGGAAGCACTTGAAGTACTTTCAATAGCAATGGAAATACGAAACTGTTCCCTTGATAACAAGAAAAAGTGCATTCAGTGATTTAATGAGAGTGTGTATACCCGTATCATCTGTCTTCAGTTAAGTTGTGCTCTGTGTAGTCAACCCCTTACTGTGAAGGAAAGCTTCAAATGCTTGAGCTGCATTCATGCGTTGCATTTTGCACTGTGCGAGCCCCGTCTGTAACATCTGCTGGCATGTTGAATCGTGGGTATTGGTTACAGCAGTTTTGCTCCTGAGGGTAGGTGCTGAAAGAGCAGTCAGATTTTAAAGGTCTTCTCCAGTGCTAGGGACAGGTGAATTCCCCTGAAGCCCTAGCAGATTTCAGTATGTGTCAGAAGCCCTTGTAGCAGTCTTTCCCCTCCCAACACGAATTTTCTCTCAGTGTAGTCGATGGGTGCATTTGGACTGGAAAGGCACAGGTTTTTAAGAGAACGTTGTTTCTAAGCATAGTTGGCATTTTTAAACTTGAAGAGATACTGGCAGCTAGTTCAATAGAGGGAGCTCTGCTACCTTACTGCTAGAAGCAGCCAGTCTGTGCTTTACCCAGACCTCTGACTTCAGCTTGGAAGTTACATGAAAAGTTTTTGTCTCTTCTGCGGTGCCAGGCTTTGTTTCTGAAAGCATCCTACTTTATTCACAGGCTTCCTGTTGCATGAAGGAAGCTCAAATTTGAATCACATAATAGGCAAACCCCACAAGATAACTCAACCAGAGATAGTTCCCCTTTTCAGAGCGGGATAGTGTGTTTTACATGGACACATTAGAGAACCCAGTTTTTCAATGACCTTGCCTTGGTGGGTGGGAGTGCCTCATGGAGAAACTTAAGGATTAAAATAAAAAGAGGGCAGTTTCCAGGGTTGAGATGGGCCAAGAGTGGTATTACATGAAGTAGGGTGCGAGCAGGGTAAGGAAATTATTGTACTCGATAAGATTGCTGTGGTGAAATAAAGCCCAAATGCTTCCAGTAAGATGTATTGTGACCTTTATTTAACAAAAATGATTCTTTTACAAGTTCTTCTGGGATCACAAAAGAAAACTGGAATACATATGCTGCTCTGTAAACAGTCAGGATTCTGGGCTATTGTAAACCAAAGCCAGCTTAGGTATGTGCCTGTGTCCTTTAATATATTCCATGTCTCTAATACAGAAACAGGCACATATAGAAAGCACAGTAACCATTCTGCAAATTCAGGTCTCGTCTTTCTTGGATCTTTTACTTTTAAAAATGCTGTTTCTCATCTATACACTAATTATGGAGCCCCGTTGATGATCAGCCCTGCTAAAAAATATAAATCCTTTGAATCAGGTTGCCTTTGCGTAAGCTTGTTATGAACTTGGCATTATTCTTCCGATGAAACCTGCACAAATGCCATTTATTATTTGACTTGCTGCAGAAGCTGGTAGTTTTTCCTAGTTTTTCAGTCTCGCTTCAGGAAATAGCTGTTGGATAACAAAACAGATGCAGCTTGCGTGCAGCTAGAGTTGAGTGTGCCAGTTTGTGACTGACAAGTATTTCAGCTTTTGGGGCTTTGTTGCTTTATCTTTTTTGTTAACATAAGGTTTTGGGGTGGAATGACTTACTTTTCAAGAACTTGCTGTTGAGTGATTCTTATCATGGTGGCCAGGAACAACTGCTAATACTCATGTGTTAGGAAAACAAGCAAGGAATGTTGCCGTTTATCTGTAAAGCGAGATGGTAAAGGTGCACATAAGGCATTACTGAAGGGGTCGTCAGGTGCTGGAACAGGCTGCCCAAGGCAATAGTTGAATCCCTGTCCTTGGACATGTTTGAAAGTTGTGTAGATCTGGAGTTTAGAGGTGGGTTTGGCACAATTAGGTTAATGGCTGAAACTCAGTAATTTACAGAGGATACCTGGGTTAAACAAGGCTTAGAAAAGGACAGTCAAGTGCAGTTGTGAGGTTGGTTTGTTTGTGAGACATGGTACTCCTAATTTAAGTTTTGTTGTCCATTATCTAGACTGTTAGCCTAGGTATTGCTGAATTTTGGTGTGGAATTGTGTTCCATGGAATGTAGAAACCAGTGCGCATTTAGCAATATGAGTTCCGTGACTCATCCAGATAAAATCATGTTTGTTGGCTTATTTTAGTTGTTTTGGAGAGCAGGGATGAAGTTATTTGCCTTAATGGAACAAAAAAAGAGAAGGGAATATTCAATCAGGACTTGGGAAACTTCTGCGTGGCCACGTAACTGAGAACAGAGAAGGACTCTGAGTTAATTTCTTATCCTTGATGGTGCACATCACATTGTGTAACATGTTCTTGCATATAAAGAAGATCATAGGGTAAGTACTGTTTTAGAAGTCATTTGTTGACACAGCATTTGCCTTCTCAAAGTGGAGAAGTGGAAAGTTTCTGACATTGCTAACAACATGGTGTGCTGACAGCTTGTGACGTCGATCGAGAAACATTTGCATCTTGTGCTTGACAGCTTGAGAGGTTAGCAAGCCAACTTCAATTCATAACTGAGATTTTTGAGTTTAACGTTATTTCTCGGTTCTCAAAGTACTGCACAACTTAGGGCGGATCTGGAACCCTACCTACACATGGAGTCAGTAGGGAAGTTGGTGTTAAGTCCCACCAGCCTTCAGTTTATATGAGTAACTTTCAGTTCTTTACTACTGTGCTTCTCACAGTGAAGAACTTAGTAATGCAGAGTTTGCTGTGCAGATGGTTCCGTAGCTCGAAGCAGTTACCGACACACAAGCATCACATTGCATGAATTTACACTGTGCATCTTTGTTGCCAATAGAAGGTGCATGGTTTTTGTTAAATATTCAAACCTTCTGGGGGGAAAGGTTTTTCTCCAGTAGCTTAGCCTTGAAATGGCTTCTCTAACAGAACTGTGCCTTTTTGGGATGTGTACCTTCTTCCACAGTTTTGTTTGACCTTGCTCATTACACTGCTGTTGAATGATGTTCCTGTCTTAGCTCTCAAGTTCTTTGATAACCTCTGGAGTGAAGGTGTAACTCCAGTTCATGTGTGGTGCCCTGTGGCAGCAGATTCCAGCAGATCAAGTGAGACTTGATAAAGTTCACCTGCTGGTTTGGTAGACATCAGGTCCTGGTATTTCATCCAGACTCAGTTGAGTCTGCAGGTCATTTCTTGTCATTGCGTATCACTTTCAGTACCCTGCAGTGTTAATTCTGAAACTTCTACGCAGCTTCTGGGGGTGGCAGGGGGAGGAGTCTTTCTGAAGTGATGGAAAGTAAATGGCACGTTGCAACTACAGATATTGAAGAAGCAGGTTAACCAGTTTTTAGCTTAGATTCACAGAATTATTTGGCATCTTCTATGCATCTTATTATAGAGCATACCTGCATTGTTAGAAGGAAGGTGCTTGCCCTATCTCAGCAGAGCCATGAGCCCTTGGTGTCTCTAGCCACCAGGATTTTAGAAACAGGAAAAGCACTGCAGGGAACGAGAATTGTGGTTTCTCAGAAGTCTTGTGGGAGTGAGGATGTAGCTGGGTGTTTGGGCATGCTGACAGTATCAGGTTCTATGGAGCCTACTGGCATCTTCTCACAAGTGTAGATCTGGAGCACCTCTGCAGCCACTATGGCACTAGGTCTTGGTGAGGGCAGCTTTGGAGTTACTTTTGGACAGCTGACAACTCAAGAGCCAGATGTCAGAAACTCTGTGTAATGTGGTAGTATCCATGGTGGCAGGTTGCTTTCCACTGTATAAGACAGGAAGGAGAGAGCCTGTATTCCTCCCAAGCATGAAACACTTGTCCCTTTTATTGGAGGCACACTTACTCTCTGAACTGCAGAGAGATGTCTGCTTACTGTAGGGGCATCACATTTTTTTCTTACTCTTCTGAATTGTGTGTAAAGCACTCTATGGGCCACTGTAATCATTATGTCCATCTGCAAGAACAGCACAGATAAGGGAGGATGGGCTTCAGCAGACTCAGTACATTTGTGATCTTTGGCTTTCTTTCCATTACACCAGAGGTGCAGGGCATGGATGAATGAATAAACACAGTTTGTGCCTTTAATGAATGCTGAATGAGCAAGTGCGAGCTGCCAAAATCCTTGTCCTGAAAGAAGCAAGGTGTAGCCATGCACCTGCAGGAAGAGAGGAAGGTGAACTGTTTGTAGCTAGAAGTCACAGGCCGGTTGTTTGGATTTTTTATGCAGGAGTAGTTTTCAAGAGTGAAGTTGATGCTTCAGCCCTAAAGCGTGCTGCCTTTTTCAGGGAGGAGTAGTGCTTTCAAACTGTTTCTCAAAGTGATTTGTTGTTAGTTTTATGTCTGGTTACTCCTGAGGGCCACCTGAAAGCTTCATGTTTGGAAGTTTTGTGGAAGTATATGTAAAAACCTAGCCCCCTTGGTGTGGTGCCTCGTATTAGGTGTAAATCCTGATTTCCAAAAGCCCAGCAAGTACGATGCAAATTCACCTCTTCAGCTGTTTTTTTAAGCTTCCATTTTAATGTTGCACGCATACAGTTTTTTCCCACCTATAAAATACAATATCTGAGAAAAGATTGATTTTTCAGGCTGTCAGCAGGGAACATGCAGTTTACTAAGCTTAGCTGAGTGTAATTTGAAATTAAGAAAATGGTTCTATAAAAATTGAGACTGTGTCTTCACAACACTTTTATGATTGTTAATTAAAATGTGAGGAAATCTTTTAGAGAAGATTTGCAGTTTTGAGATTTTTATGAGACTTAACATGAGAGATCTATTTTTATAGTCGTGCTTTCTTATTAGTTTTGAGATTAGGATATGTTTTACGACTGTCAAATCCTGTGGTGATTACTTCTTTATTTTGCAGTGTAGACTAATTCACTTACAATGCCACTCATGTGTGGTTCGTGTCCCACTTTTCAATGCAATGGTGGTGCTTTATTGTTATTGCTAACCCCCAGAGTAGTTCTAATTTGGGCTTGTATTTTTTCGATATTTACTTTAAGTGAAGCATATTTTGTCAGATTATTGTGAATAGTGATTATATAGGTTGTTTCAGCTCATGGAAATGCGTTCTCATCAGATTGGAAGACCGTAACAAAGGAAGGGTCACCACAACTAGCTACAGGGGGCTTCAATAATTAGAGCATTGTCTTGACATAAGTAGAAACCTGTAAAATCTTGCCTCATGGTGCTTAACATGATGATAGGAAACAAGAACTATTGGCAAATTTACTGGGAGTAAGTAGGAGTTGCTGAACACCAGTGTGAGCTTTCTTCTCTGTGCAGCAGACAGGCCAGCCAGCAGAGGAGTGATTTTTATGCATGATGCTTTCTTCTTGAACTTCTGCTCAGGATGAGGATTCAAAGTGGTTTAACTTGACCTGTTTGTGTGAGTGACCTTGTGCTCTAGGCAAACAGGAGACTGCCAAGTAGAGAAGGATACTCTTCTCCCTGTGGGTCATTAAGCACAGGCTTTGGGGTTTATTTGCTTTGTTGTGTTTTGCTTTGGTTTGTTTTTTTCTCAGATCTAGAGGGGAAACACATGAGATAAAGCATCAGATATAGCAACTAGGACTAATCATCTTATAGACTTCAATGGGAGTATTTTATTAGAGGATTCCATTGCTCAAGAATATTGCTCAGGCACTGATGTGGATGTGCTTACACGAGCAGACTGTGTTAGCAAAAGCAAAGCAAGGGAGAGGAAGAAGGTGGTGGTGGGGGAATTGTTTGTTATGCTGGCAGGAATACATATGCTGATGCAAGCTGTGTTTATATTAGCAGGCTATTCTGATACAGCTAATTAATCAGAATTTGTCTACCAAAGTGTGCCTCCCTCAGAGCTTACAGTCCTTTTGCAGGTGTTGAAGGAGAAAAAGGAATGGGTGGAGTTGCACAGCTGATGATGCTTAATAGAGGAAATGTGTTAAAGGATATGTAGCTTTTCTTTTTCCATAAGGACATAGAGAAAAACTAGAACACAAGTTGAGGCAACAAGAAATAAGAATAGAAAGTGGAAAACTTCTAAGACAGTAAGTGGGGAAAATAAAAGGTGAAGTGGGGTTTTTTGTGTGTTTTATGAAAGTCCTTGAAAGGTGATGGGGAAGTGAACATGGAAGTGAACCTCTGTCTGTATCTTCAGAGCTGTGGAAGCTGTGTGTTCATTCCCTTTTGGTCCTGATGGAGGTCTGGATGCGCTCTGCAGTGGCAGTGCCAGGAGAAATACAGGATTAGAAATTTGCCAGATTTCTGTGACACACGAAAATGACTTGGGAGGCTTGTGAAACAAGAGTCAATGATTGCTCCAGATTTGATTCCCTCCCAGAAAAGCAGTAACTGTGTAACTTGGCATCTTGGGTATTTTTTGCTTTTATTAATGCTTAGTTATAACACTGAATACACCAAAGTAGTCAACAGGATTTTTTTAGTGATTGTCTTGGTTCAGTCTTCATTCATAGAACAAAAGTTGGCTGTGAAACAGAATGAACCGTTAGATAAAACATCAAGGTTTCACCTAAAGACTTTCATATCAGTGGACTTCCTTGCTAGAATCAATTATGTAGCTGCTGCTATCAGAAGATAGCAAATGGTAAATGCAGTTTCATTTTTGTAATCAATTACCTAGCCCTGGAACTTGTTAGCAAAGGTTAGAAGCTGTAATAATTTTCAGCAAACGCCTGCACATTATCCCAGTGTATTTCTGTACTCTGCATTTTAAGGAGATTAGGGAAGTAAAATATTTCTCCCTCAAGTCTTTTAAACTGGCTTGTGAATGATAAGGATCAAGCCCTTCAATTTCTGAGCATCATTTGCATTCATCCCACAACAGATTTGATGGCCTACACTTTCTCATTAGTCAAACACTTTTCTTCCCTTGTAAGCATAGATTGCTTCCTGCTTTGTGAGATTAAATGAGGTTTGCATGGTCCCTGCATGATTCGTTTATCCACATAATCAGATTCATTTATCCACATCATCAATAAGAATTAGTAGATAAGGGCCATGGTAATGAACAATAACTTCCTTTTTCTTCCTGTTATTTCATATCCCTCTGACTTTCTCAACAAAGATCCAAAATTCTTTGAATGTAGAAGTTACTCGTTGCTGGTGACAGGCGATGAATGCATTGTGACAGAAAACTGCCAGTCTTCCAGTGTTGTGAGCCCATTCCAGCCAGCATTTGCAAGTCTTGGTGTTCCTGTTCTTGAAGTAAAATCATGGAGTAGTTTTGGTTGGAAAAGACCATCACCCAACTGGTGTCTCCAAGCACCACACTACAGATCTTTTAAATATCTCTAGGGCTGGTGACAGCCCCGCTGCCTGAGCAGCCTGTTTCAATGCTTAAGGATCTTTTCAGTGAAGAATTTTTTCTTAATATCTAATCAGAACCTTCCCTGGCACAAATTGAGACCATTCACTCCTGTTCTGTCACTTTTTACTTGGGAGAAGAAACTGTCCACACCTTCCTTCAAACTCCTTTTGGGTAGCTGTGGGAAGCATTAAGGAGTGTGTGACCCATAGGTCTAGATAGGTAATCCCCCTGCTCTACCTGGCCCTGCTGAGGCCACATCTAGACTACTGTGTCCAGTCCTGGGTTCCCCAATTCAAGAGAGACAGGGATGTACTGAAGACGACAGGGAGCTTGGAGCATCTCCCTTATGAGGAAAGGTTGAGGGACCTGGAACTGTTTAGCCTCGAGAAGACTGAGAGGAGACCTGATCCACACCTATAGATACGTGAAGTGTGGCTGCAGGGAGGATGGTGCCAGACTGGTTTCAGTTGTGCCCAGGGACAAGATAAGGAGCAGCGTGCACAAACTGGAACAGAAGTTTTGTTTAGAAATAAGAAACATTTTTACTCTGAGAGCAGCATAGCCCTGGAAGAGGCTGCCCAGCAAGGTTGTGGAGTCTCCCCTGGAGATAGTTCAAACCTGTCTGGATGCAGCCTTGTGCAATGTGCTTTATAGGCAGTCAGTCCTGCTTTGGTGGGGGGTGTTGGACTTGGTGATCTCTTGATGTCCCTTCCAACTAGGACAATTCTCTTTTATTGTGGTCTCCATCTAATTCCTTCACAGCATTTGTCAGAGCAGATGTGGTTTTGCCATGTTAATGACATTATCCTGTGTCTCTGAGTGTGCACTAGAAATATTTTTAAGACAGAGAAAAATGTAGCGATGAGTGGAGTTCTGACCACTGTATTTTTCTGTAGTTTGACTATTTCCTACTACTTATAGCTCACTGTTGTTATCTGCATTTTTATATTGAAAATACAAGTGATGTTTTGAATTGGAACTTCATGAAGCAGAGCAATGGTTCCTGCAACCATGGAACCAATGGTTCCACAAGGATCTGTCTCTCAGCATCCTGAAGTAGCTTTTCTTTACCAAGCAAGTTCTTGCCGAAGTTCCTAACTCTTTGAAGATGGTTATCCATAAAAGCATATACTGCACTTCAGACATTTTCCTCTTTTTCCACAGATCAAGGAAACTGATGCTTGACTACTTTTTGCTTTCTTTCCCTCTCCTCCCTTCCATTTCTTACCCTACCAGACCCTGAGATCCTTGCTGTGTTACTGCTGTGTTTCAGCACAGCTCTTACAGTCTTGCCTAATCAGGCAAGGTAATGAAGAGGCACATCAGGCTGCTCTCAGGATGCAGTTTCCACTTAATTGTGTGCTCTTGAATTGTCCTCTTAAGAGAAGTTTTTTCAGAGATGGACTGTGTGTCCCTTCAGAGACAGTTTCAAAAACCCATTTGGATGTCTTAAGCATTAAGGAAGCTGTCCAGTAACTTCTCTTTCTTTAACTCGTTTACAAGCTGTGAAAGTGGGGCATGCTAATTACACCTCATCACTTTTAAGGTCACTTCAGCAACTCCTCCAATTAAGTTGTCTATATCAGTAAAACAGGTTTCTGCTTTTTCCAGATTTTTACTTGATTAAGACTAAAGTCTCTTGTGCCCCTTTGGTAATCACTGTAAAACTTCAGCAAGTGAAGAGAAATAGTGGTTTCCTCATGTAATAAATACAGTGGTTTTTTTCAAATTGCAGGGCTATTTTGTTATAGGGAGCAGTGCACTTTGTGGGACTTGGATGATGTATAGTTTTTGTCAATTCAAATTGAATCACCTTGCTGCTGAGGTTTTGTTTGGTTTTGGCTTTTTATGTCACTGCCAGAGCTTATCCTTTTGTGTTAATTTCTTTCGCTGATCTTGGAAAATATTTTATTTTTGTAGGAGTGTGAGCCCTTACTGTGGAATAACTCAAACCAGCACACTGGTTAAGGTTTAACATTGCAAGTAGTGAAGGTTCTTCATTATTTTTTCAATTAATATTATGCTCTGGTAAATAAACAGGCAAGTCCCTGAGAATTTTTAATGCTGGTTAGTTAATACTGTTCAGTTATAAGGTGGCAGCTCTACTTCTGAGATCACTTTGTCCCCATATCTGCTTTGTGTGTTACTTGTGTAACTTCTCTATTAAAACATTAAACTAGTTAAGTTCTGTATTAGTAGATTGTACATGCAAATTGACTTCAAACTAGAAATTAGTACAGTTGTCTATCTCTTACAGTTTGGCACCAGAGTTCTCCTTTAGGGTTTTTTTAGTGCTTATTGCTGAATATTATGCTTATGAGTATGCTTATTAGCCAGCTCTCATACATTCAAGAGACTGTCTTCATGGCTGTGAATGCTTGGTGCTCTTGTGCAAGATTGATTGCTATACTTTGCTCTTGTGCTCTTATGGAATCATAGAATGTACTGGATTGGAAGGGACCTCCAAAGGTCATCTAGCCCAAGCTCCCTACCACAAGCAGGGCCCTCACTTGCCAGACCAGGTTGCCCAGAGCGCTAGCGAGCCTGACTCTAAATGTCTTCAGAGATGGGATGTCCACCACCTCTCTAGGCAACCTGTTCCATTCAAGAATGAACCCGCTGATTCAAGAATGTTTTCCTAATGTTCAGCCTAAATCTACCCTTCTTCCAGCTTCAAACTGTAACCCCTTGTTTCCTGCCCCTGTGAACAGTTCTTCCCCATTCTTCTTTTAGTCTCCCTTCATGTATTGGAAAGTTGCTGTAAGGTCCCCCTTCTTCTTGTGGGCATTTGATCAAGTTTTTCACTTCTGAAGTTTTACTGGGCTAGTTCATAAATAGCTATGTAGTCTCTTAAGCGAATGCATTTCAATATTCCGCAGTGCTGTGTTCTTTCTTCACTGATGTTGGCAAGTTGTACTAAATGTTGTAGAAAAAAACCCAAAAAACAACAAAGCTAAGCACAAGTGATCTTTGTGAATAATTGTGTGCTTCTGGAAGAGTTCTGCTTAGCTTAACGCACACTTTAATTCTCCAGAAAGCACCCAAATCAAAGATGACGCTTACTACTGAGAAGGAAGTTGTGATGAAGGGGGGTTTGGTATCTTCTCACAAATGACAATTGATAGGATAAGAGGAAATGTCTTCAAGTGGTGCCGTGGGAAGTTTAGGTTAAAGATCAGTGTGAAAACTTCTTTATCAAAAGGGTCATAAAGCATTGTGCCAAGCTGCCCAAGGCAGTGATTGAGTCTCTGTCCCTGGCAGTGTTTAAAAGTCATGTAGGGGACATGGGTTTTTTTCTTACTTCTCCAAGGCGTTGTGGGTGCCCCATCCCTGGAAATGTTCGAGGCCAGGCTGGATGGGGCCCTGAGTAACCTGATCTAGTGGAGGTGTTCCTCCCAGTAAAGCAGTGCTCTGCTATTTCTCACTTAGCTGGGAAAAAAGTTGGTTATTTTGTGTACTTGTGAACGAATGTGAAAAGCGGATTTCAAATAGCCGGACTCTACTCCCTTGTAATTATGAAATTGGGACTAATGGATTTTAGTTTCTTAACATCGTTTCTTGCCGCTATCCAAGAGTTGAAGTAAATGCACTAATGGCAAAGAAGGGAAAGAAACATCCTACCCACTAGCTGGTGTAAATAAATATGCATAATTACCTGAAGTGACACACAACTGGGCTTTCCAACGTGACTTTGGAATGGACCCACGCTAGCATTAGCTTTGTCTGTCTATAGTTTATCACACAATACTTGTTATCATGTGATTTCACTAAACATTATGTGACCCTGTTTTAGGAACTAATGGATTACAGTGACAGTGATGTGTGTTTCTGGATTTCTAAAAGGCATGCAAAAACAAACCCCAAACAATCAAAAGCTAAAAGGCTCAAAGCAAACCTACCCCACCCCAGACAATGCTGTAATGGTGGTGTCAGTTTTACTGCTTTGGAGTTAACCATCAAATCTTTCCTTTGTTTTTTCGTAAGACAGAATGGTATGAAAGATAAAGTAAGTAATTCCAAGGTAAGTGGAATGTATTGCTTCTGTATTAATTTATCTCCAGTGTTCAGATGATAAAATATAAAGCAACCAATGGTGGCTGGTTCTGCTGTAATCTCAGCTTCCTTTGTTATGAAAACCAGGTCCCGCAGCAGCAGGCAGTGACAGCCTGTGCATGCAATATTTCTCTTACAAAGGAGAGGATAAGCAGTGTGGAAGTGCTTGAAGTTTGTTTTAGATTTAGTCAGTTTCGTTTGTTGTTGACTTTTGTTGAATTTTGAAAATTGCTTTGCTGACTTTCCTGAGAAAGCGGTAAATGTCACTACTCTTAAGAATCACTGTACAGTATGTAGGATAGCTCTGTTTTGCCCACAAACAGTGTAGGAAACAAATAAGGAGAATAGGCTATCAAGAAAAGAAATGCTTAACTCTCTGTGTTTTACATTCAGACATTGACCTATAAATCAGCTATATAACGCTGCTTTTCAGTTTGCTAGCTGGTAAGTTTTTAGTTCTGTCATTTTCTTCAAGAGAAGTTGGAAAGACTGGGTTTATACTGAAATTACATGCAGCATTAAAACAAGAGTAATGTTCATGTGCCCAGCTTCTGAAACTGGTCAAACAGAGCTTCAAAACCTGAAGGGCTGACACTGGACATCTCTTTCACATTTACCATGATTTAATTAAGTTTTTGAGAAGTCTTATTTGAATACTGAGATTGTAAGTTGTCTGGGAAGAGTGTTACAAGAATGAATAGGATGTCTCTCCACCTTTTTTCTCAGCTCTCAGCTTGTGTGGGAGGGACATGGAAGGAAAGGACAGATAAAGCGATCAAATGAGGCTGGCAGCAAGCTTGTGTAACACAAGTGGGTTAGAGATCTGTCTGCTAAAAGAAATCTCTGTGCGCATGAAGAATTTGTACTTCAGATGTATAACCCAAAGGCTCAAACAAATTGGAGTCTTTCATGCAAATACAAACTGCTGTCCTAGAAATGAAACATTCAAGTTTTGAGCAAAACCAAACTAAGTGACTTAACAAAGCAGCTAGAGATGCTCAGCTTGACACTTAGGGTGATAGCTGTTTGGCACAAGGGCCATGGTGAAATTTCCTGAGAAGCAGGAGATCACAGAATCATTAGGGATCGGAAGGGACCTCAAAAGATCATCCAGTCCAATCCCCCTGCCACAGCAGGATCACCCAGACCACATTGCACAGGAACACATCCAGGCGGGCCTTGAATGTCTCCAGAGACAGACTCCACAACCTCCCTGGGCAGCCCGTGCCAGCACTCTGTTGCCCTCACTATGAAGAAGTGTCTTCTGATATTTATATGGAACCTCCAAACCGTTGATTCAGCCAGCTGGAGGGACAACCTCAACATCTGAAACACCCCAAGGAGTTGAGGGGGTAAAAAATGTATGCATTTGCCTATTTAGTGGCTGGTATTCTTTATAAGGAAATGCAAGGTGGTGGGGCTGTTGTGTGAGGTGGGTGGTTGGTTTTTTCCTTCATTTAGCAAAACCAGCAGACTTGTTTGGGGAGTGTTTACTTCTGGACTCGGCTTCTGCTCAGAGAGCTACCAAAGCATGAAATAAGTCACTGCCAGGCAGTACCTCTCCCTTTCAAACCCTGTGTTTGTGCCAACACACACAGTGTTCTTTTTTCTAAGTCATGGATAATGGCAGTGGTGTGTAGCATGCTTGTGTGAATCTACATGAGGAAAGAGATTGCTGCTGTGAGACCCTTGGAGGTATAAGCCCTATGCCTTGACAATTTTTTTTATTTAATTATATTTTTTTACTGCTTTTCCATATGAAGAGAAAAGTATGATTGTTTGCTTTCCACACTGAAAATACAATGTGGAGGCTTTTTACCCCTGAGTTGATCTCTGGGACCCTTTATGTTCCCATATGGAAATGTGGTCTGGCCATAACACTAAAAAAGAGAACGTTATTGTAGCCAGTATTACGTTTACAGGTAGCAGTGTTTTTTTGATCTAGGAATTCAGTGTCAGTTGAGTGTCTAGGCTGTGCTGTATTGAAAAAAGAAGCTTTGGGAAACTTATCCCACAACTGTATCAGAAAAACCCCTGTTCACTTCATTATCTCTAATCCCTTCTCAGAGGGTTGGCAAAGGCTGATTTTTGGGTGCTGTTACAAGCCAGTGAAGAAATGCAAGGGTATTTCTTTCTCTGCCACCTGAAAGTTGCACATTATTAAAAAGACCAATCAAGTCTTTCTTAATTGTGATTCATCTCCGTTAGTGAGCAGAGAAGGCAAGAATAGATAACTTTATCTTCTTACTGCTGAGGATTTTTTTTTTTGGGGGGGGGTAGCCTTCAAGTTCAGGAATTGCTTAGATTGCTTTTTGAAAGGCCAAAGATATAATCTTGAGAACAGTGGTGGGGTTTTTTCACACAGTTTAGTAGCATGAAGGAATCCGTTGTGTAAAGGCTATGTCACAAAAATGTTAGACTGTTTTTTTTATCTGAAGTGTGAAGTTTTAATAGCCGTTTTAAAAGCTATTGTGAAGCACTATTCACATCCTACAAAGGTTAAGTTTTATAGTGTTCTAAAAATGGTGGTGCTCAGCTTAGAAATGCATTTGGAATTCTCTAGCACCATCTATAACGTTAGTGTGGTGGAGATACTGAATCTGAATTGATCTCTTCTGGCCGAGGACCCAAACTGTGAAGTGCAATTCTTTTTCAAAAAACATTCTTTTACAGTGTAATATTCAGGAAAAGGAGATTAAATTTGACATCTAGAAGAAAACCATCCTCAGAAGTGTGATCAAAGGAAGAGACGCTCATGAGCTTTCCTTATATGAGCATGTTCTTATATGGAAATAAATCAAATAATATCTGAAATGAGAATTATCACATAATGGCATGGGCCCGGTCCAAGCATCAGGAGAGAAATTTCCTACTTTAGCACTTTCAAATGCCCGGGTTCAGTCACTGTAATTTGGTGTGTGATAGCAGCTGGCTAATTACGAGTGCATGCCAGTACTGCGTTTATTAAGAAAGATAGACTGGCCGTAGCTCTGTATACAATCCAAACTGAAGCAGGTCAGCAAATTCTTACTGTTTGTTTGATAAAGCTGTGACTGTGGAGTTTGGCATTCCCTTGGTAAGAACTGTCACAGGTATTAAGAAAGATAAAGAGAGAAGCGCTTGAGCAACAGAACATTTACTTGGAATTGTTAAATGTTTTAAGGTAGTGATGTGTGAACTAGGTGTTGGAATGTGCTGGTGATTTGCTGGAATTCTCGAAAGTGTGGGGTCACAGAACAGATTTTTGGGTTACTTGGGTGCTTTGATACACCAAGCCCAGCGACCATGGGTTTAGGAAAGGAAGGTCCTGCCTAAACAACCTAGTTCCATTCTACAGCTGGGTAAGCTGCCAAGTGGATGAGGGAAAAGCTGTGGATGGGGTCTACACAGTCTCCCACAGGATCCTCATGGAAAAGGCAGATAGGTGCACCCTCAGCTAGGTGAAAAACGGGCTGGATGACTGGGCACAGAGAGTGGTTATGAATGGTACCCCACCCAGTTGAATGTCCAGTGACCAATGCTGTCCCCAGGGACCAATGCTGGACCCAATTCTATTCAGTATCTTTGCTGATGACCTGGATGAAGGGATCAAATCTGCTCTTAGGAAATTCACAGATAACACCAAGTTAGGGGGAAGTGTTGATCTATTGGAGGAGAGGATGCTGTTGCAGAGAGATCTGGACAGGCTGGATCAATGGGCAGATGCCAATGGGATGAAGTTTAACAGGGCCAAGGGCAGGGTCCTACCTTTTGACTACAATAACCCCCAGCACTTACAGACTGGGGGATGAGTGGCCGGAGAGCAGCCTGGCAGAGTTGGACCTGGCAGTACTGCTTGAAAATCAGCTGAGCAGGAGGCAGCAGGATGCCCAGGTGGCATGAAAGGCCAACAGCATCCTGGCTTGTATCAGGAATAGTGTGGCCTGCAGGGCCCAAAGGAGCAATGAGTCTGGGGAAGAGACTGGAGGGGAAGTCTGATGAAGAGAGTCTAAGGTAGACTGGAGAAGAGGAGACTCAGGAGGGAACCTTATCACTCTCTAAAACTACCTGAAGGGAAGTTGTAGATAGGTGTGGGTCGAGTTCTTCTCCCAGGCAACTAGCGACAGGACAAGAGGGTAGGGCCTGAAACTGCCAGGGGATGATTAGCTTAGATGTTAGGAAACACCTCCTCACAGAAAACATGGCTAAATGTTGGAATGGACTGTCCAGGGCAGTGATGGAGTCCCCATCCCTGGAGGTGTTTAAGCAAAGACTAGCTGTGGCACTTAGTGCCATGGTCTAGTTTATTGTGGTGATGTCAGGTCATAGGCTGGGCTAGATGATCTCAGAGGTCTTTTCCAACCTCAATAATTCTTTGATATTCTAAATTTTTCATCTCAGCCCAATGAAGTAGTTTGTATTTACATTTTTAAAATTGTGTTATAAAATAAATTTAAATATTGTAAACTGAAAAAAGTATAATTATCAAGTCCATAAAATTTGGAAAAAAAATCCTAAGCTTGTAAATCTGCTCCATATTAATTTATGCCAAGTGTAGAAGTTTGATAAGCCATTCTTATGGGAATACACAAAGGATAAAGTAGTCCTGCTAAGAAGTTCTCACAGTTGTACTTAGGAAACAATAATTGTAATTGCAAAATAAATACACAGGTTTAGTTTATTGCTAAGAGTGTAAGTTGATGCAGCTACATTTTTACAACTTTGCTTTTCCTGTATTAACTCCTCCCCTCCCAAGTCTGAGGCAACAAGTACCAAAGCCGTTTTGTATTCACATGGAAGTAGAATTCTGTGGTGATAGTGTTTCCAAATTGGATAGTAAATATTTTTCCATCTTAAAGTTTAAAGGCTGGATGGACTCTTACAACCATCAGCAAGATTCCGTAAGACTTGTTTTTCAATTTTTGAAAAATGTGCAGAGGTGGGGAAGGTGGGAAGGCTGTGACTGACCTTTAATGTCAAAGAATAAATATGCTCGAGCTCTCTAATTCAGAAGTGCCCTTCTTTTCCCTTCTTTCCTATTGATGTTTTTTTCTTTAGAGATGTGGTGTTTTCTGCCTTCTGCTCTTCTGCTTCTTCCCCCTGTGACCCCCATTAGGGTTGTTGCAGTTGCCTCTAGTCAACCTACACTCCTTGCTGCAGCACCATCTGGCAGGTGGTACACCCTTTTGGGACCAAAGTCTGACTGGTGTGGTTTTGCCTGAGCTATACCTTGGAATGGACATGTTGTGCTGGAGCACGTGTGAGAGGTGTGGGGATCCTGTGCCTGCAGCCTTTGTCCTGCTTTGCTGAGTGATGTAGACATAGCCCACATGATCTCACATTCCTCACCCCATCCTTTTTACCATCAGATAGTTATGTCTGAAGAGCAAATGAAGGAGGATACATCTCCATTAAATCTCTCTCAGAAATAGAAGCTTTGATTTGTTGAAAGATTTAACTTGAACAGTAATTTTACCTTTTACAGACAAAGCGGTTTTAGGTTGTTTAGTTTGGCTATAACTGGTGCTCTGCTGTGAGTATTTTAACCTCGCGTGTCAGCAGTAAGCTGCTATTTCAGATGATCTTTTGGTTAATAAACAAGGCAAGATTCTGAATTTTCAGTGTGATTGAATTGCAAACCCATGAGCTTTGTGGTGTTTGTAGTAGTGCCATTGGTGTCAAGCACTTCTGTTTTGCTCAGAGTTCCATCTATACACAATCCTGTTAAAAATTAGGGAGAATCCAGAACAACTTGGAAATTCCTAAGAAGGACACAACATGGTTCTCTGAAATGTACTCTGTACTTAGGGCATTAGGTGTGCAGAGGTTTTCTTGATGAACAGAAGTTTCTTGCTCACAGATGCTTAGTTCAAAGTTCAAGCCAAAGCCCTGTTATTTGGAATAGCAAGACTTTGCTTATGATTTCAGTTCTCCGTTACAGAAGGCTGTGTTTTTGTGTTATTTCTGCAATTCATGTTTACAAGTTACTGTGCAAATTGCAGATGCCTTCTAGCTTGTAGTGGGAGTCTGAACACCAGCATTAGAACAGGAGAAAAAAAGGAAAGCTAGCAGACTTTTCTGCTGTACCTGACAATAGCCTCGCTGTTTAGATGAAAGACAGTTGGCAATGGGACCGGTGCACTTTACAAATATGCAAATGCTGTATGGTTTTGACATTAGCGTTAAAGGTTCTTACTTAAGAGTAATTGCCCCAACCATCTCCATGTAGTTCAGATGGTTGCTTTCAGAGGAATCTATCCACCAAACCTACAATCAAAGCACTTAAGCACTTGCATAGGTGCAATTTAGAGATGATACAAGGGTATTTTAACTAAATTTCATAGCAAGACATGTCATTAGATCTGTTATTGCAGGAGGGAAGTTGTGAGGGTAGTGCCACGTTACAGTACATTGAATTCAGTAATTTTAAGTTTCAGGCCATTTTTAGGTAATGAAAACCCAGATCCTGAGCTTACCTGTAGCTCTTTATGGTACCTAATCCATCAAAAACCACCCACAGATAGCTCTTTTGAAATTCCTGCTTGGAAATGTCAAAAATTAAAGACTTTCCCATAAACATCCATCCATAAAATTCTGCCTTTTGATGCATGTGAATGTCTTCGTGAATATTGCTTGGATTTAATATTTGGGCTTTGCCACGGAAGACTATTAGAAAGATGTGGATTTGTTGAAGAACACTGACAACTGGATTGCTGTTCCTCAAGTGAGGATTGTGAGGAGTCTGTGTACCGTTAAGATTCCTTACAATGTGGACTTTCTGTTGGTTCTTAAAAACCAGGCCATCTTCTTAATATAACCACTTAAGCAGAGGATTATTTTACCTACAGGGTTTTTTGCCTGATTATGTGCTGTAGGGGTAATAGCCTTTACAGATATTTAGTTAAGCAGCAGTGTGTAGCTGCATAATGTTTTCTGCACAGCTTTGTCTCTTGACATCATGAAATGTGCACACAACTTGTTTCCTTCCCCGTAAGGGCCTGTCCAGATGGGTTTGCTGGCAAAATTTGCATCAAGATGGCTTATAGCAAGAGATCGCTCATTATTTACTTCAGAATAGGATAAATAAGCAGGGGTTTGCAGTTATCTGTATCAAGTGCACTCATTCTAATGTTGCACTGTAGTTTTCTGGGGTTGTACTGACAGAGGAAAGAGCTCTGCTCTAAACTGTCTTTTGACTGCAGGTCTGCACTTTTACAGTGTCTGAGTATCATTTGCTGAAGCTGTGAAGTCTTACGTGGATGCTTTAGGACGCCAATGGTTTGGCATGTGTGTTGTGAGAACTTCAATCAGCTGTCTCAGGGTGTAGTAACAGACATTTAAAAGTGCTTTGGTGGTTCACATGTTTGGAATGATTTCTTGAAGCCCATTTGCTTTCTCAGTATGTACTCTGTGATGAATGAACTGAAAAGCCTCATGGCAGAGTTAAAAGAGATGCAACACAGCATCGTGGAAGGAGGTGAGAGGAGGTGGTGGAGTTTATTATCAGCCACAGTAAGCATGTTCTCTTGTCCTTAGCATGTTTTAAATAACTGGAATATAACATTCTGTGTGACTGAAGGAAGAGGTAAATGTCTTTTATTCCTACAAATTTGATTACCTTTCCATTACAAAATAGAGGAAGCCACTAAACTTGCAGTACAGCAATGCCATTACACTCACAGTGTATGATGTTTCCTGTGCGAAATAAATCCCTGAGGAAAAAGTAGGGGGGGAAACCCCATGTAATTGTGACATCTGGGCTTGAAGCAAATAATACAGTGACACATTTAAATTTTTTGCAATGACAGGGTCTCATGGCCCTCAGGAGTCCTCCTGAGAATTAAGGATGGAGGAGGGGTCTGCATTCCCCTCTGGTTAGTGTATTCTGTTTTCCCCAGGGGTCTTGTCTGCACCCAAAACCCGATAAGTTAGCTGTCTCCCGTTTTCCTCAGAGTGTGTGTAACAGCATTGTGACACAGTGTCTGTTTTGTTCTGTTTTGTTTTTTTTCTTCCTCAGTTGGGTTTCTTTTTCTTTTCTTCTGGGCTGTGAGTTCAAGCAATTCTTTCTTTTTAGCGAAGCTGCTTTGTTGCCTGTTGAATTCTCAGCGAAATCTGGTTGCTGTGCTTGAATTGCAGGCATCAACCCAGGACTGATTCAGACCTTCATTTTAGACCCAGGACACAGGGGATTGACCCATTTCATTGACCACTCCACTTTTCTGAGTAGCTGCTGCCTGCATTTCGTTTCATTAACTGTGTTTTCTTTAGGAGAATGCTAAATTTACTGAAGATGGGCTGTCTGCTTCAGTGTGTTGCATGTGTGTTGTTAGCCTGTGCAGAAGAGGGCTTCCACAGTAATCTACAATTTCATGGGAGAAGACGTGTTCTCATGTAGTGCTTGTATAACCTAGGGTGCTGAAAGGAACTGTGCTCACATAGGTCAGAGAGGGGGTTTGAGAGTTTGTGTTTGGAGAGATGTTACTGGCCTGTAAGCATGAGGTCCATGTTTACATGAATGAAGCTCAATATCCTTGGAGATTCCCACAGTTCTTCAGTGTGAAAATTTTCTAAAGGAGACCAACTATCACATATTTAAAGGTTCTTAGGAAAATTTGCCCTCCAAAAGACAGTTACCAAATGTTACACAATTAACTACTTCTGGAAACAAGGAAAGACAGATTTTTGAATATATAATTTACACCAGCGTCAGATGAATTTGTAATTCAGAGGTAAGGGAGGGGGTTGTTTGTTCTTGACTGATTGTAATTGCAGCTAGATTATTTTAAAAAATCAAAGCAAAGAGAAATTTTAAGAGTAATTTTAGCATGGGACAAATGCAACTCACATCATAGCACTAATATGAAATTCTTGACTTCTATCAATACAAATTGAAAAATATCTTAGTATTTTATTATAATATTCAGTGGTGACATCAATCAGACCTTGATCCACTCTTCCCGAGGCTGTTACGTTTTCAGCCTGTCTAAGCAACTTGAAATAGCAGTTATTTG
Organism: Upupa epops; assembly: GCA_013397515.1. Classification (NCBI taxonomy): domain Eukaryota; kingdom Metazoa; phylum Chordata; class Aves; order Bucerotiformes; family Upupidae; genus Upupa; species Upupa epops. Next base: position 810,993 of record VZRI01008977.1, read on the forward strand.
AGGGTGGAGGTAGATGAGCCTACTGGAGCTGTCAGATCTCACGTACACTAACTCAGCAGAAAGAGCAAGATTCACTGCAAATCTTGTTGCAAGCTGTGGATGATCTGTAATTAGAGGACGTGGGGTTAGCTGTCACAGCATGCTTGAACCTCTTGTCTTCAACCAATCTTGTAGCCGAGAGCCCTTTAAAACTACTCTAACAGAGATAGGGAAGAGGGTTGTTTAGAAGTGTCTCACTCATAGATGTCAAGTTGTTTAATGGCAGCTTTGATTGTGGTTATACTGGGTATAATGTGGCTTGGAACAAAAGAGAAGTACAGGACAAAACTGAACATCTGTACTTGGGCCATTGTGCTGATTCATTTACTAAAGTGACATCTTTCTGTGGCACAGTGGAAATCCCAGGGAGAATATCAGGGAATGAGTAAAATCCACGGGACTTCTTCAGTAATCTGTTGCCTTTTTTGAGGCACACAGTTTTCTTTATTTTTTTGTCAAAGAAGATAGATGGTGGACACTAGAGAGGCAGTCATCTCATTTTCTCATTGGCCTAGTCTAGTCAGAGGTTTCCCTGTCCGTGGCAGGGAGGTTGGAACTAGATGATCACTGAGGTCCCTTCCAACCTAAACAACTGTGTGACAGCTATGTGGCATTTCATATGAATCAGTCAGCAGATCTGTCAGGACTGCTGTTGACACCTCTACAAGAGGCAAACTTCTCTTTTCAGTGACTTGAAGGGAAGTAATGATTCTGGAGTTTCCTTCTTTCAGAGGCATTTTCTTCAGAAGAGGTAGCTAACTCATGATAAGGGAAAGTAAACTTTCCCCAATGTTTGCAAGGAAAAGATGTATTCTGTGCTGTGTATGGACAACAGAGAACCTATGGAATGAGGCCACGTTTTAGTATTTGTTTCTTGATACTCTCAGAAGGAGAAGTTAGTTATGTGATGATTTAGAGGAAGCCATGCAAATAACTTTACCAGATGAAGATGTCTTGCACATTTGGGACTGGAAATTCAAACACTGAAGTGAAGATCCCTGAAATGAAATACCTGCTATTAGACACTAGGACTTGTGAATTAGAGGAAAAACCATTGATCATTTTTGGGTCTGAGTCTTGTTGTATTATGAGGCTGTAGTGTTTACAGTAGATCGCCTGCTTTCTCTTAAGGAAGGCTGGTAGCTGTTGGCAATGCTCAATTGAAACTCTTGGAGACATGCATTAGCAAGGAAATGAAAAATGCATGTTGTGTGAATGCTTATTCGAGCTATATGTCTCTGTGATGACCCTGCATGAAATAGAATTTATAGAAAGATATTTCACTTCAAAAGAAAACAGCTACAATAACCAGCTGGGAAATGCAGTAGATGATCCTGATCAGACTCCCCTGTTCTTTATTCACGTTGAAGTCTGCTGTGTGGCAAGCAAGCGCTCAAAACTAGAACTATAAATAATTATGTCAATCAGTGCATAATTTATCTTTGTATTTGTTTATTGCCTTGGGTACTTGATCAGACAGCTTGACATTCCATTAATTAGTAACCTTAGTGTTAAGTTCTCAGCACTGTTTAATTAATTGGTTGTGTTACAGAGGCTCTGCTGGCTGGGAAGGCCAGGAACTGTGCTGTGTAAACACCTCTGTTAATGTCAGCTCAAGGTTAAGATACACTTATATTTGTTTTTAGCTTAATTGAACAAATCGGCCGTTCAGAGCCTAGGTACCAGGTCTAGAGGCAATTCTGTGAAACAGTGGAAAGGAGACATTGCAAAATCAATGCAGCCTCCCTCACAGGGCAATACGGAGGAGCCATCTGTCTTCTTCCTAGATGAACTGTCAGCTTTCTAGCAGAGGCCTTATCCAAAAAAAGTCAAGGATGGCACTACTAAAAAGACCAGTGTTACCTCTTCCCCTTGACAGGTTGGCCGGAGTGGGGTGGTTGCTCTCTGTCACACAAAAAGCAACGCTGTGAAGAAAAAGGCTTTTTGCTGTTAGTAAACTAGCTGTAGAATATTCATTAGCTGCAAAGGGAATACTCTCCTTTACCCTTCCTTGTTCAAAAATGGGCTGTTTAAATAAAAAGATGACTCATGCACCTTTTGGGTTTAGCATGACCTGCAAACTGCCATCTGTTGAAACGTAGAATTCCCCGTGCCCGTATTTAACTCGTGTAGTTCAGCGTATATTTTTCTAATACAGAAATTCTGCAAAGTAGATGTTCATATTCATTGCACGCATCTGGTTGCTGTAGATAAACTAAGTAAATGAAATTAATTAATATGATTGTATTCTCAGTTTAATCTTTATTTCCTTGTGATTTGCCTTAGGCTTCAATACCAAACTGTCTCTTAGCTTGGGAGTTCGTGTTACATTATTTTCTGATATGGGAAGTAATCCCAAGGGCTTGAAAAGCTCATAAATCTAGGTAGAGTGACCACTGCTATCGACTGCAGCTTTGTATCTGAATTCTTCTGGCTGAAACAAATCACTTTAATATTAAGAGACTTAAAAGTCTAGAAGCAGCTTGAATGCATTTTTCTCAAAATCTGTAGTTTACACATGGTTTAATACCTTAAAATTATAAAATTAATATTGAAGTAGGGTTAGAATGACTTTTTTTGTTAACATGAATGTGAGTGGACCAGTTCAGGGTGATACTTTCATGGTCTGTGGGTTATGAACAAGGAGAAACTGGCTGCTCCAATCAATGATTGTAGCAATCATGATATGAAAGTACCAGGATCTTGAGGGAATCTCAGGTGACCTAGTAAGTTCTTAAGACTGACTTCCTCCTTTGCTCCATGCATGGATATGTTTTCACTTGGAAAATGTTTCTACCTGTTACTCAGGGAAGCCAGTAGTTAGATCGGGCCAGCTTCAGCTCGAAAGGGCAGTAGCTGGGAGGTGGGAACACCCAAGAGACTGCAAAAGAGACATTTATAACGAACGGTGATTGTCTTACAAAAGCCAAAGCCCAGCCAGAGCTGAAAGTGGCAGCAAGGACAACTTCTGCCCTGAATGAGCACTAAAAGAGTAAATAAGGAAAATGTGGGCCTGTTGTTGAACTGTACAGGTGGTTGGGCAACAGTGGACACAGTTAAGAAGTCCTCAGACAAAGTAATTCCCCAGAACCTTCGTTTTTTGCAATTTTGTAGAGATTACAGAAAAGGCAGATGGACTCTGTACTGAGGTTCAGAGGAGAATAATAGAAGATAATAGTTGTAAATTGAAATGGGACAGGAAAGAAAAGTATTTATACTGGGCAGAAACATGGTGCCTTGAGAGACTGTGTGGGCTCCGTCCTAGAAGATTTTTAAAGATCTTCCTCAATAAAGCCTTGAGCAGCCAGGTGTGATCTCATGTCTGACCCTGCACTGAGCTTGAAGCTGGGCTAGAGACCTCCCAGGGTCCTGTCCAGGTTGAATTACTTTGACTCTGTGAAATCAGTTATCTCTGAACTATTGTCCTTCTTTTTCCAAGAAGCATAGAAGGGTTCAGGTGTGAAGGGACTGGGGCCATGGGCCGCGACACCTCCCACTATACCCAATTGCCCACTTCCCCATTCAACCTGGCCTTGAACACTTCTAAGGATCATTAGTTGAATAGAATTTCTTAATTTTGCCAGTGTTTGTTACTGAGTCTCTTTGAATTCAGTTAAAAATTCATCATTTAATCTAATTTTTGACATCTACACACTTGTTACTCAGTTGCTTCCTCTTCCTCTTTTTTTACTGGCATTTTTTCTTGCTAATGCTATGTTTGTACCTGCTTCTTTCAGTAACATTTATGAGGGGAACTCTGAGTCACAAGAGTGGCAGATTTCAGGTTGCCATTACTTAAGTAATAAATCAGCAATTCTTCCCTCAGAATTGTTTTGAAGAGGTATTTCATTTGATGTGCTGTGGATTGTGTTATCTGTTAGCATAATAGATGCAGTGGCTAGTGATAAGTTAGAACACCACTGCAGTGGGGTCTTCATAAAAATTTAGAGATAGGGATTGTGTCTTTTCTGCATATGTGCTAGAGAACAGTTTCTTTCAGGTGCTAGTTCCTAACTTCATCTTGTGGCTGCAGTCTTTTTCTCTTGCTTCCTAGCTCAACTGATTAAGTGCCCTCCCAGCTGTTGCCCCTGTGTTTTGGAGACCAGCATCTCTGGCTCTACTGAGGTAATTCTTCCTAAGAAGCAGGTGGTGATCCTAGTTTCCTACTGTCTTTGATAAAAACTGTTGAGGTGACTACTTGAAGTGCAAGTAGCACCTATTTTAGCAGTCAGGTGCATAGTTCAGGGGACAAAAAAAACCTTCTTTTGTAATTTGAATCTCATTTCTTTCTTGGCTCTTTTTCTTAAAATGCTCCCTTTAACAAGGCTGTCATTCAGAAGGTCTTTCTTCCCCGTGGTTTTCATCTGACATGCAGTTTCTTAACAGAACCACCCTTTGAGCCTTCCGCTCCTGATTGGATATAATTCTTCTTTTCCCAAGACCCTCTCCTTTAGTTATTTGCTCTTCTCAGAAAGTTAATGTTTTAGATCTTTCCCTACTCTTCAGGAGACAACTTTCCCTGCATCTCCCGACTGTTCTTTTTCTAGTGCCACAGGATTCAGATGAAAAGTTAATTTGCCCTTCATTTAATCAAGTCTGTGATCTCCCTGTGTACTCATCAATATCTGGTGCATGTCAGCTGATTAGGAAATTGTTAAAACAGATTAACCTTAACAGTAGATTAAAGACCTAAAATGTGTGTCCTGGTTCTAGAGGGAGAGCCTTACATGTTTAAACGAATAACTTGTCCTCTGTAGTTAACGGCCAAGTGCTTCTTGGACAAACTTTGAGATTGTCTAAGCTTTAATTAAATTGGGTTAATTCTCAAGTGTGGATCTGACTCCAGCACTCACTGGTGTTGACTGAAGCTTTAGACAGGCCCAAGTCTAACAGAAAATACAGATTGCAGAATGTCACTTCTCCATGACAACAGCATTTTGGAAGATATGTTGTGTTGGACATAATAATCATAGGTAGCTGTGCAATTGGTTGTGCTTAATCTTGGGATGCTGAGCTAGTATCTCCTCAGAGCGTGAGCAAGGGTCAACTTCAGAAAATCAGCCTTTTCCATGATGTGTCACCTTGATCGCCCATAAAGAAATCCTGACTCTAAATCCATGTTAATGGCTTTGCTGTCATACTCATACAGAAATACTTCTGATCAAATTAACTTTATTGGGAAGGAGTCTGGTATATAAATGTTCTTTATTAATGATTAACTGATTAAAACACATCTGTGGCTTATTAAGGCTTCCTGTTCTGTTTTTTCTGCTACTTTTACTTATTCCTCTCTGTTAAAAGATAATGAAGTTACTGTCTAGGAACAGCTAGCCTGTAGCATCCATTGGGGCTGGCTAACAGAGACCTTACAGGGAGGTGTCATTTCTGTAAACGAGACCTAGAGAGTAGAATACCCAGGCTACTGCCCTTAATGTCCATTTTTTCTGTCTGGACATCTCCAGAGAGCCTGTGCTCTGTCACAGAGCTTATGGCTTCAAGCCCTCAATGTGATGGGTTTTAATATCTTTTCAATCTGTGAAATCTACTTCCTAAGCAGAAAGCTGTCCTTGCCTTTTGCCCCTTCCCATCTCACTCCAGAGGCCTTTTCAATATGTAAAACAACCAAAGTACCACAGAAATGGCATGTTTAGAATTGAATTCCTGGGTTCATCTTGTGGAGAAGGTGGTTTCAGCCGCCTCCTCCTTACAATAGGCAGGTCTGCCCCTTTGCACGATTTTATGCTTTGACTTGAGGAAGACCATCTTAGAGTGAGGTTTCCATCTTCCTGTCTGTAGGTGGGAGAGCTGGTGAGAAGCAAGCATGATTCTTCTGCAGCAGCAGGTGCACTATGTGCCCAAGGTCTCTGGGCAAACCAGAGAGCCTCATAGCAGCAGCAGCTCATGGCATGCCATCGTTGGCTCCGCAAAACAGCTTCCTGCTTTGAAAGCAGATTGGTGTCTGCTCACTGGATCCTACTTCCCATTTCTATTTCAAGGTCAGGGAGGGTGTGGGAAGGAGAGGTTGAGGAAGAAATGTTGTACCTTTTGTCTTTTGCTGTTCACTCGTTCTGCAGTATGTTTGGGGCAGCCTGCCTCCAGGGTGTGCCTGGTACAGTGGAGGTAGAGCCTTCAGGTTGCTTCATGCCACAGTTGAGGTCCTAATAATGCCAGCATTTCAAATGCAGAAAGAAATTGTAGTACCTTTGGTCTAGGTAGTATGAAAGATTGCAAACCTGTAATGACGTAACAAATACATTGACACATCTGTGAAGTCCAGTAGACGCGATGTGTGATTTAATGCTTACTTTGCCTGCTGTGTTTTGCTGTTGCATAACTTTTGAATAGAAAATATCCCATCAGCCAAGGAGTAATTCTGATAACTTGCATGCAGTGATTTTATGTGTAAGTGGAACAGCAGTAAGTTCTTGGAAGAACTAATCGATGTGCTACAGAAGGAAAGTGACAAAATCGTGCTGTCTGAGCTTTGTGTCAGGCAGACCAGTCAGATTAAATCGTGTTCAGCAGATGAGTTTAATACCTGGGAGACCTGCAGTTGCATTTGTAATAAAATGTGTTGTGGGTTTAATTTTCTTGTGCCTCCAAGTGGCACAGCAGTAGTTTGAAGCTGTTTCTTCCCAACTCATGTTTTATGAAGAGTAAGCAGAAAGCAAAACCAGGTTTGTTTTTCCAGAACTGGAAAATGGCAGCTTTTGTTTCACAGCTGAGTGCCAAGTTGTAGCAGATGTGTTTGGTAGGTAAAACCAACACCCAGTAACAAATAACGTATCTAAGTGGAGTATACACATCTGAGAAAAATGCTGACAAGAGGAGTGCTGGCCAGTTTCCATCTTCCAACTTGGGCACTTGGGTTGGGTATGATTGTACTTGCCACATGCCATATGAAGCCAAAATGAATTTCAGGCATATTTATGAGATATCGTAGATTAGAATTAATTGTGTGTCTTGGTTCATCTGAGTTCATTATTGTAAAATGCTTAGGATTTGCAGTGGGTGGTTTTGTTTTAGGCTGTTTTTTTTTTTTTTCATTTCCTTTATATAGCTTAATAATCTTTGAACTTCATAAGTCACTTGGGTAACTAAAACCCCTGTGGACAGGAAGAACTGTGAACGCAGCAGGCAAGCTGGGAAGGAAGATCTTGAGTCAACCATTGAGATACACTTAAACAAGCCTAGAGGGCTATATGAAGGGCTTTGTTTCTAACTGGAAACTTCCCCAGAGGACATGCCAAAGATCTGAAGTGTGTGCAGTCAGCAGCAGATGGTCTTAAGGCATGGGTGACTGCATTAGGTAGACGTACTGAGCTGTAGCAAACTCCTCATGGAAAGCAGTTAAAAAGTTATTTCCTTAAATGTACCAAAGAGATTCCCTGTTAAGCAGCTTCACTGTTTTCCTAACCCTATTAAGTCATTACTTCTGACACAAGACTTCTTTTATTTGCTTGGGGGATTTTTGTTCTGGATCTGTGGGGTTTTTTTGTATTTCTTCATGTTTTGGTGCACTGTGGCTGTCATCATTCTGCTGTGCTTCCCATTTTGGCGATACGTTGTTTGCTGCATGGTAACTTGGGACTACTTTACAGGTGGTTTTCTCTGAGTTCTTCGTACTGGAATTCTAATGATACGGGAAATGTGGCAATTGTTTTACATTAAAGTATTTGCATTCATGCCAGAACAGCTTGTCATCATTTAACACACACACCGTATCACACAGAATGCTAGGGACTGGAAAAGACCTTGAACAATCATCTAATCCAATCCCTCTGCCAGAGCAGGACCACCTAAATCAAGTAGCACAGGAACAGGTCCAGGAAGGTTTTAAGTGTCTCCAAGAGAAGGAGACTCCACAATGCCCCTGGGCAGCTTGTTCCAGTGCTGTCATTCTCACCAGCAAGAAGTTTCTTGTCATCTTTATGTGGAACCTCCTATGTTCCAGCTGACCCTTGTCCTGTTATTGGATGCCACCGAGCAGAGCCTGGTTCCTTCCTCCTGACACCTGCCCTTTCCATATTTATCAGCATTGATGAGGTCACCCCTTGGTCTTCTTTTTTCCAAGCTAAAGAGACCCAGCTCCCCCCAGCCATTCCTCGTCAGGGAAGGGAGATGCTCCACTTCCTTCATCATTCTTGTGGCTCTGTGCTGGACTCTCTCAAGCAGTTCTGTTTCCTTTTTGAGTTGAGGGGCCCAGAACTGGTCATAGTATTCCAGATGTGGCCTCGCCAGGGCAGAGGAGGAGGGCAATCTCTCTCGAGGATGCAGTGTCAGTGTTCGACCTAGCAGAAAATCTGAACTGTTTGCATATCAGTAGTCTGGTGTTAGTTTTACTGTTCTAACAGAATAATGATATTTTTTAAAATAGGGAATATATTATTTATTCACAAAATACTACAGAATTGGTTTAAAAAATAAAAAGTAAAGGTTTGGAAGTCTTTTGCCCCAGACAGTATATACACAATGACGGGTGTTTTGTGGCAGAACAGGAAGAGCATTAGTGTCCTTTGTATCTTTAGCCAACAAGCCAGCTTCTCTGTAATATATATAGATTGGCTGTAGCTTCTTTCTGTTGATACTGTGATTGCTACTCTGGATATAGAAGGTGTAATTTTCCTAGCAGTAAATCTTTCAAATTAAGGTATTTGGCTTACATGAAGTCTTTCCCTGCTTTACATGAAAACTGCCTGGTGCTTAAGAGAAGTAATTTAGAAGCAGCGTGGAAGATAATACTGCAGTGCGCTCACTGGCTTGAGCAGGCAGGGAAGCAAGAGCACCTGAATCAAAAAAATGGACTTTTAATGCTTTATTTTGCCGGCCATAACAAAATTTTCCACTATGAGTTTTAAGATGAAGACAGTGACTTTCAAAATGTAGGTTCACTTGATTTAGTATGGGTGCAAAATAACTTTCTAATTCAGCTGCAACTGAGATCAGAACCCAAGTCACAACTACTGTGATTCATCTTTTCTTGAGAAGAGGAAAGCTTAAAAAACTACTTCTTTGAACTTCAGCAATGTGTCAGTGTACACTAGAAAAGTAAATTTTTCTGTTGAATCAGTTCAGTTGTATAAAGTGATACGCAGGACAGTGATGCAGAGCTTGTACGTATACAAACAGTTGTGTGGGAACATACATGCTCTACATTTAACTCTCTTTCCAGAAACCTTAAATACAATTGCTAATTACTTTTCCCAGTTTAGTGTGTACAGCATCTTCTTAATTTCGTGAGTCCTATTATTGAGAGGGTCATCAGGCATTGGAACAGGCTGCCCAGGGAATCACCATCCCTGAACATGTTTAAGAGTCATGCAGTGATGGAGCTAGGGATGTGTTGTAGCAGTGGGCTTACTTCTTACTCACTGCAGTGTATGTGCTCATCCAGTTGCGCTGATGCAATCCTGTTTGAACATCTACTTGGCTTCCACTGGCTACAGCAGAAAACATTGACCTGAAAAGGTCATCATGTTAAGTAAACTAGTGACAGGGACCCTGTTTCTTCAGAGGTGTGGGGATATATCCCACATGCTGGAAAATACTCATTTACAAAGGGCATGGCTCTGCTTTCGTGAACCAAACGTTTAGTTAGCACATAGGAAATTCAAGAACACGCTTAAAATTATTTCTTCTCTTTCTGTCTAGCTCTGGGATTGTACACAGTAAATGCAGTATATGGAGATACTATTACTATGCCTTGTCGTCTAGAAGTGCCAGATGGTCTCATGTTTGGAAAATGGAAATATGTAAGTATATCTTACCTCTGTGTTCACTGCACTCGTACAAGAAGATGTGTGCTTTATGTGTGCAAGATTATAACACTCTGATTGATAGGATTTCAGCCTTGGATATGAAGACATTCATGCCTCTGTTTGTAAGACTACAAGATTTTTGCCAAGCATAGATGAGAGGTTTGTGGAATTAGTCTATTTGTTTGAGAGAATTAAGTATTTGGGAGTTCTCTGCCAACCTGTGTTAGTGATCTGGCATGTTACCCAGTGGGGTCTCTCTCACTTGACAGAGCTATCTTTGTACATGTGAATAAGCAACTGCCTGAAGTAGGGTGTGCTTCATCCTGTGCTGTCCTCAGAACTGGTTGATCAGATAGTCACTCAGTTCGGTTTAATGCATGGCACAGAAGAGAGAAGAGCTGTCCTTAGCTGCTGATGGTTTCACTCTGGCATGTGGAAAATAGTGGCAAAACCAGCAGTGCTCTCCTGGCTGCCTTGGTCACACTACAGTAGGAATGCTGCAGAATGTGCTTCTCCTGTATGAGTGGCGTCCCGGACCAGAAGAAGAGTAAGTGTATCAAAGTCAAATGAAACCTGAAGAATCCGTAGGGCAAACTGCTGGGATACAAAACCATTTTTGCTTCTCAGACTGGCATTGCAATAACTGGTTCTTCAGCTACTGTAAAGGTGATTGGCTTCTCTCATGCTCAAACCAAGGTGTGACCAGCAATAATGAGCGATGTTTACTCTGTCAGTGGATTTTAAATTACATCATACTCTGTTTTTAACTGACATCCACATGGGTGGATGGGGAGGTGTTTCATAATTCCCACCAGCTTGTCCACTGGAGTGAAAGCTTTACAGTTTTGCAGCCCTAATCCACTACAGAGTTTCCTGCTCCACAGATAGATTTTGGGAAATGAAGTCTGAAGCCTGTGGAAGACATTTCCCCAAAATGGACAGTGAAATTGTTTCATAGAAGCATTGAGAAGCTGCAGGGCCTACATTTTGCAGTCTGCTTTTTAATCTGCTGACGACTTCTGGGCAGAAGTTCATCTGAATGAGAATGCAAGGCTATTCTTAGTACATCTCTTTCCAGTGCATGTGGATTGCTCATCTCGCACAAGTACCAAGCAGCAAGTGGAGACATTATAGCTTCTCCTCAGTGGAAAGGACCACAAAACCTAATGTGTATAAAACTTCATCCAGCTGCTATTGTGAAATAGTCCTCACAGTGAAAGTGGTACCTCACAGTGAAAGTGGTACCTCACAGTGAAAGTGGTATTAATTCTCCCAGGGCAGCTCCCAGCATGGTAGCACTTGATTTTAGCCAGTGAAGCATTTAGTTTGGTTTTTTGATCAGTTAATTATTTCATTGGAAGAAAAAGAAACTCTATTTTCTACTCTGCTGTCTTGGGAAAAGCAATTCAGGTTGCTGGTGAGAGCCTAGGAGTACTGGAAGACCTGGACTGTGGCAGGAACAGATGTTGCTCTCGTCACTGTCTACCTGTGAGTGCTCGTGTGCTGGACGGGCTTATGGAGTTAAGACCTCTTTTATACTTGACAGCCAACTTTGTGTGTTTTGAGTCAAGGCGAGGCTTTTTTTCCTGTGTGACAGACATCTGGGATAATCAAAGAGTTAAAAGTGTGGGAGAAAGAAAGACTGTAAGGGAATTTAATCTTCGCATTAGCAGTTGTCTCCTACTCCCTGTCCAGCTCTGACAGCATTGCTCTCTTGTCACAGCATCATCATGCTTTTGACAGCTCTGCAGTCCAGTTGAGGTGTTGTGCTGGGAATACTACCCACATCAGTGCTGCAAGGTGCAAGAGGTAAAAGTGAGTTCTTCCAGCCTCCAGCACAATACTGAACGTAAAGATGGAGTCAGCCTTTCACCTCGCTTTATTTAAAGGCAGACAGTATATGTCCCTGCTCTGGTGGAGGAGGGAATGATAGCCTGCAGAATTCACCCTGCACTTTTTCTCTCATAAAAATACATTGCTGATACCATCAGTTTGTGCAAGGCTGTCAACTTTGCTTTCATTCTTAGGGGCATTACTGTGTACTTAAAAGGAGACTGTCAAGAAAATGAAATTGTGCAGATAACCCCAAGATGAATAAATAACAGTATTTGATTCGGTGTGTATTCCCATGTCACCAACTCTTGGGGCCTTTAAAAGTAAATAACAAGTTATGCCTGCTTATATCCTGCATTTGGAATGAAGTCTGAGTACGCCAGACCAGCAATATAAATACGTAATATGGTCATTACAAACACCCAAGCAACTGAAGCTTTTGAGCCTAGCTGTCAAATACTTCTATTTCAAATACACACACAGAGGCGGGTGGTGCCACAATCACCATCAGGACTTCCATCAGGGAAAGCACTATGCAGTGCTGCGATGGAGCCAGAGGATTGAGGATTTCTATTGGTGATGTTCTCCATGTGTACCACATCAGTCTGAAACTAACACTCATATTGCAGTGAATATAAAAAAGCCATGTTATGTAGTTTTCAGATAATTATTTGCTTTTAACCAACTGCAGATTCTTTGTACCAATTGCAGACATTTCTACGTGACTGTTGACGCAAAACAGAGGTGTGTTTATCCTTTTATTATAGGAAATGCCAAATGGAGCTCCAGTATTTATTGCCTTCAGATCATCAACAAAAAAAAATGTGCAGTATGATGATGTACCAGACTACAAAGATAGGTTGAGTCTCTCAGAAAACTATACATTATCCATCAAGAATGCAAGAATCAGTGATGAAAAGAGATTTGTATGTATGCTGGTTACGGAAGATGATGTTTCTGAAGAGCCAACAATAGTCAAAGTTTTCAGTAAGTAAATCTGGTTGTCACTGTCGTTAACATTCATCAGCACCTGAATCATAAATTACAGAAAATTTTGCTTAAGGGGACAATTAAAGCCAAGAAAGTAAGTTCGGCTGAGTAAACTACTAAGACTAGCAAATTTCTGCAGCTTTCAAATGTGTAATCTTCTGGTGGCATTTATGTAATCGGACTGCCTGCACTTGCAGTTTGTTCATAAGTGCTGGCTCAAAGAGAATTTCAGGCTTTGATGAGTCACTTATGTGATGTCATTTGGCCTTGGAAATGAAATGTAAAATTAGCCCTGATTATTTGTCCCTTGTTCTCCAAGTGAAGTTTTATGCAGGAGGGAAACGTTAACTGTGTGTGGTCTGCAGGATTAGATAAATGGAGAGGTTTAAACCAGATTTGAGCAGCTAGTATGAGGTGGTTGAGTAAGTGAGTGAGTGACGGAAAACAAGATTTAGACTTGATGTGAAGAGGCAGTTCTTCACGGTGAGAGTGGGGAGAGCCTGGAATGGGTTGCCCAGGGAGGTGGTTGGGACCCCGCCCCTGGAGGTGTTTAAGGTCGGACTGGATGAGGCTCTGGCCAGCCTGCTCTAGGGTGGGGTGTCCCTGCCTATGGCAGGGGGGTTGGAACTGGATGATCCTGTGGTACCTTCCAACCCTGACCGATTCTGTAACTTATTCCCATTGTGGATGACGAGGCACTGGAGGGGGCTGCCCAGGGGGTTTGTGGAGTCTCCTTTACTGGAGATGTTTGAAACCCACCTGGACTTGGTCTGGGTGATCCTGCTGTGGCAGGAGGTTTGGACTAGATGATTTTTTGAGGTCCCTTCCGATCCCTAATGATTCTATGATTCTAAGTTGTTAGCTCCAAATGCTTATTTAGTCCCTTACTGAGCTACCAAGAGGAGGACAGGTCTGAATTACTGTCTCAGAGCGCTGCAAAGATTAGCATTTGGTATCACTACAGGCTGATCACAGCCACAGTGTTCTCAGGAGCATTCCTGCTCTGAGTGTGAACAAACGTGGCCCTTTCCTAGTGCTAATTCAGAGCAGACAGGTAATCTCAGATCAGATCTGAGTCAGCAAACAGATCAGGAGTCAGCAGTGATTCCTTTCCATCTTTCAATTTGGCTGCAAGAACAACTGAATTAACGATAGCAGGGAGGAGTGTGCTCAGCACACACGCACAGAAAGCACCACGCTTTTAATGAAATTATAAAGGATGACCATGTTTACTGTTGCACAGCAGTCAATATGTAGATGAGACAGTGGTATAGAGTAAAACAAAACTGCCTGAATTACTGTGTACTGTACTAAGTATTAGCACAGTGCTAATTCATCCACAGTCTCTATATTTCATCGTCTACATTAATACTAATGGGGAGAGTGTCTATTTACCAAGGAAGATAAGAATAGAGGATGCGATATACATAATGTGACTGACTTAGCACTGGAAGAAAAAATTACCTTAATGGTTTTTCATTTTGAGTTCACAAATTTTGGGTTCTTTTAACATTTCTTTGTATTTATATGGTTTTGGGGAGTTTCATTTTTTATCATTGCTTGCTTGTTTGGTCTAATTATGAAAGAGCTAAGAGCAGCCTGCAAGGTTCATCTGTTTAGCCATTGCAGTTTCTAATTCCTTGAATCACAGCAGAGCTAAGATGCAGCAGTGCAAACCCTCTTAAAGCAAAATCTTGTGCACCTGAAGCTCCACTGTATCCCAGAAGCCCTGATGTAAGCTGGGTTTTGCTGGAGCTGGTCATGTTCTCAGCTGTGCTACCTGATTAACTCATAACTAACAAACTGAAATGGCTTGTTGTACAGTACTACCTGCTCATCTCACTTCCCGGACTACTCAAACAACCTCTACCAGTGTTCCAGATGGATCCTGTCAGCATCTTTTCTTCTGAAATTAGATGACCAGAATTTCCAAAACCAAGCAACTCAATGGACATCAGCTGCTGTCTTGCTACACTAACACCTACCTAGCCTTTGCAGTCACTGAGCTTTTTCCCCCCTTGTTATATAGGACTTTTATAGGGTTGCAAAGTACTCTGGCATGCTCATAAGCTGAGAGATAAGCAGTGTGCTGAAGTTGCATACCCACTAAAGTGGCCTCTGCTGCTGCCAAGTTTAAAATTTCTTCTCACTTCATCCACTGAGCTAGTAAATGCCAAATAAGCTCTTCACAGTGAGTTACCTTGGTGCACATGCTGCCGCTGAGAGGATTTGGCAGCAGGTGTTTCCTTTCAGAAGCTGATCGGAGAGAGCAGGCGTTGACCTCTCAGCTGGAATAGAAGGTTCTCCCCTTCTCTCAGTAGGAGCATTGCTGGGAGGTCCAAAGCACAGAGTAGATCTGAGAACAGCCCAGGAGGAGATGAGAGCTGAAAGGAAGAAAAGCTGAGATGGAGGACAGTGTTGTGGTTTGTTGTTTGATTGACTGGTGACTGTGACAGGCAGCTAACTATGCTTGTTTATGGAACACAAATGGTCCTGTAAAACCTAATTTGCTTGAACTGACATAAAAATGTTTTATCCTTGACATGTTACTACAGAAAATATGTTCCTCCTTTTAAAACTAACACAAGGCAAATAAATATGCACTGCTGAAAAACAAAACCCTCCCAAGCGCAGCTTTGTTAGCCCTCTGAAGAAACGGTGGCGTCTTTGATTTTTTTTTTGCCTGATTTGTTTGTTGGGGTTTTTGCCGCAAGCAGAGTTGTTTGGAAATGTCAGATAAATAGCTTCTTTTATTGTCTTTCTTCTCCCTCTGGAGCTGCACTTGTCCCAGTCTGGCGTGGTGTTCCAAGCAAAGATGACCTGTGTGTTTGCACACAGACACGTGTGCGTGCATTGAGCAAATGGATTGTTCTGAAAACACATACTGGAATTATAAGGCTGGTTTGGTCTGTAAAGTATATGGTGTGTACACTTATTTAAGCCGTGTAGCTAGGGTATAGGAATTTCCTTTGACTGTGTAAACATTGATTTATTTTGTTTCCTTCCTCACTCTTCCTCTTTTCTTCTAAAATTGTGGGGGCAACTGTTTCTTTTAGAGTAAAAATTTGCATTCTGGGCTTCAGGCCAACCTGTCTTAGCAGACAAGTTATATAGTCTCTAGAAAGTAGTCTTTTATGATGAAAACACTGATGGATCCTCTACTTTGGCAAGCTCAGAGGTCGATCTACTATAATAAAAGTAAATAAGAAGACATACTAGCACTGGAGGAAAAGTTTATTTCTTTTTAAGAGAGTCATAACTAACTCAGAATCAGTTAAAGTAATTACACTTATCTCGACCAGTTAGACTTGTGATGTGTAACAACCCCAGGTATGAAAAATAAACATTAGAAGAGCGATTAGGTTGAATTTGTTCCCTTATAATGCAACAGCTCAGCTAGCAGTAATATCCACAGCACATAGGTTCTGTAACCACTGGTTCCTTCTCCAGAGTGTGGATCACATAAATCAAATAGATCAAATCAGGCTCTATTCTATTCTCACAGGTGCTTAACTAGGCTGCCTGGCTAAAATATGTGTTGTCAGTATGCATGGAATTCATTATGGAAGGTATGACTCATTTTAAGGTGATGAGGTTTTGTTCTCAATCCATTTGCTGATGTTGGGGTAGAAGTATCTCACTTTTTCCTCTTTTAACAAGAAATCATAGATAAGACTATACCAGGCCAGATCGTTCCATGTAGTCTCAAAGTCCATGTATCTTTCAGTGAGTTTTTGTTTTTCCAGCAGCCCTTTGTGCTCCCTTATTTAGTACTCTTGTCCTATTTGTGTTTTAGAACAACCTTCTCAACCAGAAATCTTGCATCAAGCAGACTTCTTAGAAACAGAGAAGCTACAAATGGTAAGAGCAGCATTCTCCCTCAAAGTTACTTGCCTGATGGCTGCCTGAAGGCCCTGTACAGTAAAGACAGAGGCGATGGACGTGTGTGTGCATGTGCACACCTGCCTTTGAGAGATCGTGATCTAGAGCCAGGCTGAGAGCTGAGCAGCTTCCTCACCACCAGTGCACTAGCCTGATTCTACATACAGGGGCCATCTTCTTAGACCTACCAGCAAATGCTTTCCCAAATTGTACCTAACTTAGGAATTTGTCCTATTCAAGAAAAAACATTGGGGTCAAGCATTCAAGTTTCTAGAAATGTTTCCCCAGAGTGAAAATAGTGTTGTTCGTGTAGTGGAGAAAAACAGTAACTAATTCCTGTCTGTTTGCAGCTTGGGGAGTGCGTTTCAAGAGATAGCTACCCTGAAGGCAATGTTACGTGGTACAAAAATGGAAGAGTTTTGCAGCCTGTGGAAGAAGGTATGTTTCCATCATGGCCATTGGCCCTGAATCAATTGATTGGTGTGTGTACAAAGAACTGTGTTTGAGAGTTGTTCTGCTTTAGGCTGATGCACTGTACCTTTCAGGAAAACTATTTATATGGAATGATGAAGCTGGAAGGAAACTTCTAGGCCTTTCAGAGAATCCAGTCTATTCCATGTAAACTCACCCTCGCCATTCTAGCTTTAAAACAGTATCATGGGGAAGGAGTGTTGCTTTGGTTAATACTACTGTAAAGCTATTCTTAACTCTAGGTAGCAGTAGAAAGCTGTATCTCATTTTCAGCTACTTAGAATGTATTAACTGTCTCAAGAGTCACCCCTGTCGAATATTGTGTTTCGGATCATGCAGATCATCTCCTCACACAGGTGTTTATTTTCCAGGATATTCAAGAGTAACATGTTTTGTCTTCACTCCCTTTAAACTTTGGTTTTGACAGGCTGATCAGACTGCAGTATTTTTACTCACGCAAGATAGAGAATGCTTACAAAGTTAAGTTATAAGTATTATTCTAAAAAATGGTTTTGCCAGCATTTTTGAGGCCTTCTTTCTATCCTGCACATTAAACTCTTTGGATTAAAAACCACTGGTGTGCAGTGAATTCGTTATTTTGAGATGATTGATGTATAGTATTTTTTGTTGATAAGCATTCCAGGTATACATCCATTGGAAACTGTACAGAGTCACGGATAATTTATCATGTGGCTTGCATGTTTGCAGCATGATAACAAATACAAAGCAGACAAAGAAGGTTTTAACTTCTGCCTGCATTGCACTGAAACAGTATTTCCTTTTCAGTTGTGGTTATAAATTTGCAAAAGATTGTGGACAAATCAACTGGACTTTTCACCATGACATCATCTCTTCAGTACATGCCGACAAAGGAAGATGCAAATGCCAAGTTTTCTTGCATTGTGACATATTACGGACCATCCAGCCAGAAAACAATACAGTCTGAACCAGTTGTCTTCGATGTTCACTGTAAGTTACTACAAAGCATCTACTGCTGTATGAAATCTACCTTGGGGCAAAGAGAAAAAGCAGAGAGAGTCTACAAAATTACAGAGATGTGGCTGCTTGGCTGTCAAGATGGTTTCTTCAAAGCTGGTTTGCAGTAAGATCCATGTCATTTTCATTTACCTTCAGGTTTAGCTGTGATTTATTCCCTTCTAACAGTGGAATGCTGAATGTTGTACTGAATCACATAGAGTCACAGAAAGTTAGGTGTTGGAAGAGACCTTGGAAGAGACCTTGAAAGATCTAGTCCAATCCCCATGCCAAAGCAGGACCACACAGGACAGGTCACACAGGAATGTGTCCAGGCAGGTTTTGAACATCTCTAGAGAAGGAGACTCCACAATGTCTCTGCGGAAAAGATAATACCCAGAGAGAGGCTTTGTTCCTCTCGACAGTGCTGTTATGTAGTATGAGAAGAGTGATTTTAGTCTTGGCCGAGTTAGGTGTTCGTTGGAACAAGATAGCTTGGGTAACTCTTGGATAACAGAGTTTTCAGCAATCTTTTGCTTCTCTTGCAAGCAATCTATCAAAACTAGCTTGAGTAATACAACAGAGCTCCTGAAGCTGGACAGTTAGATAGTATCTCTGATACCAACATTATCTAGTTTGCGTTTATGTTCAGTTCTGCACAGCATTAATCAGTGCAAAAGATAATGTTTGTCAGGCAGGCTTTCCAGTCATCTCCTGCTGTTAAGTTTCTGTCTTGTTACGGCTAAACTTATTTACATTACAGATTAGAGTCAAAGACACTTTCTACTCATACTGCTTTCATTATTGGTGTTTTCCTTGAGATTACACAGTTGTGGCCACAGTCGGTCTGCAACAGTAGTATTCATTTACTAAATCACTGTCTTTTGATGCTGCCTCGCAGAATTTTTCTCTTGCAGAAAGCAGTATTTCAGGTTTACAGATGCGCAAGATAAGATGGGCTGGTCCATTTCTGTGGGTAGAAGAGTAAGACTGAAAAGACTGGTCATTTGAAAGAATGTCACTGTTGTTTAACTGTGACTGATTTTAATCCAGGTCTGTCCATCTCTGTTGGGAAAACACTATCCAAATTCAAGTCCTAAAGCCTTTATCATTTGAACACATCCATTTTCAGTTTTGAGACTAAGCCTAAGCAATTTTAGGGTGTGTCTAGATATCTTTTATGGTAACTTTTTTGCATATGGTGTCCTTCACATAAACCTGTCACAAGACTGGCCAGCTACTTTACCACATCTATTTTATTCCACAGCAGCAGCAATGCTTGAGTTACTGTTTCTAAGCAGGCAAAGTGGTGCTTCAGCTCTGAATCTACTGAGTTGGATGCTGTTTGGATGCGTAAGAGAGTCAAGGCTATTACATCTCAGTGAGGGAGGAGGTGGCTAGTTGGAGGCTGGTACCCCTCCTCCCATGAAGAGGAGTGAGATGCTGTATTAGGGCTCTCAGTCATCAAGAGGTCACAGCAGAATTCAGTTCCTATTATTAAGAAATCCCATACCAGAAGACAGACATGATGAATGCCTTAAGGGTTGGAAGATCTGTAGAGCACACACTTCACTGAGCACACAATATCAACTGGCAGACAAGGTTTTCTCTGCCACGTAGATTTTTTTTTGTAGCATCTAATAAGGCGCACTGTACTGTGTTATAATGCATGACTGGCATCTTTGCTGGAATATTTTATTCGTTGAAATGAAAACAGAGTTATCTGGCCACATTATGTCCTTCAATTTTGTTCATTTTGCTTTGCTTTTAGAAAATTATATTTAGGCTTCTCTTTAGACAGAATGACATCTATTAAAGTATATTCCATCTCTGCTTTAAAAAAGAATTACCAAAGCAAAATAAAAGGTATAGTTCAACCTCACTGAACATGACAGAAGTACATTACATTTACTGTTCTGTTGACTATGTTAAGAGTCTTGTTATACTCACCAGATTAATCTTTCTGAAAGCCTGTAGTGATCAGCAGAGAATAGGCTGAATGTAGTCACTCAGTACCTATTTTTCTTTTTAACACAAGAAGGCTGTTATCCTGTACTATATCAAAGCATTGAGACCTTCACTTGCTTTTCTGATTGTGACAGGCCTTTAAACAGTGAACTTCACAGAGGACAAATACATCCCTCATGACAAAGTCATACCATGAAACTTCATGCTCATCAGGGTTTTGGTTTTTTTCCAAAGTGCATGACATGGTTGCAATTATTGTTGTTATAGGTATTTTGGTGAAGAGAAATGAATTTTATGCTATATGGGTTATTTGCTCTTATTTCATTGGCAAAACTGTAGAGAGTGTGATCAGCTTCAGTTCTTTCACATAAAGGTCTCCACGTGCAAATGCCCTCCCTCCCCTACTTCATAAAATCACACTTGCCGGTGAATGTTGCATGTGTAATTTTACTGTGTGGTTTCTGCAGAAGCTATTAAATGTACCTGTTGTTATCACAGATCCGACAGAGAAGGTGACTATTCAAGTGCTGCCACAAAGTAGTACCATTAAAGAAGGTGATAACATCACTCTGAAGTGCTCAGGAAACGGCAACCCTCCTCCACAGGAATTCCTGTTTTACATTCCAGTAAGTCTTGCCTTGTCGTCACTTCAGAGTGAGATATTCTGTATCACCTCATCCTACAGACATTGCTGCCTGTCCCTGTGTATGTGATTTTACAACAAATGAGGGAAACGGATGTGGCTTAAACTGAAGATAGACCTTGGCCATTGCATCAGACTCTGGGAATGCTTTGTCTGAGTGGGCAGAATGCTCTTGAGAAAAGCTCTCCATTACCCCACCCAGAGATTTTTGCGGTTTGGACATACCAAGAAAACGCCAGGCTTAATTTCCCATCTTCAGGTGGTTTGATAGGCAGTTTTGACTAAGGCCTGTTATCATGAATATAGCCATCGCATCTGTTGTCATAACAGACAAAGATCCAGCAGTGAAAGTACAGGAAATTAATTGAGCTGTGTTTTGACTTTGCACAGGTGAATCTTTGTATTTTTTTTTCTTTAGTAAATGAATTCATTCATTGGTAGCACAACACACAAAAAAACTCCAAGTGTGACAGCACAGGAGAACATGTGTAACGCATCTGTTGAATTCATAAGATACAGATCGAGGAAAATTAAGACTTTGGTACTGTTAGTCTTCTGAGTGTTGGTGAAATCCACAAACAGATGTGGCTTTACATTCTAAGATTCCTAGTCCTGCTTTCTGAGCCCTGCTTCTCTCTCCTGGCTTTTGTTGCGTTTTTTTTTCCTACTTCATTAGTGAGGAGAGCTGATCTTGAGAGAGGAGATGCAAGAGCAGTGGCAGGCTTTCAGGCATTTAAAAACCTGCATGTCACCCTTTGAACATAATCCTCACCTACTTTGGACTCCTGCGGTGTTTAAATTGCTGAAGAGCAGCAAGGGAAACTAGGAGGTGAAGTGTTTTAATCACAAAACAGTCATACAGATTCACCAAGTCATCCTAGGAACTCACTATATGCCAGAGAAAAAGGGCATGGTATCTCCTTTGCTCCACTGTCACGGTGAGTGAGCTAAACACACAAATTTGTCTTATCTTCAGTCTCCCTGCTTCCCGGTACTGGTTATTTCTCTCAAGGAGGAGCTGGATTTGGTAATTCCTTTGGATCCAGAAAAAGAGTTGATAGACCCTAGGCCTGCAGAAGTACAAATTGAGATTTCGACTGAGATTTTTTTTCAAAGCTGATCTAAGTCTACCAGTTGTGATCAGGAGGGAGCTGGGGAACTGGAGAGCCAGAAATCAACGCTTGCTGTCTAATTCAAAAGGCTGGTTCTGTAGATGAGTGTGAATACCCTAACAGGCTCCATACGGTGATGTGGTTAGAGCAAGGCTGGCTTCTGCTGTTTAAAAATGTGTAATGCAGTATGCTTCACTTCATGATTTTTCCTAAACAGAATGTTTCCTTTCAAATACAGATTCAGCCGCACAATTTGTTTTGCTGTTTTAACCTCCACAATGCTCTTACTTGTAGATTGTAGAGTGTTTTGTTCTCTCCTCCTTTTTCTGCTAAACTTCCAAATATTGTATTTTAATCACTTCTTAAAATAAATTAGGTCTGAATCGTAGGTGGTTTTTACAACTGTGGTGACACATAGGAAATAAATATCAGCATTAGTAATGTATTAACTGGCTTTGTTCCTTATTAATACATTAGCGTCCTTTCACTGATGCTGTCTCTAAACGTATTTTGGAGTATTGCACAACCCCTGTAATAAGAAAATCTTAGGGAAAATTGAGTATTTTTAGCAGGCCCATGTAAAATAAATATTTTGTTTCCCATCCTCAGGGGGAAACAGAAGGTATAAGAAGCTCAGACACCTACATAATGACAGATGTGAGACGAAATGCAACAGGAGAATACAAGTGCTCTCTGACTGACAAAAGTATGATGGACTCGACCACCATCACTGTACACTGTAAGTCAATGCCTTTTGCTCTCCTGGTTAGGAGAAACCTAACTTGGACCTCCTGGGATGGTCTGTCTCTGATTCACATAGAGTAGTCCAATTAACCTGCAGGAAAACTAACTCCTGTACTTTGTAGTGGTATCAAGTCGTTTTGCATTTTCTATGTTTTCTGCTGGAAAACCTTTCTTAATTCATTGTCTTAGGTTACATGAAGTTTATTTGTCTCTGTATAGTATAAAATATTATGCACTGTCACATATAGTGAAAATTCTGGTCAGGTAAACATGAGATAGATGTATAGATAGATACATACATATATTAAATTATTCTGCTGTTCGGCTACACACTGAATATACTCAAACACACATACATGAGAGTACGCACACCCTTGGTCAAATTCACACTATTATTCTTCCATCTTGCCTCAATTAGGTTAACAAGAGATTTAGTAATTTATTATATTCACATAGGACAAGTTGCCTTGTTTTACTTTTTCTGTACTCACAAAAATGGCAGTGCTCAGTAGTTTCTTTACCTGCAGTATTTACTTGCACTTCATCAGCAACCTTTTAGAAACAGACATTTAACTGGTTGAACCATTGAAGCAATTGTTGCTTTTCAGTTTAATCTGTTTATGTGAGAAAACAAGAACAGGAACTCTCACAAATTTTGCTATCACAGGCTGTCAAATGAGACATGGGACACTGATACTAGGTTTCCCCTAAAAGCTCTGGTGGTCTATAGTTTTCCCAGTAGCACAAACGGTGACGGATCACTGGAACGTGTTGTCTAGAGAGGCAGTGGAGACCCCATCCCTGGAGACATTCAAGACCAAGCTTGATGGGCTCTGGGCAGTCTGGTCTAGTAAGTTGTAGGGCAGTTGGACTAGATGGCCTTTGGAGATCCCTTCCACCCCTACAATTGTAAACACTTTTTGGTAGTTTTACAGGTTCCGAGGAACATGCTGGATGACGAAGTTTAAAGGCTTCCAGAGTAGCTATACTTTACAGAAAAAGAAACTTGATTTATGTTCTTGGTTCGGGTTTTTTTGTCTTGGAATAAGTACAATGCTTGCAGAATATGGCTCAACGTTAATAATTAATTACACTATACCCTGTAGTGAATATTATGTACTTACATTTCACTCCAAGTGGATTGTACTGCTTGTACTTCTATAAATACTTACTCTAAAGTATTGCTTTGTCTGCTCCAGAGTATTTATAATGAGCCAGTTTTCCTTCTGCTATTTTGTCTGCGTGTCAGAGGACTGTTAGTACACAAGAGAGGCATGTATTTTCTTGACAGAAGTCTTTCCAGTGCTGGCAGCTAGTGCAGCTACTCAAAACTCCTGAGTTCAATCTAGTACCCTACTGTTTCTCTCATTTCAGGGTTCATTTTGTTTCATTTCTCCTGAACTCCTCTATGTGCAATAAAACCTTTGCCTAATGGAGGTGCAGTAGGTTGGAGTAGTTTTGTCATTCCTGAATGCCCTGACCTCTCTAAGCTTCTTCAGTGTCTTGGTTTTTTTATACTGATATAAAGATCATGTGTATGTATGTGAGAGAGAGAGATGACATGCACATCTGTGATAGTTATTTGGCTGAGCAACTTAAGCTGTAGACCAAGCACTGTGAGATGAGATGCAAATCAGAGGCTTTGTTTGGCCATCTCTGCTTTTCTTTCCTTGTAGATTTGAGTTGGTTCAGTTTGGTTTGCTTTGTTTAAAGAAACCACTAGCCCACCAAGTCCACATACTAAGAAAAATCTAGAGCAGTGTTTCCTGATCTTCCTTTACTGACTCTCACCCTGCCTTATATCAAGTACAGCTATCACTGACTGCCATTTTCTTGGAGCCAAAACAGATCAGGCAAAGCCTGAACTTCAAGTTACACAATCTATTTAAGTTACACATAAAAACAAGTAAATCAAAGGGCTTCAATATGTGGCACCCCCATCCTTATAAATTCAGACTGCTGTCCCCTTCAGTCAGTATCATGTGCCCTGTATTGACTATCCCCACCCTTTCCAGATGGCAAGAATAAAAATCAGCTTGTTTTATCAGGGTTGAGAACATTACCCCTGGTGCTGTCTTCTCCACACTTACTGTTTAGGTTAATCGCTTCCCACCTGCACAACCCTTCCTCTTGCCCATAGGAGGTTACCTTCACGGCAGGCTCTGCTTTCCATTTCAAGGTGCTATGCTTCTGTGTGAAGTTTTTGTTCAGTTTCTTGTACCTCATCTGTCATTCTGTCAGCAAGACGAGGTGCAAAAAATGTATTCACTTGTGTAGTGATGAGTGAGGTTTTGCTTTTCCTTTTAGCCTATAATTACAGCAAGCACTGTGAATGTTCTGCAATGCCTATTTGAGAATAATTCTCTCTCTTCTCCCTTAGTTGAAAAATTGATTCTTATTGAAAAAATGAGATCTTGACTTTAATCAGTAGTAATTAGTCACGCTTTCCTTCCTTGGTAAGCCTTTGCAATGGGCCAGGCTTTCAGAGGTTCGCTTTTGACAAATTTTCTTTCTATCCCAGATTTGGATTTGCAGCTTACTCCTAGTGGAGAAGTCACAAAACAGCTTGGAGAGGCCCTGCCTGTGTCATGCACGATTTCTTCTAGTAGAAATGCAACTGTGCTTTGGATAAAGGTCAGCGATTTGTCTGCTCCACATTTCATCTGAGTGATTACCTCAGCAGTTCATACTGCTGCTGCTGCTCCAGCATTGTGAGAGGAACGAAGCCATTCTTTGGGCTTTTCAAAAATTATTGTTAAAATTAATTAATCTTAGCCCTACAGAGAGAATGAGAGCTCTTGACTCAGGCCCATGCCTGAGAATCAGTTACTGTAGTTATTGGCTCCGTTTTCACACCGAGATAAGTAATGCCCACGGTAACACAAAGGTAATCTTTTGGAAATGGTTCTTTGCTAATCAGGTCCCTCTGAGAAGGGAAGCCCTTTTTGAGGAATTTGGATTCGCGGATTGTTTTCTTCGAGACGGACTTGGTCTTTGTCCCAGTAAACACAATAAAAGGCCAAGGCAGGATGAGAGATTGAACGTTAGCAAAGGAATGATTGGTGAACTAGGTCACTATTATAGATGAAGGATTCAAATTAAACCTGTACTGCTGGGATCTAAAAATGATACAAACGATGGTTGTTTAGACCTTACACCTGGCCTAGAGGAGAGTTCCCTATGTCTCTAAACACTCTGTAACACTAGAGGTTTTGACTAACCTACTAAAGGAAGCTCAGAAATAATAATTGATTCCTTCTATACCCTTGATTTGAAAGAGAAGTTGTTCAAGAAGTCTTAAAGGGAAGTGGTTTTGTTAAATCTCCTGTAATTTCCACTTCTCATGCTGTTACGTTGCTGTCAGCTATTCAAGTGTAGTTATTAATGGATAAACACATTAAGACTCTTAAATGTATCGAAGCATGTGAAAAATTCTGTTGATAGTACTCACATTTATAATTTAGAGGTTAATATGTTCTGAGTTAGAATTCATGGGTATTAACTTCTTACTCTATCAGGACAACACCAGAATGCAAACAAGTCCATCATTTTCCAGTCTTCAGTATCAAGATGCTGGAAACTACATCTGTGAAACTACCCTACAGGAGGTTGAAGGGTTAAAGAAAAGAAAGACGCTTAAACTCATTGTGGAAGGTAAGGGAGCAAACAGCTATGATTACTGATTGTCCTTTCCAACCAAAATGGTTAACTGTAATATTGTTGTTGTAGGAAAACCTCAAATCAAAATGACAAAGAAAACCAACACAAATAAAATGTCTAAAACAATTGTCTGCCATGTGGAAGGTTTCCCCAAACCAGCAGTGCAATGGACAGTTACTGGTAGTGGAAGCATCATAAATAAAGCAAGTATCTTTCTTATTACTTTATTTACCAAAATTGCATAGGAGGTATGATTTAACATCAAGGAACATTTTCTAGGCAGTGAGACTGAAGAAACAAAAGCTATTTCAGTTATCTAAGAGAAGGTTGAGTGGTAGCTGTAGCTACGGGGTACTTAAATGGGTGATTTCTGATAAAGATGGTCTTTTGAGTAGAGCACGTGAAGGCACAGATCCACCGGCTACAAGCCAAAGTTTGGGTTGGAAATGAAACATTGAATGAAATATTCATTTTTAAGTGAAGGTACTTAGTCATTTTATCTGGGTGACATGGCGATACTGCCATTGCATAAAGAATTTACAAATAATTACATTAGAAAGTAAATGGGTACTTGATGTAGGCATTTACTGTTGAAACGTAATGAAATATGACCAGAACAAGTCAGAAAATACAGTCAGTAAGGCTCCACTCTCGTAGAGTGAGCTCTGCAGTTCTTATCCTCTTGTTTTTACATTATTGTGCCTGGTGTTTCTTCCTAGAAACAGCACCATACACAGCAAAAAAAAATACCTGGAAAATAAGAAGACTGCAGTATTTTCATATTGATTACCAAATCTCACCAAAGCATTGTCATGTTTTGCTTCAGCAGGAAAAGAAAATGAGACATCATTAACAGAGACTGGCAGTATATTGCACAGTGCTTTGCAGATTTCATTACTCCATTAAAGCAAAATCTAATCCTAGCTGCCAAAATCTGTCCACTTCCCTGAGGATACAGGGTAGAAATTGTCTTGAGGCCATATAAATAATTGAAAATAATTTTCTCTGGACATTGTATGAATCTGAGAATGATGTGCAGTGAATTTAATGAAGTTTACATCAGCGTAGCAGTACAGATACCTACCGCAGGTACTACTGAAAGCATGTAGCATGTGTGGAAACGACTTGGAAAGCTAAGAAGTGGAAAACTAAAAAACAACTCAATGAAGACTCTGGTTAACTGTCTCAAAGTCACCTCTGGATCAGTGGCCTTACAGCACACACCATACAAAGTGTAGCTATAACTGGGTGTCTTGGCAAAAGTACTTTCTTCTCACATTACCATTAGATTAAATAATGCATTACTGCTGTTGTTTGGAAAACTGAAATACTAGTTCAAAGTTACTTCCCCCTGAAAATTGCCAGTGTGTAATACAGGTATTATATGTATTTCTAAAGTCTGCTAATCTTCATGTTTCAACTTTTCAGACAGAGGAGACCAAATACGTCAATGGAAAATTTTCCAGTAAAATTGTCATTTCTCCCGAAGAAAATGTGACTTTAACATGTATTGCAGAAAACGAGCTAGAAAGGACTGTGACCTCCCTGAACGTCTCTGCTAGTGAGTGTCTTCTAAAGACAACCTCCTTAAAGTCATGGTTTCACAAAAGTATGCACACTCCACACTCCTGTAAAGAGCACGTCTGCATAGCAATGTATTGCTGACTCTTACTGAGATATTTTACCTTTTTTGTCTTAAGTGAAGTAATTGGTAGCACAGTGATACCTTTCTGGGTGAAAACAGCCTTCATTATTACCTTGGCTAGCTATCTGATACATGTGATATATTGGGTACAGAAGTAAAATACTTAATAATATAATTGTACTTACAGAAGTAAATAATATGACAATATCACAAAATTATAGTACAGAAATGCTGCACAATAACACTTTTATGTATTATGAAATTAACATCTTAAATAGTTCCCAAATTCCTGTTTGTTATTTGTCATCAATCAGCCAGACTGGGTTTCAATCAACTGTCCCTCTTCAATGCTCGGAGGTGGTAAGAGGCTACAGTTTGTGGAAGGGTAACACAGAAATCCTTGGAAATGTTTCTGAGATAAGATTTAGCGGTTTTGAATAAGATGATTCAGCTGTTGTATATTACAGTGACAGTGAAATATGGCAGTGATTACCTTTCTGGCAAACTCTGCATTGACTCTGGGGTTGCTGTCATTGCAGTTACGGGTATAACGCATTTGAGGTTAATTTAATTTTAACGTTTTTCATTACAGTAAGTATTCCAGAGTACGATGAGCCAGATGATAGAAGTGGTATGTATGATTTTTACTCTCCGTACCCCTTTCTGTCACTTGTCTTACCTCTAAGACCTACGTAGTGTCACTGAAAAATGTCCACAATCCCTCCAAGCCGAACTTGTTTTCATCTGTCAAGTCTGGCACCGTGATTGACTAACCGTTACTTTCTTGAAGCTTTGAATGTGGTTTTAAGAACAATGCAGACTTCTTTGGAATTTTCACTTTCCAACCTCTTTTCTGGTTTGTGATGGCAATTCTGTTGTAGTTGTGCAGTAACGGTATCGTAAGGTTCCTGATTGACTTTGTCTCTTTTCTTCAGATGACAATAGCGAAAGGGTTAATGACCAGGCAAAGCTAATAGTGGGGATTGTAGTCGGTCTTCTGCTGGCTGCTCTGGTGGCAGGTGTTGTCTACTGGCTCTACGTGAAGAAATCAAAGTAAGAGTTTACAGAAAATTTGAACATAAAGTGCAAAGAATATAATGATAGAGCAGAAATGTTTATTTACTGGTTTTCCTTCCTGCAGCATTCCAGTTGTCTAAGGGGCCCGGGGCGGGGGGGAAGTTGTTACAGTAGATGCATTTAATAGAGAAAGGAAACTGGGTGCTACAATCAGATTGCCCTAGTGCTCATGTCCTGCGGGTGGGGTTCCAAAAGTTTATTTCACCTAGAATGAGGTTCTCTTTCCTGACAGCAAACAATCTACTGAATCTTTCATTCAAATGTAGTACTCGTGATCTAATCGTGGGGTGTTACCTCTGCAAGGCTTTACCAGTACTAGAAGCAGTCTACGCTTAGAAATTAGCTTGAATAACTTACATATAACTCTAAACCATCTCAGGCTTAAGAGATTCTTAATTAATGTGTTTGTATATATTGAAGCTAAACTGGTAAAGATAAGCCACATGTTGCTGAAAAACTAGAAGCTGTCATCCAAATCACTATGTTTTAGACATCCTAGGCATAGAACAGGATTTGCCAGTAAGGCCTATTTGCTTTGAAGTTTCTTTATCATGGCATAGGCTCACCTTAGGAAATAACTCAATGACCGCAAAAAGTAAGCAGGTTTCTCCGTCCTTCTGCAGATGGCCATGACTACATGGTTGGCCTTTATCACTATGCATTTGTCTCAGAAATAGCTGAGACTAGCACTCAGATGGACTCCTTACAGCTGCTTTTTAACAGGGAAGATAAGGGTAGTTAAGCAGAACGTGCACAAGTCAGAGCAGGTATAGAAGGAATCTTAAAAGTTCAGTCGTTCTTTCTGTGAAGTTTCATTAAAATTAGATTGAGTTGGATCTAAGGTATTCCAGTGGGAATAACTTCCATTTATGTGAAAACAGAACACGGAAGTCTCCATCTGCTTGCAAGTACGCTTTAGTGTATAGTGCACAAGGATTTTGCTCCACCCATAACCAAGTAACTTGTGGAAGTGTTCAAATAAAGAATTGCTCTAAATTACCTGAGCACAGATTCCAATACTGTACAGGGGGAAAAATGACTTTTTTTGCTTCTTTGGGTAGAAATGAAAAAGTAGTAATAATGTCGAGATCCTCCTCCCACACATTTCTACCAATGTAATGTTTAGAATAATTTCTGTTTGTATTTACTTTTGGAATGTGGAATCATGAGGTCCCCTGGTTTGGGTTTTTTTTGGAGGAGGTGGTTTGGGTGTAAGAAAGGCAGAGAAGGTGAAGGATGTTTTCTTGTACTGTTGTGCAGCATGGGGAGAGAAAAGCAGATATAATATAAAGTCAGATATATTCAATTATATCTTTTTATTAAAAGATAGCTATATAAGGTACGTAGCATGCCCTTTGACTTTATATAGCATGGGTTTGACTTTTTCCATTTCAAAGATAGAATACAGCATATTCTAAATGGACATCTTTTCTAAAGCTCAGCTTCTTTTCTACAAGTGAAAATTCAAGCTAGAACTAATTAGACAGGTCCACTGGGAACAAAACATGAAACCCTTTATAACTAAACAATAGTCTCTATATTTCATACATGGTAACCTTTAATTGATGCGTCAGCACTGACAGTCTTCTGTTCTCAGCATATATATGTTGATCCTCCCCGCTCTATGCATGCCATATTTGCAAGAGCAAGCAGAGTGTCAGTACCTATTCTGACAAAGTTTTCATTTCAAATTATACCCTAAAAATCAGAGTAGACCTTGGAAAAAAACATCCTACACCCGCAGACACGACACGTGACCTGTGTATGATCACAACCCCTCCGTTTCCATACAGGCCAACAGTTAGTAGTTATTATTTGAACCCACCCTTGAACAGTAACTCACCTAATCTCTGTCCCCAAAGTGACGCCAAAGGAAAGTCTGAGAAGGCAGCAGCACAGAACTTTCCAAGTCTGCCGAGGCAAGAAAAACATTACTTGTTTTCATTATTGGTGTTGTGGTTTGTATAATCTTCTATTGTCTTGTCATTCACACTAAGTAGGAAATAGACTTGTAGCCTTGAAATATATTCACAAAGGATCACTTACATAGGTACTCACTGTCTCAGCTCCACTTGAAGTGAAAGCTGATTATTGCCACATGTTCTTTTCACAGTGAATATGATCACATAGATTAGTTCCTCATCTGTATTCCACATCCTACAAACCAGCCTCTCTTGAATGAAGAGTTGAGGCTACCTACCCCAGCATGCCATGTTTCTCCTTCATCTGAGCACAAGGCTGAAGACTTATTTTCTGCAGATTTCTCCTGTTTCCAAAAAAGGCTGTTTTAGACTAATTCTCAATGAAGAGAGTATAAATTAGTGCTTCACAATCCCTGAAATGTTCTATGTAAGACCTCAGATGAGTGTTTCTAAGATACCCATCTTCAGCAAATCACATACGACATTTTCCCCTTGCCAGAAACAGCTGAGAGCGCAGCAGGAGTTAAAGATGTAGACAGAGAACAGTGCGCTCAGCATGACCTTGTGTCCCTCTTGTCCAGGCATAACAGTTTTTGCGTAGCTTAGAGCTTTGTCCCATTTTGCTTGTTGGCTCTGGAGGTGCACAAATTTCAAGTCATAGGTTTTAAGTGGCTTAAAATGTAGCCAGGGAAACTTGATCTGGGCAAATGGAAGCACAGCAGTGATCTTAAGATTGTTCTTGCTCTGAGCACACCAAACTCGGAAAATTCTCCTCTGGTCACAGTAATCAAGGATCTAACCAGTACCTCTGAAAGCAGACACTTGAAGCATCATAACCATTTTGCTTTGCTGACACATTTCAGGAAACCAGCACATGTTGCAGGCAAGGTACTGAGGAAATCCCCTGCGAGGTTTGAACAAGAGTTGGGTTGTTATTTTTCATGCGGTCCTCTTTCCGAGGAAAGGCAACGTTAAACATCGCTGAAAGTATCAGTTCCTATCACAAGTCTTCTACAAGACTGGAGTGAATCAGAAAGCAGTCACTTGTGCCTTGGTGACTGAAACACTTTTCTGATATCTCTGCCTTTTTTTTCCTACTGGTGGGCTTTGCACAATGTTTTGAGGAAGTGGAAGGCGAGATGGGGGTAAATGCCAAGAGGTTGCGGATAATCCAGATTGGGATATATGAAACCATTAGCTCCTAGAAAACACTTTGCAACTCTGCAGTATCTAGGATGCCTTTCAGAAGCAGTGCAGGAGTTAATGAAATTTGTGGCTCTTGCTTCAGCACTCGGAATGACACTGATTTTTACTCCCTTACCTGTCATTACCTCCAGCTCGGTACCGAGCACAAAGAGCACGGCAATTTTTTTTTCTTGAACAGGCTTGGGGGTGAGGCCTAAACTTGTGAGATTAACAGAAATCAAGAATTAAAACCCAGCCGCAGTTTCTCAGCCATCTGTGTGCAGTCTGTATTTACGCTACAGCAGGCAAAATAATCGATGGAAAATTCTCCCTTTTTATATTAGTAAACAGTAACAAACAGTAGGCACCGCCAATGACAGCAATGGCCCCTCAGCACACATACACACGCTTCAGAGATGGCAGAAATCTTTGCTGTGTGCAGGGAGATTTTGATTAGGATTGCCTGAGGATGATTGTGTTTGTGAAGAGCAAGCATAGATAAATGTAAAATATGGGTCTTCCTTTTAGCAAGAGCTTGGAGCGATCCGTGTTTTACAAATGAATTTGGAAAAAAACCCACGTAACTCATACTCATGGAACCAACTCCTCACTCTTCAGAAAAACACAGTCAGAGAATGCTAAGGTGTGTTCCTCAGGGCCCCGTGGATCCTCAGAGGGCTGTCGTGCCCTTTGAGGAAAATCCACAGGAATATTTCCTTCCACTCCGACAGTGTTGTCCAGTGGCTCAGGTGTCATCAGGAAATCACTCCTGAGTCGCAAACGGGTGAAGCAGGGAGGATTAATGCACACAAAAAAGGAACAGCTGTTGTTGAATGCTAAGCTGCCACAGGGCGAGTGAATCCTGTGCCTCAGCTTACCTCAGGAAGTGATGGAAACTGTATTTGGGGCTGTTTGTTATAAACCATGCCACATCTGTTTAGCCCTGAGGCTTGGTGTCGTGCCAAGGTTGCCTATTCCTTTGCTGATGGCAGAGCAATGCACTGCTGCAGTTGGGTGCATGTTTCCTTTTCTGGCTCTAAATAACACCAGCTAGTTAGCACTGAAAAAGGCAAGGCCATCAGTGTTGCTTGTGCTGAGGTGGTGAAACTGGGGAACAACAAAAACAACCTAACAAAAAAAGCAATGAGAATTAAACTGTTGTATCTCAGTCTCGGGCACTGAGTATCTAAATCCATCTGAGCATCAGACATAAAACACTGCTATGGCGTTCATTTCATGTCCATTCTCCAAAAGAACTCTGGATTGCCGGCCTCTTTCAAAGTCGAGCACTGCCTTTGAAATCTAACATTTTCACCTGTTTTGGCTTTGGGAAAGCAGAGGTGACATTCAGTGAGGGGAACAGTGTCACTGAATGCAGAACTCAAACAGAACACCTTAAAAATCAAAACCTGATCTCATTCCAGAGTCTCACAGGTTTAGTCACTGAATAACTTTATCCAAATCAAAGACCTATAATGCTGGTTACAGATCCCTCTGCTGTAAATGCCACGTCATGTGAGATTCAGCTTTGGACGCTGGAAAGCTCTTGACAAGAGGCCAGAAAATAAAGGATCATACTGAGCTACGCCAGTGGTCTGTTCAGTGCACTCTCGGCTCTGAAACCCAAACAAAAGTGGCTACATGGGGGCAGCTGCTCTCTCACCTCCAACTCATTTCAGCTCAGGTAATTGCCTGAGTACCAGTTCATGCAGCTTTTCCCCTCTTTCCCCAGCATGTCCACTTTTTGCGAGATCTACTTATGGAAAAGACTAATTAGCCACATGACAAGCCGAGTCCTGTGCCCGACCTGAACCAAACACATCTTTCATGTAAAAATCAGAAATGTTTTCTCATTTTTAAGGGATCGAGGTGGACGTTTCTTTTTTACTAAAGAGATCAGTGAGAGGTTAGTAAGACCGCAGAACATCAATCTCTACCAAAGCAATGACGTTTTCTAATTCACTGCCTCTCACACCCTTTCTTCTATGCACATCGTATCGTTCAAGTTTTCAATACCAGAAGAAAGTCAGAAGTTACTTCACAACAGAAATTTACCGCTGCAGAACTCAGTCATGCAATCTCAGCATTAGAAACATTACATTTGCCTACGATAAACAGGAGTTCAGATCTTTGCAGTAAGTGGGTTTTCACTACGGAGATCTTGTCGGCCACACAAATATAATAGAGAAACTCTAAAACCAGTAGTAGAAGCTAAATGCAGCTTTGAAGCATTAAAACTCTCAGCTATTTGGGAAATAACCTACTCTAAACCCAAAAATGTTTTCAGAATGGTTCCAGTCAGTGTATTCTCTGGGATTTGAGCTCCAGAATGCCCCTGCACTCAGGTGTGTTTGCAGCCCATCCGAAGTGCTTCTGAGACTACAGGAGCTTCTTAACACTCTCCATACTCTCTTAACTCCACCGTTCAAGGCTCCTTCAGTTCAGGGCACTGCTCAAGGCCTTTGCTCAGATGGAGGATGTGCACAGAAACACGCCTCTAGTAAAATACAGATGAGCACTTCGGGGAGGTACATTGCCTGCATGGTGTCGGCGTGATATGTCACACTGTCTTGCTAACCCCTGTCTTCATTGTGTTTTGCAAGTCAGTGTCACTGCAGGTCTTTGCCCTGAAGCAAGGGTGAGCATATGCATGAGTCTGTTACAAGAGATGTTGCTGTTCTGTAGGGGAAACACAGTCTCCGCACAGAAAACACTGTATACAATGATCTGCTTTGGCACAAGGGATTTACTCTGTCCCTCTCAAACACGTTTATATTTTCAAAATTGCAGCCTGCAAAATGTTACCACAGCACTGCAGGAATCTTCCACCTTGCAGGCAGTTTGGCTTCCCACATATTAAATGAATGGCTTAGCGGTTTACTCCCTAAGCTAAACTAAGCACTTAACTCATTAATTCATCTCTTCTGCTTGTGTTAAGGAAGACCTGCTATTTCAGAGGAGGCATACCTCCTTTTTCTTTCTTCCCGCAAACATCTACAGTCTCTTCTTTACCCAAAGCTTGCCAGTCACAGCTAGCAGAGATCTAGAAGTCAGAGGAGGAGTCTTCCAGTGTTGCTGGAAAATCAATTAATGCAAGCACACAAAAGACTGCTATGCTGATGTAAAGGTGTCTTACCCACACTTGTAAAGTTCTAGCATGCCTTGCAGCAAACTCTTGTTTCCTGAAACAACTTATGGAGGTAAATTGTTACAACACATTCATCTGCACAACTGGTTTAACCTTAAGAAACATCTGCTAGCTCAGGCTGATCCCAGATTCCTCAAGAAGTGAATCAAACACACACAGCTGCTGCAGTACTCCCTGTGGGACTTAGGCCCATGGGGGAAGAGCTGGTGCTGCTAGCCTGTTCACAGACATATGCAAACCTATTGCTCTGCTCAGGACACAACTATAAGAAGTTTTCTGTTAGACTGAGAGGAGGAGAGTGTTGTCAGTGTGAGGATGGAATACAACACTGTAGACATGCAAAAGTAACCTTTTTCTTTCATTGTAGGGCAGCGTCAAAACACGTAGACAAAGATCTTGGAAATATAGAAGAAAACAAAAAACTAGAAGAAAACAATCATAAATCTGAGACTTAAGAGACAGAAATGTGTCAGTCATCATTCCAGGTAAGCATTACATATTGCAGCGGCTCACATCTCTTTGTCCACCATTCCTCCCTAGCAAGCCGTGTCTAGAAATCACAGTGGTAACTTGGAGTCTTTTGCTCACCTTTCCTAGGTCAGGCAGTGGAATAGTTTTGAGTGATGTACTGCTAGGGCAGGCAGGCTTAGACCATGGCTGTTCAGCATTCATACCTTTGTTTGTACCTATTAAAGAAGCCAAACATTTGGACTTGGCTTTGTTTTAATCCACATGCTCATCCACCAGAAGAGCCAGAATGAGGATCCGGGGAACTCAAGGCCTGTTGACAAGGCCTGACATTGGTGCCTTGGCAAGGTTGTGGAGCAGATCATCCTGAGTGCCACTGAACAGCAGTTACAGGGCAGCCAGGGGATCAGGCCCAGCCAGCGTGGGTTTAGGAAAGGAAGGTCCTGCCTAACCAACCTGATCTCATTCTAGGACCGAGTGACCCACCAAGTGGGTGAGGGGAAGGCTGTGGATGAGGTCTGCCTAGACTTCAACAAAGCCTTCAACACAGCATCCTCTTGGAAAAGCTAGCAGCCCATGGCTTGGAGGGGTGCACCCTCTGCTGGGTTAAAAACTGGCTGGATGACTGGGCACAGATTGCTCTGGCTGATGTGGTGATGTTAGGTCATGGGCTGGGCTGGGTGAGCTCAGATGTCTTTTTTAGCCTCAATGATTCTGTGTGAAAGGAAAATAAAAGATTTGTAGAAGAGCTTAGCGCGAGGTGTGTGTGTGTGCGTGCCTGTGTGTGCGCGCGCACACGAAGACTGTATTTCAGTATAATTCAGGAAGGTATGAGTTATGACTTTAAATCTTCTTCCCTTACTGAAAGCAATAGTTTCCAAGTCTTTGGTCAGCTGTGGTCATCAGCACTGCACGCAGCTTGAAGCTTTCCCAAGAACAAAATTACTCTTCACTCAAGCTTTCACACACTCATGCTGTTATCAGTGTTATCCTGGAGAGAGGCACTGTATGTTACGTTAGTAACTAAGCAACAGGCATGGATGTTTCCCCAAGCAGGACCCATACAAAGCAACACTCTAGACAAATACTGAGGTAGATGCAGTTCTGAGGAGGTAGCGAGTGCTACAAAGCACCAACATCACCGCCTGCTGCTCACGTTCAAATGCACCGCTGCTGCGTGGAGGTGTGCCGCTGCTGCGCCTCACCCCTGGTACTCAGAGTAAGGTTTAGACTACTTTTCTGAGGCCATGGTAGCACCACAGTGTGGAAAGCAGCTACCAACACTGAGGGTCCTTGACTTAATCTTCAGTTTTAAAAACAGGAATAGGCTGTGTTCGGTGGTGGTGTGTTGTGAGTGGAATGAACACATTCCATAAACAGATCCAAAAAGTTCACGTAGGTGAAGACAGCTGCCCTTCCTAATAGCCTCAGTGCCTTAGTATACTGTCTGGTTTTGCACCAAGCACTAAGAATTCACAGGCGGAATGATTACATAGTCGATGAAGAGAGGGAGCATTGCTCTATGCACTTTGCTACCAACGTGACTATTCTACTAGGTTAAAAGAGAGAATCGGGAATGCCAGGATTATGCCCCATGACACCTTAAAAGTGGAAAAAGAAGAGGGATCTTGACAAAGTTGTCATGTGAATGGTCACCATTTCTCCTGCAATTCTGTGGGACAATTCTGTAACCTTTATGCTTAGGGCTTGCTATTGTTTCTGGACCTGGTGCCCTCTGAGGCACCGCAATACTGAGGTGACTAGACGGAGCTGAAGTTAGGTGAGGGTATTCACTGAAATTGAGAGCTTAAATAACATCATGTGCTTCAGTGCAATCTTTCACCCTACTGACATTATCCCTTGAGATCTGTAGAGCTGGATAAAAGAAAACTTATCCATAAATCCATTACTTACTGGATAAACTTAGCAAATTTATTGGGAACTGTATTGCTGCAGCTGTTTTTGTCACGAAAGAAAGTGTTCTCAGGATGAAAGGGCAGTAGAAACCACTTTTCCAGTGGCTGTTTCTTTGAAGGTTAGATACTGAGTAGTCAGTTACGTTGGTTGTCAGAACTTAAAGTGTTTGACTGGCTTTTATCTTTCATATTTTCAGAGAATACGCGTAGACCAATTGAAGCATGAATGTGGATTGTATTTAAACTTATACAAAGAAGCGACAGCTATTCATGGTTCAAGTACTAAGCAGATCACACTACCAAGTTTTCAGAGGTTTTTAGTTATCTCAAGCGGAAAAACAAACCCCACAAACTAATTTTGGCAACAGCCATGGTCACATCACCATCCTGTGTTCGGTTTGAAATATTACTTTGTCAATGTCTGCACTGGAGATTCCTTTTGGTTTGCCTTTATGTAAATTTTTTACGTAGCTATTTTTATACACTGCAAGGCTTTGTTCTGGAGGTGGCTGTTAATCGGACGTGTGGTGTAACGGGTTTATTTCAGTTGTTTTTATGATACCTTTTGAGCAGGTACGTGTCTAATTCTGATCGTTACCAGTGAAGCCTCTGCTTCGTAGCAAGTACCTAGAGTGTCAGAATGTCTTAAAAGAAAACGTCCAACTCCTTGTTCCTTCCTTG
Source organism: Upupa epops (assembly GCA_013397515.1). NCBI lineage: Eukaryota > Metazoa > Chordata > Aves > Bucerotiformes > Upupidae > Upupa > Upupa epops. The sequence goes on from VZRI01008977.1 coordinate 849,110, forward strand.
AAGTCACAGTAAAGAAGAAGGGTGACAGCTGTGACAAGAATAAATGAAGTAATCAATAAAAGCAAATGTTTTAAGAAGCCACACAAAGCTACACAGCCAGGGAGGGAATGAAAAGTTCCCATGCAGAGTTCTGGGTAAGGAGCAGGGAACACGAGGACGATCACCAACTCTTACTTAAACACAGTGGCTGATGATCCTTTACTTCCGAAGCAAGACACACATCTTCTTGATAAGTTAGATTTACGATAAGGAACTGGAATTCCGGGTTAGTTTTGATCCCTTTATGTTATCTGCTGCCTTAAAGTACTGTACCTTTTCCTCATTGCAGAAAGATACCAGTCACAATTGGAAACCTTTTTTGTTTAAACCAGTGGTCGTTTCAAAGCTGCATTTTTTTCCTCCACAAAAATAGAATATATATATATTTTTTGTGTGTGTTTTTGTTAACTATGCTACAGATATTTAATGCACCTTGAGATAGTTTTAGTGTTTTTAACTGGTACCTAATTTATCAGACAGTACATACAGTTGTAACAACGAAATGTCGCTGTATCCTCAGTTACATTCGAGTTTGTAAATTTATAAACATGTTTTATGCTTGAGGTAATTTTAAGAATGGTACTGATAAGAAAAGGCTTTAGGGCAAGCGGTCAGTAGGAAGTTGTACTACAGGTACCTAAGGTTAGCTTCTGGAAGAATCTCACTGGCGGCTTTGACGGGGGGGATGGTAGAGTAAGCAGAACATCAGGTCTCCACTTACCAAATACCCAGGGAAAGAGTAAGTTTTTATAGAGTGATAGAGAAAATAAAATGCAATTTAAAAAACAAATAAGAGAAAAAGATGGACACTAGGAAATGTATTTTGCCACTTCTGCATTATTTAGGGAGAAGAAAGCACTGTTACTTGTAAATTTGTAAAGTGTTCAATGTCTGGGCAGTAGTGACTGATGTCGTAATAAAAGCTTCCTGTAGTGCATTGGCATGGATTAAACACATCAGATGTTCTACAAACTCTGTACTGAGTATGAAGTACCAGAGGGAAATCCTGTTCTATGCCTGTAAACTTGGATCTGTTACTGTTTTATTTGGCAAAAAAAAAAGGGGGGAAAGAAAAAACGAAATTACAATCTGGGTCAATACTCGAACCAAAGTGAAACAGAGGAGAAACCAAAGTGATTTGTTTTGCACGGCTAAGCCATTCTGTTATCTCTGTAAATATTGTGGTTTTTTTTCTTTTTAGAATTTTGTTAAAAAAATTCTAAAATTTTTAAACACCTGTTTTTCCAAAATAAAACGTGAACACGGAGAGAAGCTACTTGATGTATAAACATATATCCTTTCCTTTCGGCGCGAGAACACGGCCGAGCGGTAAGACGTTTCTAAAGAAAACAACACTAAGGCAGCGGGCGTGACTCTGAACCGGAGAGGTTTGCAGCAGAGCCCTGCGAAGGGGTGTGCAAACGTCACCTGGCTTTGTCTGTGACACTGCAATGATTCTCAAATACAGAGAAGAACCCTCCATAGATCAAGGTAAAGCATAGGGAAGGGCTGAAAATGTCCATCCACTCTCTGAGAAACAGTGCTCCTCACGTTTTGGGATTCTGCTAGATCTCCTATGCACTTTAAATCGGCAGTCCTAGGAGCCGGGGTTTTGACTGCTCCGCGTTCACTGTAGGCACATTTCAGAACAAAGAGCGCTAAAGAATTACTGTTTCTATCCATGCCTAAACAACAATAAAACTGAAGTATGTCTCCATGCACTTGTCTGACACCTCAGTTCACAGGAGCCCGAGGCAAGGCGGCCGCCCTAGAGCTCCCCTGCTGCTGACTCTGATCCTGCAAACAAGCCTCTGGTGGGCTCTGGCTGGGAGAAGTCCCACAAAGCCCCAGGAGGTGTGGTGTGGGAGTATGGGCCTTCTTGTGGATCAGAGAGTGCAAACTCTCAGAAAACCTTCCCTTGTGACCAAGCTAAAGAAATAACGCAGCATTGACTTGTGGGTGGCCACATAAAAATCCGCTTTGTACACTACTCCAGAGTTCAACGTCAGGTTAATGCGTAGGAGACTAAAAAACACGACACGTTACTGAAAAGTGAGAGGGAGACAACCTGCTTCCTTGTTTTCAGGCTGGGAAATTAAGACAGTCTGTGGTGTCTGTTCACAGCTGTATACAGGAACATGGCCCTCGGTTTTCCCAAGCAGTAAGGCCTCACAAGCACTCACGCCAAAACTAGAGCTGTATGGCAGGAGAGACGAGCTACGACTGAAACTTCGTCACAGAAGTGTTGTAGTGGTGCAGGCAGACGGTGAGGTGTTGACTCGGGCCTCCTCTTCTGGGAGGCTGTCTCCACCCAGCAGTGGCAGGCAGTGGAGATGCCCACACCCACCGTGGCAGCAGCAACAGTATGGGCCCCCCCNGCAGACTACTGCGACGGCAGCTCACCACCACAAGCACACTGCATCGGAGCAGCGGTGTAAACCAGACAACAATGTTGAGCAAAGGAGTGGTCACAAACTGATTGTTTTGCCTAGAGACATCAGGACTGGTGAGTGACAGCCTCCTGGCCCCCTTCCCTCTCCACACACTGCCTGTAGCTGTGGGGAGGAGAGTCCCCAAGCCCTGGGGAAGTAGCTGCCCCTACTTCTGCCTCTGTTCCTGCAGTCCCAGCCATCAGTACCTCAAACAACATCGGTACATTTTACAGAGAGAAAAAACAACAGATTGCCCAGAAAAAAACAAGAGAACCCCCAAAAAAACAAATAACGTCTGCAACAGCAGGTAAAACTGTGAGCTTTTCAATTACATGCATCACCTTCGAGGAAGAATTCAGAAGATGGTAGGCTACTATGGAAGACAGCCTAAGCAAAGGAGGAATCGGGCTCATACACGCATTTACAGTACTTCCTTACCGTCTTGCGTTCTACCCAGACACAGGTATGCAAGGTCCAATTTCAGAAGAGTTATCTTGCTTCAGGAACTGACTCGTCTTTTATATTGCAGGCCTGACATTACTGATAGAGACTGTAATGCTTATTGATTAATCAGCATATTTATAATTAATAAATCAATCTAATTAACTAATACACAGACTACTGCAATCAATTTACATTTATAATTGGTATTGCTACTACATACAGCCACAAAACTTCTGTTTGTCATGGTTACATCCTGTTAACTACACAAAACTGCTTCTGAAATACAAATCCATCACACTTCCATCCCCACACCATTTATCGCTCAAGTGCAAGTTATCCCTCTTGGCTCTGCCCACCCAATCCTGGCCTTTGCAGAGCAGACCCAACAGGTTGGCCAGCGAGCTTTGCCAAGGGTTCAATCTGGCATCCCGGCGGCCTTAGGCTGCTGGGACAACTGCACTAGCACTTGTAACAACTCATACTCCTACAGCTGGGAAACCTGCCCTCTGTTCTGTAACTGATCTTTCCTTTCCATGTTTTCATTTCTGAACCCACCTTCTTGCTCCCCACATACCTCCTTTAGCCAGCCTGCCTCCTTCTGGATTAACAGCCTGCTTCGAATTACATCGCCATTGGTCTCAGTTCTGATTCATCTGTACCCAAAAATCAATGGTTTCAGTATAGGTTCTGAAGCCGTCTCAGCATTACCTGCAATTCCTGGTACCGAGGGTGGCCTTGCAAGACAAACCTCCCTACAGCTGTCTGGTTCACACTGGTTACCTTTAGCTTACACATCCTCAATACAAATCATTCTACCTAAGCTTTAATGCCGCTACTTGGTTGTGGTTAAGTACAAGCACCAAGCTGCCTTCTCCATGAAGACTGTGCGCACAGTAGCAACTTGGTTTTCCAAACTGTCTCTGTTCTCAGACACCACTGCCCTTGATGTGTGCTTCCTACAACCTGCAGGCTTCCTGCAGAGACCTTAGAGTACAAGGCCTGGCATTCCAGCAGGACATGTGCCCCCTCCCGCAAGTTAACTCAAGGTGATCTGACAAAAATCCACAGAGGTCATGGCCAAAGGAATCATTCGTGCCTAGCTGTAATCTAGTACAAGTGAGATAATTTAAATCCACAAAGCTGAAATTCAAAGAGGCAGCAGAAACGATGTTCTGCTCCCATCCCCTTGCCCCCCAGGTATAACAAACTTAGTAAACTCTAGCTGTGCAGGAAATCACTGGATAGAGAGCGCAACCAAAGCCAGTTGCACCAGCGTCTTGAAGCAACCAGCAGAGGCAGAGCTTACTGCTTCAAGCAGTGTGATGTTGACGCTCTCACACTTGTCAGCCTGAGCTAGTGTGAGTGGGCACACTCCAAGGGGACCTTGTCCTGCCTGAGCATATCTGGACAGGGAAGTGTTTTAGGCATGACGCAGATGGTCACAGTTTAACATTATTGGAAGTTTGACTGAAAGTAATTTGATTATCTACAAAGATCAAGCAATCATCACAAACGTACCCTTCTGATCCCTAATCATTCTTGACAGCAGGTTAAATGTTCTTTTTGGAGTTAGCAGTCCATCTTCCCTTGTGTCAGAGATCATTTCCTCCCAGACAGTCTCAGTGCCTGGAGAGCAAGGCAGCGTTAATGGCTTTCTTTACCCCTACCGGTGCTGAACAGCCTGCAATCAATCACTGCCGCCAGATCATATTCTGATTAGAAAAGCAGGCTACGTTTTACTTCTGTTTCTGCATTCAGTTTTAACAGTTGATTACTGAACTTCTGTCACACTGGTTTGAATGGCAAAATGGGGAGACCTTTCAGATCCTGGCTCAGAGCACCCAGGCTTGAAAAATTAAACAAATCATTTTCTTCTGTACTTCTAAAACTGTTTTCTTGGTAAAATCCAAACTCCATTAACATTCCAGGTAACATTAGGTTGGCCGTTTCTTCTTCAGTGTGATTAGCCTTTTCATGAGGTAGGTGCTGACAACACTGCTTACTTTCACACTTCCAGTCTAAAGGTTCAGCTCTCAAAATAGTTCACAACTTTTTCAGCCACTGAACTGGGTTGCAGTCCCCGATGGTTTCGGCAATTGTTTTTTATGTTTTAAGTCAGACAAAGAAGAGTAACCTACCAGATTTTTCCAAACATGCAAAGTTTTATCTCATTCATTAGAGGCAGGTATTTCCATCCTCACTTACTATTACTATTTATTGCAATTAAATGATTTCATAACGCGTTGCTTGGTTGCTGACTGAGCCCCAGCACGTTTTGCACACTACTTAGCAATTGCCCTAAAGCCCTGCATCATGTTCAGACCTCCAGGAGGAAGTCAGATGCTGTAATTCTATTGCCAGTTTCTTACTGAAAGCATAACAGGAGACTGAAGTGAATCTGTTCTGTTGACACAACAAGCTTGAAACTCATGGGTTACTGTTTCCTGATCTGAAGCCTAATCAAATTTTACTAGTTACATTAACAATTCTTAATCTGATTATTAAGCTTCCCAGGAAGGAAACATTTTTTCACCCCCCCCTAGTTATTCAAATCAGGACCCTCCTGGGCTCACTGGTAAATTCAGACACTGGCAAGTCATCATACAGAGCTGCCACCTTGTTTTGCTGGGGTGGTGTTTTGTCAGCTCCTAAATAATGGGTTAAACCAGCCAAAACCGAGCCCAGGAAGTGCCATGCTTGTGGAAAAACAAAGAAGCTTGTACAGGTGATACCTGGAGCTATATTTAACATTTCTAACATCAGTTGCACTGTCTGATGGATCTGCTGGTTTCCCTCACGTGTATGTCAGAAAGAGGCATGTGTTGGATTACAGCTTGCTCCTCCAGCCACTCCCCTGCTAGGAGACAAGATTATTGATGCTTCCTCTACAGCTGCCAGCTATTACTTAACTGCCAGCTGTGCTCCTCTTTGCTTTCCTGCCTCGACCTGCATCAAGGCTTTGATAAAGCTGCAGTGCATTTGAGGGCAAGCAGCCTACTGCTTTGCACAGCAGCAGGAGGGCATCCTACCGTCTGCTACTCCTCTGACTGTGGTGAAGTGGCTGGGGCTCAACACAAGGACGAAAACTCAGAATGGCTCTGGAAGGAAGACAGCAAGAAATGTCACAGAGCAGCAACAACAGCCAAATGAGGGAGCAACAAAGTGCAGGCAACAGTAAGTGAAGGAGGAGGAAACGCATTCAAGAAAATAAGGGACAGACCTAAAACCTACAGAAAAGCCTGAGAGCAGGAGAGGAGAAAGAGAAGAGGGGAGCAGACATCTGAAAGAGCACAGTAAGTTTGCGACTTTGAGGCAAAGGAAGTCTGGTGAAAAGAAAAACACCATAGGACAGGGGAACTAGCTGAGCAGCCATCAGCATTATAGCATAACACTACTGTTCTGCAAAGGACTGACAAAGGAGAAAAGGACAGGTCTGGGGGAGATTACAGGGGATTAACTTCTTCACGCATTTTCTTGGTTTGTACCCATTGATAATAAATATTCTGCAGATGACAGTGTAGAGGGAAACATGGATCAGGGAAGAAAGGTACCCTGGTGGATTCTGCTTTAGGGTTGAAATTTCCATTGGGAGGCCTGCAGAAGGGAGGAGGTGACAGTTTTGCACTCCTCCAGTGCAGCAGTACTGCCTGGCAACTGGGGGAGGGAAAGGAAGAGCTTTGAACATTTCTGAAAAACACAACTTCTGAAAAACACCACTTCTTCAGAGCACAGTTCCTCAAAAAAAGGGAAGCACTGACTGGATGAGATGAACTGTACAGGCACCCTCCACCACATAGCAACAGATAAGCTCTCAATACAAATGACTTGATTTTTCTCTGTTTTTTTCCAGTAGGGGAATGAGTAAACAAATCCATCTGATGATAGATGGATGTCACCACGGGTAGCTCAGGAAACAAAGCATTAAAAAAATCATTCTAATTACTGCAAATCTTAGTGGATTTAAAACATGTGGGGGTCATCCATCAAAATTAAAGCTTGCTGTGATTAGAGAACCACATTAGTACAGGATGCATCCTGCATTAAAAAGGATCTTTCAAAACTGAAAACAACATACAGTGAAATATGTCATTCCCTTGAGCTTTTACTGCAATCTTAAGAAAACTTGTAATTAGCATGCAAGAACAGTGACTTTGGAACTTGATGGGTAGTATCACTGCCGTGTGCCTCTTAAAAACCTGGTAACTTTAATGCCATTCTTACTAATATGATTAACACAAGCCAGCTTGTGTAGCTGGTAAGGAACAGAGGCAAATCGGAGCTAGGCGTCTGCTTCATTTCAGTCAGGATTTGCAGGGATGTGTACATCTCTCTGTCCCGAGACAGCAAATGGAAATTAAAAAAAAACATCCCAACCTCAGAGAAAAGGAACCAGTATCTACTGAAGAGGATTAGAATTTGCCATCCATTCAACAGGGCCTGTTCAATTACACTTTGGAATTTGGGACATAACTGTACCGTCTGTAAAATGCCAAAGCAATCAATAAGAATTTTAAAGGCATTGCAATAAAAGAGAATACTTTGTAGGGTGTCAAAGAGTTTTAGTTTGGTAAACATCTTCCAACTGTGACCTGGAAAACCAGGGATACCATTTAATCCACACTGTCTTGGACGTAGGGTCACTAGACTCATAAAGTCTCTGTTAAAAAGTGGGGCTGCCATTCATGAGAAATAAAACTTTCTTCTGTAATTTGAGACCCTGTTCTAAATGGCCATGTGACACCGCAACTCAAGCTCAAGCAAAGAGGAGATAGAAGCGAGGGGCATCTCTGAAAGCCAAGCTTATATAATCTCAGATTATTCTCTTGTAGAGCATTGCTTCCATATGGCCAGAGCACTCTTGTTACTGAACAGTGCTACAGCAGAACTGATCCAAATATGAGCTCCAAGACAACATGCAGTTTTCTGGGATGATCAATACTCACACTGGCATACTTACAGGTAGCCTCTTCTCCTGTACCCGTGCTGTCTCTCAAGATCCCCACCACATCTCTCCCCTTGCTTCTGCTGCCTGCCATGGTCAAACATGTAGTAGATGTCTTGTGCATGCAGGCAACACTGCAGAAAATCCGTTTTCCTTGTGCTTGTGCTACATTTTCCAGGTTTGGAGAAACCATGCTTTTGGATGAGGTGCATTAGACAGTCCATACATCGGTGCTAAATCATCTTCGTAATTGCTGGACATCCACCTACCCTGGACTCCTTGCTTGTTGCTTCTTCTTTTATTAACAAAGCCACCCACAAGCAGGAAGACTCTACTTCCCCTGCCTTCCCATCCTGGAGAACCTCCCTTCAAGCTACTTTTTCTCTTGCTGGAAAGTAAAGCAAGAAGAATCAGACTTCCAGTAAAAGCCTTTTTTTGCCCGTCATTAAATTACCTTTGAAGCACCTCAATGCCTGTAAATCTCTCCTGCTGGCTTTACATATTTGCCATAATTTTATCCTTCATCTTCACTGCTACTGCAATTCTACCTTTCTCTCCTGAACCTGGCTCTATTTGATTGTTGTCTCCTGGTTTTTTGCGATCTCGTGGCTTTAGATATGGGTAGCAATGTGACTTCAGGTCTTCCTTCAGCATGTTACTGTCACAGGCAATTAGATAAAAGGAGGAGGAAAGGACCAAAGCTCTTACTTGACCCACACAATTTCAAAAGAAACATCCCTTTGACTGAGCATGTAGATAATGTGAACATGGTACTCTCAGGAAGGAGAGCATGTGGGGTGCCATTCAATAAGTACCTCCTCAGCTACCTAAGAAGAAAAAAACTTGTCCTTTAGAACACGGATGACTGCAGCAGCTTGATGATTCTGCAGACTGAATGCAACTATCCAAAAGCAGCCTAGTTCTGAACTCCACAGGCTGCTGTCAGTCTGCCTGCTTTCCATCCTTCACCAGACTAGCATGTATGTATGTACGTACACATACACACCCTTCAAAACCCAAGACAAAGCTTTACAACAAAGGTCTTTGCACTTTACTCCTTATGAAAGTTCTGATTGTTTTGCTAGCGTCAAAAAGCATTCTGAGCATACTGGCACTTCACACTTCCCTCTGCTGCTAAGCTTGTGGCACTCTGTCCTGAAGCAGCAGGTCTTTTAAAGTTCTTGGAAAAGGACACAGTAACTGAAGATGAGTAATCTTAGCAAACATTCCTTCATTTGCACTAGACAGCCAGCCAGCTCAAAACAGCCCAGTCTTGTAACACTAAAAGGAGAGGAGCATGGAACGTTAGAACGATCTTCTATGTAGTTCCGTACACCAATCCCATCTTGCTTGCTACCATGGCGGACTCTTTCCAAGTAAGTATAACCATAGTTAGACTAGCTGACTCCTTCACAGACCAAGACAGATGCAAGAAGCTACATGGTCAGAAGACCAGTGTTTAATGGCTTTGTGCTTTTAGTTCTGATAGGCCTAGGAAGCAAGAATCTTGCCAAAGTCCGTATCATTCTGAAGTTTTGGAATTCTGTATGATGTTCAGCAAGGTTACGAATGAATTTTTACTAATCTAAGATTAATTTATAGAATTTATTTAATTTATAGATTTATTTTGAACAGGAGTTGAGCAAGACTTTTTTGGTGCCAAAATAATACATGGAGTTTTAAAAAGTATCATTCTCCTGATGGAGAGTCACTGCAACTGATAAACAGTGACAGGTGTCTTGTACAAAATTAATGGCTAAGTTTATCAAACAAAGAATCCTGAAGCATTCTTAGAACACCCAGCTGCTCAAACTTGGTTATGATACAGTGAAGTGACAACTGATTTCCTCATCCGGACAGTAAAAATGAAAGTGGCAGCTCTTGTACTACAGACAAGTCTATCAAACAGTTAACTTGTCTGCTTGGTAATATGACTAGTGACCTATATAATGGACAAGGATTTAACAGAGACTAAAGAAAGTACCAGGAAAATCTCATCACTGAAGGTCTAATCTAACCTGCAGGGAATGGTGTTGGGCTTTAAATACTAATAGCTGCATTATCTTGTACAGTAGTGGAGTTAGGTTTTACCAGGTTCTTTCAGAAATAAGGAATACCGTAACAGATAAAATGTTTTACTTTCCTACATTAGGAATAGCAGTACTGAGAAGGTAAATGCACAGGATATTAAAGAAATATAACTGTGAGTTTATTGCAATTCTGTTCAGGAAAAAAATCCAGTGGATTAATGTACAGTCAAACTGTGTGTTCACTGCTTTGGATTCTAAATACTTAATAACTATCTTCCATCTGTCATACTCACTCTAAAAATGACATACCCATTACACAAGCACTGCCAATGGATATATTTTTGCTACTAAAATTTAGAAATCAAGTTATGTTCAGGCATATAAAGAGAATGTTGCAAAGCAATAACTTGCCTTATTTTTAATGCAGTGCCTCATTTTTGTGGCTTTCAAACCAATTTCTACGACCTCTACACTGGAGAGACCAAGTCTCTAAAGCAGCATATGAAATGTGATAATATTTAATAGAGAGAGAGAGAGAGAGACAGTCTTGAAAAATCACAAAGCCAACACTCTGTTAACATTAACTTCATAAAATGCATGAACAGATAAAGAACTTGAGCTTACATAATAACCAAATTCAAAAAGAACGTTGAATAGAATATAAATTAATTGAACACATCACTAAGCGTGCAACATGTTAGATAATTTTATAGAAGGCATTTTTGGGTAAAATAGTTATCTGAAAGAAAATCCTTCAAAATTGAAACTACTTACATCTATTTCAAGAAGTCACTCCTAAAAGCTCTAAATTCCAGGTCAACAGGCAGTACCCAAATGTTTTTAGATACGCTGTTTGTTTGCTTCCAAATTTGTGAAGATTTAAGATGCAAATTTAAATGATTTTAGGCCGGAGTCATCAGTGCAAAGTAAAGCTTCAAGCTAAAAATGAGAGAAATATAACAGAAAAAATTATTCTGGTACAAACCTTTCTGAATTCACATTATAAGAAAACCTCAAGATACTGAACATTGACAAATTTTACCAGTGGCCATCTGAGGGTTCCAGACAAGCCATTAACACAGCCGATGGTATTAAATGAATTTATTTTATCAGCATTTCAATTTTTTCCTACATGCACTCTTTTGGAGAAGACCCGCGCTGCTGATGTCCACTTACTTTGCTCAACTTTTGATTCAACTAAATTGCTTAAAATGCAGTAATTTAGCCAAAAGAAGGTAAAAGGTGAGGCCAACAGACATCAAATAATGGCGTAAAGACTGCAGTGACATTTACATTGAGGCAATACGACAGCATATGTTTCTGAGTTTAAACAACTTTGTTCATTCAAGCACTCTCACTAAACTTAGTGTTCTCTAAAGCTATGCATACATGCATAACACACTGCCAGGCTTGAGTCCTGAAGTCTTTCGAAGGTTAAAATAAATTTAGAGAACTATGTGTTTAGAGAACTAGCCTGTAGCCAGATTAATTTATTTTAAGCCTACTAATTCCTGCAGAGTAAACATCAATGCTATAGGAAAGCAAATCTTGCTCTGTTTGACTTTAAAACTATTAACTGAAACAGGTTTGAAATCATGGTCATGTTCCACTATTTAGAAGTGTTATTAGCACACTCATTTAAAGATTAATGGAACCGAAGTCACCGCTTGGAATATTGCTCATCAAGGTTTTTTAAATACATATTTAAAAAAAGTCACTGGTAGACTAAACCAGAAAGCAGAAGGAAAAATTAAAAGTCTTAGTCTATCAGGTAGGTGTTCCAAATGCTAATCCAAATATAAGGCTCTAGTTTATAAAAGCTGCTGCATGAAAATGAGAAAACGAGTTCAAGACTATTTGAAATTTCATAACTCAATCTGCAGCTTGCTTGCTTATCTTTGTAAAGTGTCTTTTCATGGTCAAACAGCTGGCAGTTACACTAGAACCTCATTTAAGTAATTCTAGCACAAGCAGAGTGTTTAATTTAATAACATGAATAATGTTGAATTTTCGTTAGCTACAATGCTAGTGATGCTGCAAACAAAGCAAATGAACAAGTGGGTTCAAGACTACAGAAAACATTCCCCCAAAAGAGAGTAAAGAGATTTATTTGAACTCAAAGCACAGAGTAAACTTCAATCAAAAGTTTTCACAGACTGTAGTCAAGGAATGAATGTTTAAAGGAGTTGCAAACGCCCTTTTCTAAAACATAAACTCAGAATCATTTGCTTAAAGTAAATTGGAACAGCAGCTCTTCTCTAAACCCTGAATTGTTCTCATCCTTTGTCACTGAGGCAGATTAAGTATATCCATACTATGCTTTCTGATGCTCCAAAGTCACTTAAACAATAAGGGTTTTGAAGACACGATGAACTGTTGAGATATCACAGTAACATCCACTAGGCGCTCTGTATTACTTTGACTCCCGCAATTAAGCCACTTGCTGCCTGAAACAAAAACGCTTCTAAACAAATGCTTTGGCTGCTGAGGTTGGATCCTGTAAGTGATGTTAACGTCTACCATTTGTTCTGAGTGACGGAGAACACTGACAGCTGCAAAAACCCATACATATACACACACCACACCCATCTTGTAATAGCGAAAATTCCCACAGAGTGCTCATATCTCAACACGCGGTACACACAGATTATCTTTCCCGGTCTGTACCAACCCATAACATTCTGTAATTCTCAGGTATTTTAACTAACTCACCGATTTATGTTTTCAACAGTTAGGAAAAAAGATTTCAAGGTTTTAAAAGACCCAAGAAGGTAGCAATCTTAAGAATTATTCTGAAAACATTCAGACTGTTAACTGTGCACGCACTTGGAACGGTCACGTTTTCTCTCTTCTCTAAAACTGGGACTTTTTAGATTTGACTTGCATCAATTTGGGCTCAAAAATAAACCATCAAAGCCTGGTTTATCATTAGTCACATACTTCCAACTAAGCAGCTGGAAAGTAAGTAATTCTGCGCATTAAACACATACTTGAGAATAATAAATTGTACAGAGGAGGTTCTTTTTTTACCAAAAAAAAATATTACTACAGTGGCATGAGGAATTAACAGTGCATCCAAAATTTAAAGTTTCTATGTTAGTACAAATTGATCCAAGCCACAATGAACCAGAGGATAATCACTCAAAAAATTGACCCCATTCTACTTTACAGAAGCTAGAGCTGGAATTTACCTCAATAACATGACTCAAAAAGATCCCTCCTAGTCTGGTGTGTCTCAATATCCATAGGTCATTGAGAACCAGCACCATCAGTGTGTAATCAAAACACAGTACTACCATGCATGCTTGGCTTTTTTGAACACCTGCAATCAATGACTCAAATTTGAAGAGAGCTTTCACACATTAGAGACAAGTATCATTGCTGCACAAATGGTTTGATTGGTTGGCCAGATTTTATTCTGTATTTTTGGAGGAAACTGCATATAAGACCTTGAAGACCAGAGGTCATGGAGTTCATGTTAAGCAGAAAGCTGCACAAAATACCTTTACAAAGGCAGTTCATAGACAGAATACTGCATTTTACATTCAGGTATTTCCTCTCACCAAAGCAAAGGAATCTCAGAAGAAAAAAAAAAATCAGTAGTGAAGGCCACATAGTTTCTGCATTTGATGAACTGAAATGCAAAAAAACGACTGAAGTATCTTGTAAGATTAAAAAAATAACCAAAACCCTAGCACAGGTCTGCTGGAAAAGGATGATTTAGTTGATGGGGTGGTCAGCATCAAAACTGTTTGGAATGCTATAGCAGAACTGACCACAAATACAAGGGGAACATGAACAGGAACACAGTACTGGCATCAACTAGAAAACTTAACTTGCCAACTTGTAAACAAGAAAAAGCATTTCACAGATCCAAAGTTCTAGGGAAGTAAACGTCTTTATTTTGTCAGTTCAACCCTGATTTAAAAAAGTATGGCTAGCAAAAATACATAAGCCTCAGCATATTTATAAGTCAGAGCAGCCATGAGCCTTTGATAAACGGCTGGAAACAAACACCCTTCTACTAAGGATGAAAGAAAAATATTCCATTTTCTTCTGTCTCTCATTATCCATTCCACATGTGTTTTTTCACACGTTCCAACATGCACCTGGATGCTTCTATAGGTTGAGACGTGGGGAGACCGGAGGAGGAAAGCAGACAAACTCTCTTAAAATACTACGGGCCACGTCAACATTATTCTGGGCAATTTCAAGTGCCCTCTTCACTTCTTCAAAGGAATAGCCCTCTCCCATAAGTTTTGCAATTTTTGCATCCATGTTTTCCACTGAAGTGTCAGAGTTGTACGCTTTCCTATGGTGTATTTCTGGTGTAGTCCTCCGAGGAAGTGGTTTGGGGGGCCTGGCTGGTGCTTGTGAACCATCTGTTTCAAATAAAGGAAGCAGAAATAATTATAAATTGGCTTAAAAGTGGGTTAAAGGTAGGTCAAGCTGCAGCAGTGTAAAAACTAAAACTAATGTAAAGCGAAGAGACAGATTTTTAATTCGATGATATATCCTGGTTTGAAATTCAAGCACAACCTGAATTAATCGAGAAAACCTGGAATGGAAATAACATAGTGAAATACTATTTTAATAACATAATAAGAACACACAAGTTACAATCTAAATTACACAAACTTGGAAGAAAACCAAATAAGATGAACAAAGACGACAAAAATATCCAGTCAAAATTTTAATCTGCTCGCACCCCACAATTTGAAAACAAATTCTTAATCTGCTTTAAAATAGCACCAAATGACAACCCCAAATCCTACCAAACAAATTTGATCACAGTGTTCCTCAGGACGGTGAGCTGCAAAAAAGCCAAACATGCCCGAGGAAAAAAAGTCTTTACTTGTTGGTACACTTTGCCGATTCTGTTGAGTCAACTGCATTTGATTTCATGCATAGCAGGTATGCATCAGGCCAGAAATAACTGGTTTCTCCAAAACACCCCCCAAGCCCAATTAATTTCAGTAGTGAGAACTAAACAGTCATTCTCCACTCAAGTCCCACTTTGGAAATACCTTCCTTTCCCTTCTGTTCTTTGAAAATGAGAGCTCTATCGTCACTGATTCCACAGTAAGAAGTTTAAACACAAGCAGGTGTAAGGCAGAAAACACTTTCAAGAGCTAAGTATTTTAAAAAATTAATCCTTCAGAAAGTGTTCTAAAATGTTCCATCAACAGTGACTTCGACAGCTAAATTAGAGGAATTTCTGGCTGTGATACTTCCTGTTCGTTTACACTGGCAGCAATAGAAATTTGCATCATGGAGTACTGCAAAGACAGACTTTCAGTGATGAAAGAATGTTGGTTGGTTCTCTATGTATTTTATGCTACCTTATCATAAGCCTGTATAAAGAAAATTGTAATTCAACCAAACATGTTTGGTAGAATGAAAACAGTTAACTGGTGCACACCTAACCAAGGTCAAGGGTAACAAAAAGGGCTTCTTCAAATACATTGCAGGAAAAACTAAACATAGAGACAATGTGGGACCACTGCTGAATGAGATGGATGCCCTGAAGACAGAGGATACAGATACTTTCTTTGTCTCCTTCTATACTTCTGGGAGCTGTCCTGGTATCAAAGCCCAGACTGCTGAGGCTCCAGAGGAAGTGGAGGCAAGAGAGAAGCCTGTCTTGGTTGAGGAGGGCTTGGTTAGGGATTAGTTGAGCAAACTCAATGTACATAAATCCATGGGCCCTGATGGGACGCGCCCACGTGTACTAAGGGAGACAGCAGAAGTCGTTGACAAGCCACTCTCCATCATCTTTTCTAAGTCATGGGAATCAGGAGAGGTGCCTAGGAACTGGAGGTTAGCAAATGTCACTCCAATCTTCAAAAATGGTAAGAAAGAGGACCCAGGTAACTATAGACCAGGTCAGCCTCGCCTCCATCCCAGGAAAGGGGATGAAACAATTTGTCCTGGACTCTGTCTCTAGACACATCAGGGACAAGATGGTTATTACGGACAGTCAGCATGGCTTCATCAAGGGGAAGATGATGGCACAGTGGTGGATGTGGTCTGTCTTGACTTCAGTAAGACATTTGACACAGTCTCACATAGCATCCTAGCAACCAAACTGAGGCAGTGTGGACTGGATGATTGGGTAGTGAGGTGGATTGTGAACTGGCTGCAGGATAGAAGCCAGGTCGTCAATGGGACAGGAATTAGTTAGAGGTCTGTATCTCAGAAAACATGCAGTATGAAACAATGATTTCTTTTCTAATGGGGAAAAAAGTTAATCTAATATTAGCAGAGGTGTCCCACCAAAGCAGCTAGCATTGACCAAATGAATCATACTAATTCAGCAATTTGTTCAAAAGTCCGAAGCACTATTCAGCCTCACTTCATTTAAGCTATTCTTTCTTTCCTTTGCCCCCAGCAGAGTGAAACTACATATCTGCAAGGAGATATCATTACTATTAAAATATATGATTTTTCTGCTTGTGATTATTGCAATTATACACTGCTGATCAATACAGCTGAAAGAAAAAAGTCCCTTCCTTTCCTTGAATGGTATCTCCACGTGGCAAACTAATGTAGGTTGGACAACTCTCCCCTTTCCCTGCAAACCAACGCATATCTAAGGAAAATGTATCTAAACACTGGTGACAGTGCTGCAAAAGACAGGTAATACAGTTCCCATTTTAATTAAATTTGAGTAGGTTTCCTTCAAGCAATATTCACGTTTCCTGAAAACCGTAACTAAAATTTGTATGTCAGAAGAGTTCCTTTCACGGTACCCATTTCATTGCAAATATGACTGAATCTTAAAATGTTTTTGTATAAAACAAGAACCAAAAACCATTAGATTTGTCTCACAAGTTCAGGCACATACATTAGCAGAGAACACCAGAAAATACTACTTGTTTTTGATTTTTAGGAACAACAAAACTATGATGGAACTGAGATTCATGTGGTCCCTGTGGGACTTCTGATCTCTTAGGAGCTTAGAAAATGGCAGAAAAATCTCTCAAAAAGTATTTCTCAAAAGTAAGATACACTAGGACTCACATAAGCATTCAGTTTGGCAGCTGCTGAAATAGCAATGCACACCTAAAGACAATCTCAAAGCCCCATCCATCCTGGCCCTACACACTTTCAGGGAGGGGGTGTCCACAACCTCTTCCACTGTTCTACCACCCTAATCATATTTTCTATCCCTTATGTCCAGTTAAAGCTACCCTCCACTAGTATAAAATCATCACCCCTTGCCCTGTTGCAACAGGCTCTGCCAAAATTATTTTCCTAATCTTTCTTTTACAGGGACTTCTTTAAGCACCAAAAGGCCATTAAGTCTCCTCAAAGCCTTCTCTTCTCCAGGCTGAAAAATCCCACCTCTTTCAGCTACTAACAGCAAAGGTGCTCCATCTCTCTGACCATTGTTGTGGCCCTCCTCTGGTCCAGCTGGTACATTTCCATATCCTTCTTGTATTGAAGGCTTCACTGTTAGACACAGTACTCCTGGTGAGGTCTCACCAGAGCACTTGTATCTTTATTGTAGAATTTAAAACTCTGCTCAGCTTCGATAATTTCACTATTTTTGCAAAGCAATATTACCAACACTATTTGAGGTTCAGAATGGTAAATGGTTGATTTGGCTTCACAGATAAAAGCTATTTCCTTCACAAAGTAATATTCTACAAGAAGAGTTTTCTACTTCACCTGAAGAGGGAGGAAGCTGATCATAGTCTTGAGATGTCCTATTCGTTTTGACATTTTCTCCAGTTACTCTACGAGCGGGTGGCAGAGCGGGTGGCAGAGGAACATGACCAGCTACTGGATCAAAATGGGGATCTGGGAACAGAAAAAAACAAGTGTCTTAGAACAATTAGTTATTATTTAGGCGACTAGGCTTAAAATAGCCTCCCTTCAGACAGAGGAGCCACGACTCCAGGCATTTCCCCATAGCACATGCATAGACACATCCAAATTCAAATGTGGTCTATCTGTGCTGACCATGGCTTTTCTGTTACATACACGAGGTACACTTCACTCACCCAGGGTGTCACTGCCAGAGTTGTGTTGACAAAGCATGGAAGACATTGCAAACAATAAAATAAAATACTAAATACCAGCCACCATTTGGTTAGAGCTTTGTAACACTTCCATGCTTTGCAGTTTACAAGGACTTCAAGGCAGATTCCCCATTCACGTAGACCCACCACATAGTAGAGACTGGTAAATGCTGTGACTAGGCTTTTTGGTTTCCTCTGTAACTAGAGGAATAGGATTTCAAAAATAAGAGAAAGATGTAGTCTTAGCTTATTGTGTCCTTTTCTTGTGGGTTTTGTTTTGTTTGGGTTTTTTTTTTTTTGGAAGGGGTTGGATGGGATTGTTGAGGATGTAGTTTATCAAGTGTAACATCACCCTGTCCCTGGCTTCTGCCCTGGACTCATAAGAGTATTGGTATGTGAGATGTGAGTGCAACTTTTTGCTGCTGTTGATAATCAGATTATTCTAACCTGACAAACTGTGATAGATGATTGAGAAATCACCCCCCCAAGACTTGTATGGAAACAAATCATCAAAAATTCATCATAAATAATCTACAGCAGTTTATCTGACAAGATGCAAAGTGAATAATATGGCTTTAGAAGTATCATAGGGACAAAACCGACCAATCTACACAACTGTGAATGCCTGAGTAGATGTATACACTTCCATGGTAATGAAAATGTGGCTGTAAGATAGCATTCACTATGCAAATATGAAGAACAATACTTAGCCATAGATATATTTTCCAGATTTTTAATTACAAGCCATTAAATGTTTACTAACAAGCAATGTTAGAATCTAAGTGATGTTTCTTGGATTATTTGCAAATAGCGTTTAATAATTTAAAACTCTGTGTGTTTCAGGGAACTGACAGAGATAGATGGAGATCGCACGTGTGTGTCTGAGAGAACTCCTATTATTAATATCTACTCCTGCTGGAAGTGAATGGAAGTGTGCACTTCTGCAACAGCTAATACTACTGAGGCACCCATTCAGACTAGACTGATGAAGATAATTTATGAAGACCAACCTTTACATATGTCTTTTTACCTGGGTGCATTCAGAGGCTTATATGGCAAAGTAACACACAGAGATGATTCCACATTATAGAATACACACTGCTTTGGTAAACCCTCTCCCTTCACAAATTGTGAAGATGGCTTTTATACCTTTCCCAAGAGACAACTCTTCCTAAAAAAAGTACAATTTACCACAGTGTCTAGCCTGGTACAGAAATAGTTACCCACTTCAATGCTTTTTGAGAATGAAAAGTTATCTAAGTTGTCCCATCTCCATTGCTAAAAAAATCCCAGTTTTTTACATTTATATAATGCAGTATAGACAAAACAGACTTCTGAAGCCTGATGACAAATAAGCTGCTTAAGTAATGAAAAAATAAACCATGTTATTTCCTTTGTACTCCTACCAGAATGAAGGAATAACTCATGTCCTGACGTAGGTCTGCTTCCTGAGCCAGCAGGTTTTGTGTGCTCAATCATGCTGTGGCGAGCAGGTGGTGGAGGTGGTGGTAGTATAGGGTTTGAGTTATCAAACATATCTTCAGCTGCATTTTAAAACAGAATTACTAGATAAGCAAAGCTTCATGAAAAACTGCAGCATAAAGACAAACACTTAAAGCATTTTTTTTTTTCTGTGGTTGCTGAGGCTTTTACATTTAGGGCTAACCTACCAGGTCAGTGACTCTAGTAACAAAGATGTAAATCTGACTCTTGCTATGTACAATCCTCTTCTAAAACATACTCTGAATGCCCTTTTGCAGTACTCAGTTTCTTTTATGGGAGAGGGGAAGATATTTCTTCCAGTGGCTCACTTGCAAGCAGTGTATTACAATGGAAACTTCATTGAATCATTGTAGAACAGCTGCGTTTCAGGAGCTAAGTAAACATATTGCTACTCAAACACCAGTGCTAACTGGTAACTGGTGTAAATCAGTTACATTTTACTGTGTATTATTTGACCTTCTGTTGTAAAGCTCTGACCCCAAATATAAAGTGAATTTTCTAGATGGCTAAGGTATGGAGCCCTTACACCAAGGCAATGCAGACAGGACTAGAATTAGCAAGGCACAAATATTTTGACGTGTTCTTCTGCCTACATACTTTTGTATCTCAGGAATACTTTAGGGACCAAAAAAAGTACGGTATAGGAATGCGGCAAACATTCTGAAGGTTTTATTAGAACCAGAAAAGTGGGTGACACACACACAGACACAACCATACAGCTGAGCTGGTCAATGAAGGTGTAGATGGTGACCAAGCACAGCCCCGGTACATATGGAAAGCATAATGACTTTAGTGTAGGAGGTACAGAACCTAAGTCAGGGATGGAATAGGTAGCTTTTGGTGACTGGAAGCAGCACTGAGTTTTGAGCTATCCCTTAACAGTGGGGGGAAAAAAAACCCTCAGAAATTAAGAAATTTAGTTCCACTTTCTTGATCTGAATACCATTCCTTTGGCACCCCCTTCTATTTGATACAAGAAATTGAATTATTTAAGCTAGAATAGTAAAAAACATCCAGTCTTGTATTAACTTGCAATGCTTAGATTTCATATTGAGGGACCAGGTTGTCATTAATCTTATGGAAGCCTATTTTGTTTTAATTCATACCTTCAATATTGGTTTTTGTATTGTATGAGGGCTCACAGACAAATACCAAGTACAGCTCACCCACTTGCACCAGTAATATTCAGCTCATAGCTTATTTGATACTCTTTAACATATTCAACATTGCATGGTTTTCAATAAGCATGGCATTTGGATTGTCTTGGCATCGTTAACCATTAATATAATCACCAAAAAGTTTGCAACCTAAAGAGGGCACCAGAAGATCATAATCAGAGGGTGTCCTGTTGAGCAAAGAACTGTGTTTTGGGTTGTCTCTGGTAGGAGGTCGTGAAGGTGGTACAGGTACAGGAACAGTAGGTGCATCACAGGCATCTCCTGAACGACACAATCACAAGAAGTGAATGTTTTCTTGCTGTACCCCTAGAACAGCACAGAGTATACTTTCTTGCTAAAAGGTGAAAAATAAAAACATACCTAACTCTGGATGTTTTGATTTCTTCACGTCAGTAGTAGTACCATGCGTTCCATTCATTACACCAGCACATTGACCATTCTCACACACCCTGAAGCCAGACATTAAACAGGAAACAATCAACCAGTTACCCAAGTATTCATTTGCAGCATCACCAGGTATCTGAGCTGGAAGTTCATTATACGGAAATGAATGAAAGATGATACCTGCACCAATTCTAAAATTGACGGCTTTTATATTGGGAGCAGATACTGGTTAACCATCAATAAAACTGCTTTCAAAGTTCATACTGCATTTTTTGGTGGGATACTGACACAGCTTAAATAATTTTCTCAAGGTTGCAATACAAGACCTAGAAGAATACAATCTACTCGTATTGCAAGTAGATTGCAATACAATCCTAGAAGAACTAGCATTAAACATAGCCCTTACGTGGGAGTCCAGGCTATTGCTTTATTCACACAGTTAAGACAGATACAATCCTGCATTCCTAGCTGTTGAATTACCTGACCACAGTAAAGGGAGATGAGGATTTTGACAATTACCCACAGTGAAATATAGAGAAAAGTCATTAAACAAACTAAAACAACAAAAAACACAACCAAACAGAACAGCACAACCACCAAATACCAATGATAAATCTCAACCAAGCTCTTAAAAAAAAAAATCCACAACAAAACTTGAACTAGCTAAAGCAGTTTGTCAGGAATCTATTCATTTCCACCAAAAAGCTGGATCTCACTGATTCTTCTACCACAGTTTACTTTTCTTTCTTTAATGAAAGAATAGTATGCTCTCAAAATTAAACAGCAGCATCACATTAATATTAAAAACATCTAAATCAAGCAGTACAAAGCTGCCTATAATCCTGTTAGAAAACTATTGGAGATTTGTTTTGTAAAATTACTCAGTTCAAATAGAGCAGGGAATAAATCAGAACAAAATATGTGAAAAACCGGCTGCTGGAACTGTGAACTCTGCGTAATCACAAAGAATCTTTGGAAAAGGGGCCTCATGCTAAACAATTCCAATTTATAAATAAACCTCTCACCCCCCTATGCAGCATTATTAAGAAAGATTTGCAAAACTGCTCCAGTTTTACACAGCTAAAATTTCAGATCAGGAGTTTTTACCAATAGCATGAACTTTAATAAACTTATCACCACTGGCCATATGGAAAGGAGGAATGAATCAACGTCTGGAACCACTTAAATTATAAAATCAGGAAAGAGGAAGTGAAATTGTATTTGTCATCCCAAGAGTTATAACTGGGAGTAATGAAATAAATGTAAGAATAATTTCAAGACATAAAACCTAAATCAAACAAAAAAAAGGCATATTGGCTTGAGATATTTTGTACAAATTAATTTCCCTGGGGAAGTAGTAGAAGAAATGTTGCTTCCTTAGTTCTTGGGGGACAGGATTGAAAGGTGCTAAAAATTTATGGAAAATTGTTTAACATTAAAAATAAAATTGGTAGTTTAGCTAAATGATACTGAAAAGTTAAGCTTTTTCTGACACTCCTGTCTTTGTGAGATAAAGTACCTACACTATCACAACCCCCTCAAAGTCACCCCCACCTCCAAACCAGTCAAACCTCCTCTGGAAACCCAGAACCTTTCCTTTCAGTTCTGAGCCATGGCTCCTATCTGGAACCCTCTCCCTGTGTTTACTTGAATGGGCCATTAACTTGAGAATGGGTCCAGCTTCTCTGAGAAGCAGAGAAGCCATCTGAGATGTTTGTGGTTTCTTTCCCACCTCCTCCACAGTCTCACACAAAATATATATATTATTTCTTGGAAATAAAAGGAAAGAAGAGATGATAAAAAAAAACTATGCTTTCCTGACCTAGAACAGCTGTTTAGATCGATACTTGATTTTAATATCATACTTCTGGCCTACAAGACCAGTGGAGAACAGCCTCTCTGTTTCTGCTCTTTTTTTTAATGATTCACAGGCCAAGAGCATCCCCAAGAATGACCCAGCCTTCAGTTGCCGTGTCCCTTGGCTCCAAATCTCCTTGCCATAATTCTGTAGTAATTCATAACTGTGACATTTTTGAGACATTATTTTAGAATACCTTTAAAGGAAAAGACATATATTCCATACTTCCATGAAAGTGTGACACAAGCTTGAAAACACAGGACTTTTCAGAATCTTGACCATTATCAAATATATTCAATACAATGGAGTTTTGGTAAATAACCTGACCTCAGGGCTGCTAGATGGCCTTACCGAGGTTTTATACTGTGACCATGAGGTGGTTGTATTACAGGATGTGAAGAAGGAATTTTGTATTCATCGTCATCATCTGTGTGATCTCTTGATTTGTCAGAGAGAGAATTTGCTGAAGGAACAGGACACCTAAGGAATTAAGAAAAATTTTTTCTCTTTAGCTGTTAGACAATTTACCACAGCATAACACAGAATACTCTTCTTTAGCATAAGCACCTTGAATACGTGCCTGCTACATGTAAAGTAACAAACACACCATGTCACACCAAAAGCTGCAAATTTATGGGCTTCGGCACTGAAAACGCACAATGAAAAGGGCAGCTGACCTTCTCAGAGTTCACCAACTACTTTAAGCAAGCACAATGTAACAGAAAGTTGCAAAGAATCAGAGAACTTAGGCACTTACTGGGCTTAACCTGTTTGCACTTACCAAAGGAACTAAACAATGGCCAAATGAGTGCCAACAGAATTTAGCTTAAGGGGCAGCAGACATTCACCCTTTTCCTGGGAGTCTTTTTGCAGCCAAACTCACATAATCTGCCTGTATTTTAAATTATTAACTGTATTTATTTTTGTTCCCAGGCAGTGACTTATATCACTTTTTGAAAGCACTGGAAACCCAGAAGAGAGGTAAAATTTACCATCTCCATTGGTAGGTTATAAGCAGCATCATGTCTTTTGCTGTTTATCGTGGGGTCATGCCATATGAATTCAAAACAGGTACTCTGAACAAAACATATTAACTGCCATGAGTACTAACTAGCCAGTCACTGGGTCAATAAATAAATGAAAAAAGGAGTAAGAAAAAGGAGGAAGGAGACGTACTGCCTACATTTGAATATATTCCAAAACAAGAAATCCTAGCTATTTGTAAATTGTCTCTCTTCAGCCACTAATACACGTTTGACTTCAGAAACAAGATCATGTAAGATAGGAATCCAACTTCTTTTGCAAAGACTAGGCAAAGACAGGGGAAAGATTCACAGCAAACTGCAAACTCCACATTGCAGTTTTCAAGCACCTTCAGTAAAGGGAGCAAAATTTTACATTGCAATGTAGTGTAAAATTGCTTTTTTCATCATTGATTTCTTAGATGGTTGAGAGATTTGTGTCACTGCTGTGCAGCTGTTTAAAGACTAGAAGGTAAAAATGAGAGCTATGACTTGTTGAAAGGCCCATAAAGAATAAATTTCCTCATTTCTGTGGTTGTGCAGTCATTTTTACATGGTGATCCACTCTGTTCTGGCAATGTCCCATGAGGTGACCTTATTGTGGCCTCCAGTATCTGAAGGGGGCTACAAAAAGCTGGGGAGAGGCTTTTTAGGATCTCAGGTAGCGACAGGACTAGGGGGAATGGAACAAAACTGGAAATGGGGAGATTTAGGCTTGATGTGAGGAGGAAGTTCTTCACCGTGAGAGTGGGGAGAGCCTGGAATGGGTTGTCCAGGGAGGTGGTTGGGGCTGTGTTCTTATGTTCAGATGTCTGGAATCTGTATGCCACCAATGTTCCTTCTAACACTGCTGGAAAAGCACCATGCCCAAGTCAGATTTCCAAACCGCAGTTGCCTCTAATAAGATTATGATTTCACTTTCAAGGTTTCTTAGCAAGACAGAAAGGACAGCATGAGAATACCTTCCAGTGTGACTTTCCCCTCAACTACCTCAAAGCAGCTAGATAGTCCTAATAAATTTATAGACTTAAAACGTACTTGGAATTGAATGTCTCATTACATAGTCAGAAAACTACTCTCACATAGAAAATATCACTGTGGCATAAAGTATTTGAGACAGAAAGGCCAATTTTCTACCAGTGTAGCAAAATGGGACCTACTTATACGACTAAAACAAACACTATCTAACTTGAAAATTCCCAAGTTTTGTGGAAGAACAGTTCTGCAGCTTTGAAAGAAATTTTTACTTATTTTTCCAAGAACAGGAATTTGATCAGCACTGGTCAAGCAAATCTGAAATAATTACAGTAGGCAAATAAAGCTGAGAGGAAAATAAAAACCAGAAGCATGTGGCTAACAGGAGACCGATACGAAGTAAATAATAATCAAATAACTAAGATGAAAACAAATAAGCACTGTTTCCACAAAAAAGACATTGGTCTTTGTCTATGAATACAGATTACTAAATGCCATATTCAGTGAAAACTGAGGAAACAAGTTAAATGGGGACATTTTAGAGCTGTGAAGTTTCAGCTTCACAACATTTTGCCTCCTCATTATTTAAACTAAGACATTTCATAAACAGTCAATGCATCCTTCAAACCTTTGAAATTGCAGGCTTAAGAAAGTAACCATAAAGGATAAAATGCCCTGGAGCTGTGTGAAAAGCTAGTTCTCAAGCCACAGCTCAACACAGATTGTAGAGCAGGGACAAATGGGAAACTTGTACCAGATTGATTTCAGTAGTGCAATTACGGAAAGCACGAGTATTTTGGATCAAGTACAGCACAATATTTTTATGAGGGCTTAGTGTAGTCAACAGGAGGAAAAATACACTGCAGAAATATTCCTTCTGACATTTCACATTAAGTCATGCTAATTATGAGCTAGGTCACCATTTGAACACAACTGTTGTGAGTTGTGCAAATACCACACTTGATATTTTTGAAGATTCTCTCCATTTTTTTCCACTTAAACACTGCCACACAGTATTACAGATTACTGTGGTATTTTCTAGTAACAAAATCTTAATGTGATATAAATTTAAAACAGACACATTAGAGTTTAAAGAAACAACATATCCAATTTAAAGAAACAACATCTCCAAATTCTACCAGCTGTTCCAGGTGATATTTCAGTGGTTGTTTACTAGATTATTTGAATTTCCTTCACCTAGGTTATATATTGATGCTTTTTATGTTTGAGAAATCAAAACTCAAAATGTGCTGTGTATTTGCTAAAATCTGTCAATATAAAACCTAACCAGTGGGGCCAGAGAAGGGTAACGAAGCTATTGAGAGGTCTGGAAAACAGGTCCTATGAGGAACGTCTGAGGGAACTGAGGTTGTTTAGTCTAGAGAAGAGAAGGCTGAGAGGAGACCTTAATGCTCCCTACAGCTACCTAAAAGGAGCTTGTAGTGAGGCTGGTGCTGGTCTATTCTCCATAATTACTAATGATGTGACGAAGACCCTCAAGCTGTAGCAGGGGAGGTTTAGATTGGATCTTTGGAAGTTCTTTACTGAGAGTGATTGGGCACTGGAACAGGCTGCGTAGGGAGGTGGTGGAGTCACCACCCCTGGAGGTGTTTAAAAAACATGTAGATCCAGCACTGGAGGCAAAAATCTGGAGGTTAGGGAGATGTTGGGATAAGGGCTCAACTTGGTGATCCTGGAAGTCCTTTCCAGCCACGGGGATTCTATGATTCTAGGAAAAGTTATTATCTAACTTAAAAGTCTAAGTAGTTTTATTTTAGCTAGAAAAAAAAGTTCTTTTGGCTGCAGAAAAGTCAGAAAACTTAGTGAATCTTTTTTTGGATCATGTTAAGTCACACACACTAGCTTTGGATTGGCTTGATACAGACTTTGTGTCTGTCCACTGTATCGTATATGCATGTATCCTACTTTGACGCCAGCCTGCATTTGCAAAAATCTGAGCAAAAAAGGGGATTTGCATGCATCAGAACAGGTTTGTTTCTTCAATGGCATGAAACACTAAAGCATGAATCTTCCTCTCTTCAGAATTCAATTTGCTTTGGAATATGAAAGTATTTAGCTTGCCTATCAGTTACTGCTTTCTCTTTTTGAATGAACTTAACTCAGTAATTGTTCCATCTGAAAACATGCTTCTGAATGAAGATGTTTGTGCTTCACTACACTTTTATTCTAGAACTCACAAAAAGAAAATACAGCATATTAATGAAATACTGAACATACACCAACATGCTCATTTACCTAAGCACTTTCTCTAGAGTCTCATCTCCTGTGATAAATAGCTCTGGTCACACTTGTGTAGTAACAGAGGCAAAACCAGACAGTATCTGCTCCCACTGCCAAATGCCTTTGAGCAAGATCTGCCACAGTGTATTTACCTTCCTATAAAAATGTAGTATGCTCAATTAACATTAGCACCGTTCCAAATTCATCAATACAATTTACATTTTGTTTTTCAACATTAAAATTGGTGGAAAATGTATCACCAAGTTATATTAGCTAACTTTCTTTCTTTCCTTTTCCTTACCAGAAAATTAGTGCTATTATCTAGCACTAATTAGCACATTTCTTTTAGAGATAAACTTACTTTACACTAGAGATGATAGAGACAGTTGGAAGAGGTGGTGAGAGCCGTGGAGGGACATCATACTCTTCATTTATCAGATGACCATTTGGAAAGACCTGAAAATCACACCAATGTTACAATGGGTATCATCACAGATGATCATCCACCAGGTATTACAAAACAGACTTTGAGCAAACTATGGGTATAATCTCTCCTAGGAGTTTACACTACAGAGCTGTTACCTGGAGTGACCCTTTCAAACCTGTTTCAGCTGACCCCATTTGGAAGCTGTGAAACACATTAGCCTAAAACTCCACCAAAAGAGGAAATTTCATATCACAGTTACTAGATGGACTACTCAGTTACAGCTGACCTGCTTAAGCGAAAATTAACACTTCAAGATTACTAACTGATGGAAGTGAGAGAGATGAAACATAGTGGGAAAGCAACAGGTACGGCATGCTAAACTTATTAATGATTTTTAAAACTCTGTGCCACAGAGCCTGTCACAACCTACCCCCTTGCCCACAGAGGACTGTCTTTCTGAATCTTTTATCAATGGCAAAAAGATTTTACTACAATTGATGTATTAATCAGGGATGAAAATTCAGTAAACGTTACCCTTGTAAAACAGTAATTCAAAGGCAACAGCTGCCCCACTTAACAAAAAAGTTTAGATCTACAACCTGAAGAAGACAGTTCAAAGAGCATTTGGTTAAAGAAATACATCTGTACAATGGCACTTCTGCACTAGGTGTTTATTCTGATTTGGGAAGTATTCATTCTATCAGCTCTGATATTGTGCCAGACCACAACTAGAATGCTACATGAAGGTACAATCGAAGACATGAAGCCAGTATCCTTTGAAAGTCAGATAAAAACCTATAGCACTTTAAACAGCATCCTACTTGTTAGTAAAATTCCGGTGTTTTGCCCCAATGCTGTTAAAGGGATGTTCTAATTATATCTAACATCATGGACATCTTAAGTACCTTCCATCATATATGTGAATGTTCTTTACCACTGCCTCATGTACTGTTGCTCTACAAATTATAGTACTTAACAAACCATTTATATATGACCAGCGTATTAAGTATCAACATGAAAAATTAGGAAACAGCAGATCAATACTGACTAATATAAACACTATGCTACCCAACACAAGACAATGCTACAATAGGGCATCACATCAGAATTCAACATATTAATCTCATTTCATACCTTGGCACCTTCTGTGGGCAGCTCATGACATCTATGTTTCCTCATAAATTCAGAACTCATGCGGCTGTGCCTTCCATTTATGTTTGAAGTTGCAGTCAGTCCTGCTTTGGGAGAAACATCAACCCCTATTCGACATCCTACCAAGTGACTTGTCCCAAACATATCTCTGGGACACCAGCCTTCCAGGGGCATTGGCTGGTCTCTGGAAGGCACACTTTCCAAATGATGCAAGTGTCTGCTTATTCTGTTCTCTGGTGGAATTGGAGGGGGTCTCTCCGGTGGGGGTGGTGGAGGATCACGCAAGGGAGGTGGTGGTGCTGGCAAAGGTTTGTCTTGTTTCCTCACCATACAAGGAGAAGACTAAACAAACAGAAAAGTTAAAAAACATTACACACAGGAAATGCATACTTCTCCTAACAGATATTTTTAAGGCATTGCCACAAGAGTACTTGCCAGTAAGTTAAATGTTGGCCTTGCACTTGCATTCTTCACACAGAATGCCCCCATTTCTGCTGTTGCATGAGTAAACCAAAGAATAAGGCAGTAACCCAAGAAACAGGGAGAAAGGAAAAGAGAATAGACAAGCAACTCAGGCAGTCTGTTAAGAGCCTGCACACATTGTGAAGATTGTCCAATTAATTTTAAATATGTTTGCAATTAGCTCATTTGCAAGCAACCTTTGCCAGAGTATTTCCTTTATCAGAATTGAGCTACATCACACATGGTGAAACATCATCTATATTCTGTGTATTAATACTAAAAACTTGACAAAGTAGGATACTTCATACTGGACAAGGTTAACCTGCACAAAGATTACATCGTGTTTTGAACATGAATTTGAATTCATAACCTAAAAATGAAAAATATCAAACTAATTCTCCTATTACAATTGCAACAAAATGACTAACTCATAATAGAGAGGAACAAACCTAATATTTGTTCTCCTTCATGTTTACCCACTCAAAAAAAATTAATAACACTTGTTTTACAAAACACAGCCTACAATTTATTAGCTATACAGTCATTTTTATTCCACTTGCAACTTGAATCCTAATAGATGTCATTTAACATTTTAAAAGCAGTGTATCTGCAAATATTCGTCTTGCATGGATACAGTGGAAATTGAGCCGAACTCATCATCAGAGCACATCATATAATTTTAATTACATAATGACCTTTACATCTATAGATACTGTCATTTCTATTTATGTTCATGAATCAGGGTTTATTATGGAACTGCAATGTCTTCAAACCTCTGACCATAACCAAGTACAAAAGAATCATCAAGTAAAGGTCACTTTCAATCAACACGTGTAGCTTTTAAGCATCTGAGTAGATATTATGCGAAGGGCAGGCAATTGCCAAAGTCAACTTTAGAAGATAGAAGACTTAACCAATGTGGAACTAATCTAAAGATTTTCTAAGATACAAGGAATTAGTTATTTTGGACAGAGCAAACTCTTGAAACAGAAGATACACATGGGAATTTTCAAAAAAAAAAAGCAAGATCACCTTGAGATCGCTCAAATACAATTTCTCAATAACCATATATAATAAAATCATGGTTCACTGCAATTTACCTTTGGTGATCCAGTTGGGCTGGCACATGGCGATCGTGCTACCCCCTTCTGAATAAGATCCAGGCGGGGAGGTACAGGTGGAAGACTAAGATGTGGGATTTGCAGGGGGTCTGGAAGTGGTTTTCTTCTTTGTGCAAGAGGAGAAGAACCTGGAGAAGTCACTGGTGAATTCTGCCTCTCATTACACTTCAAGAAAGAAAACAAATAAGTTACTATTTACCAGATGATCAAGTATACAACTTCCATTCCATGACCAAAATATTTTATAATAGTCAGATACTTGCTTAATCATAATGGACACCTGCTGGTCTTTCAATTAAGAGGCTCTATAGGCACTTATCTTGGAGTTACTGAAAAAGTCTACAAGTCATTCTACCTCAAAACTAATATCTGTGTTAGCTTGTTATGAAAATAAAAGAATATATAACGCAGCAAGCTGTTGAAAAACCATGCAATCATTGCCATACAAAGGGAACAATCACAAATTTAGATACACTACTGAAGTAATGCTACTCTCGGTAACTTTTTTAATAATAAAGAGTAACCCATCTAAAATTCTATTAAT
Source organism: Upupa epops (assembly GCA_013397515.1). Taxonomy (NCBI): domain Eukaryota; kingdom Metazoa; phylum Chordata; class Aves; order Bucerotiformes; family Upupidae; genus Upupa; species Upupa epops. Next base: position 879,891 of record VZRI01008977.1, read on the forward strand.
TACTTTTAAAATGTATGTCCATGATATTTTCTGTTGACTAGAACCCATTTTCAAATCATACTTCCATAGAAAACAGAATGCATGTGTCTTCTTAAAACCTTTACATCAAAATCAGCAAGACTAATAAGTTGATTTTTTCCTTCTTTAGTGGCCAATTTACAAACATATTTTTAGGACAAATCAATCAAATACTGAAGACATACAGTGATAAATTATGACCTTTCAAATCCATCAAAAGCAAATACTTCAACTTTCAACAGAGGCACTTCTCATCACTTCCATCAAACACAGTGTGGTTGTTTGCATAGCAATCTCAAGCTATTTCTGTGAAGCCACTGCATTTGTTGCAGCAAACAGTAAGTGAATCTGGATGTTTATGGTGCTCTGTGCCTTTCCCTGATAATACACACCAAGCATCAGCCTCAGGCCACTGTGGTGTCCTAGTGTTCAAACCTTATAACATGCTTATGGAGGCTAAATATGTGTACCCTTCTTCAGGTGAGCATAAGGAATCACTCACAAAACTGCACATAACCTTATGCTAGATCTTTTTCATAAAAGCTTTGCTCCCCTTTCCATAAGCTTTTTCTCATCAACACTGTACATGCCAGAACCAGGAAGCTCTTTAACAAGGTAAACATCTGACCATCATTACCTTTCTTTACATATGGTGACTGTATTAAAGGGTCTGAAAACTTCATGAATTCAAAAGCAGATCCTGAAAGAGGATCTTGTACAATGTTGTCTCACTCACTGCTCTGTATTACAAGTCAACATTCTGTTATTTATAACTGGGATTGCTACTACATTTCTTTCAAAAATAGGAGCCATCAAAGTCTAACTGGATGACTTGAAACAAAAAGTTGCCTCAGTCACTACATTATCACAATACGCAGGGGATCCAGATTTCAAAAATGGAATTCATTATAGCCAATAGGTGTGAGAATAAACTCTAAGGTAGTAGGGAAAACAGAAAATTCATGGGAAAAAAAAAAAAGGAAAATAGTTTCAGTTCCTCTCCCCTATAAGAAAGCTTATTCCATATCACTACTTGATGTTGGAGAGAGAATAGTTTGCTGGGACAAACCAAACATTATGATCCCTCGCTCAGATCTGATACTAAAAATACATCAAAATATTCCACGGCAACACAAGTGTTTCCTTCAGCATCCAGTATCAGATTTCCCACTATAAAAGACCCCATACCTTTCCTGTTCCCTCCAACTGACCTGTCTAGGTTCATCAACTGATGTTTATTGACAGCTAAGCCATGACAAGATGGTTGTGGATAGCAGGGCATTAACAGAAGTACGTAACACCTACTCGTTTTGGCAGACTCCCTAATGACAAAGAGATGTAAAGTTTTTGTTTGTCACCTACTGAAAGCTGCACAGTGACAAAAGAATAAAACAAGAAAGCGATTAAGAAAAAGGCTAATAGAACTGAACTGGCAGTGACAGAAGACAGACTTCCAGCATACAAAGGGCTCTGCTGCAGCACACGCAGACCTGTGCAATAGAGATGTAATTAAGGAAAAGAACACTGACTCCTTTGTAATAACATGAACTTCATCTGGCTGGCATGACTGCTGCCAAAGGAGTAGCAGCTGTGACTACTAGGCGGTTGTACTGTAGAGCATTTGACACTTGTGTTATTTCATCAGATGTATTTATTACTGAAATATACTGGTATGAGTTTGCCTCTAGTGGGTGTGAATTCAAGAATGATCCTTCTTCTGACATTGATTACAAGTTCTGAGGTGTCTTGAGCAGGGATAAGGTGTGTGTTTCTAAAACGACCTTACTGCAGCTATTCTTTACATTATTGCTGTATTTCCACGTACAAGTCCCAAAGATAGTTATAGGTTCTCAGGGCAGTCGTTTGACTATTTACACAACATATAAGGCAGCCCTACAGTCATTTTCATGAGGACTTATGTCCCTGGAAGTCTGCCCTTCTAGCAAGGTTAACATACCAGCTCACTTCCAGACAGATATGCCACAAGATTATTTTCTCAGTAATGCAACATGGTCTGTCAGGGTGATTTGAAATTAAGTTGGTGCATCTGATTATCAAATATTAACAGTTTTATACTGTGAAAGCATTGGGCAATTCTGGCACTAAAATAAGAATTGGAAAATGTGTTCATTTGGATTACAAATAACAAACAGTATCAGCAGGTTGGCTGCAGTAATTGTCATTCAACTTCCACCATTTCAGCAAATCAGATGATAACCTTTATGCAGATCATGACTACATTAATAGCATTAAGAAGAAACACACAAAGAAGTAAAATTCTACATAATGTCACAGAGGGAAAAAATTCTTCTAGCAGGCTCTTGTATTCAGCAGGGAAAATAAGTAACGATTAAAAGAAACAGACAAAGCTGATGAAGGCATTACTAACAAAATCTGTGGATATTCTAATGCCATATTCTACACAGGATTAAAAGCATCGGTCTACAAATTCTGGTAACAGTTTTATGAGAAAAAGAGCAGCTGAAAAATCACCAACCTGATAATTCAATTCTTTCAGGTGAGAGAATTTCAAATAAGAACAAGAGGCAAACAAAGACTGGAAAATGTTGTTCCTAAACTTCAGGCATAATTAGCAGGTTTCTGTCACTGAACTATGAGGTTAATAACAAAAATAGCAAGCACTAGAGCACTCAAGCACTTGGATACTAAAAATATGGCTTCTTAGAGTAAAGACTAATGCTCCTTTTGATAAAAACATAATGCATTTTTACCTTCTCATGGAAGTGATAGTGTTATAAAAGGCCATCAATTCAAGGCTATTTCAAAGAAGTCTGCAGACTGCAGACTGCAATTTAAGTGCAGGAAGGAAGGATAAACTGTTCCCCAGAGTAGGCCACGTTGCGCTACACACACCACACAGTAATAATTCATCTGACTTAGAAGATTAAAGAGGCTATCAGAAGTATGCATATTAACTGAGTCTCTGATATGAGGGTGAAAGACTTTGAAAAAAATAAATACAGCGATAAGAAAATGGAACAGTAAGATGTTACAGGATCATACAATTATTGACGCTGAAAACACCTCTGAGATCTTCAAGCCTAGCCCATAACCTGACATCACCACACTAGCTAGACCATGGCATGTAGTGCCACGTCCAGTCTTTACTTAAACATCTCCAGGGTTGGGGACTCCACTACTGGCCTGGACAGTCCATTCCAACGTCCAACCACCCTTTCTGTGAGGAAGGGCTTCCTAACATCCAAGCTATCTCCCCTGGTGCAGCTTCTGGCCATGCCCTCTTGTACTATCACTTGTTGCCTAGGAGAAGAGCCCAACCCCCACCTGTCTACAACTTCCCTTCAGATAGTTATGGAGCGATAAGGTCCCCTCTAAGTCTCCTCTTTTCCAGGTTAAACAACCGTAGCTCCCTCAGTCTCTCTCCCTAAGACTTTCTCTCTAGTCCCTTCCCCAGCCTTGTTGCTGTCCTGTGGACCCACTCCAGAACCTCAATCTCTTTCTTGAAGCAAGGAGCCCAGAACTGCACACAGTATCAAGGTGAAATGAATGAAATCCAAAGCAACTATTCACTCTAGATTACCTCATTAAATGGTATAACATAGACAATGTGCTGTAAAATTCAGTGGTTTATGGCTTACAGCAATATCCATTCCAAGCTAAAATACAGTAGGGAAAACTACCAACATAAAATTCTGTTAATAGTAGTGCTTATTTATTGGTGATCAACTGTCCTGTGACCAAAGAGAGATCCCAAAATGATGCAGAGCACTTCCAGAAAAAAAAAATCCCAAACCACAAAGTCACTATGAATAATCTCAGTAACGCTTTTCCCACGAGAAGTACCCAATTCTAAAAATATAAGAACAAGACTTACACAACTCACACGAAACATGATTAAAAGCTACTTGCGTGCAAAAGAATTGGGTTCCAAGCCACCTTTAAAAATAAATACCACTTTAAATTTACTCAAGCTTTATCCTAAATCATTATGTGCATAAGTATACCCACATATGCAGAAACTTAGCAATACATTCTGTAAATATGAAATATTTAGTCCCTATAGCATATTGTGGATAAGTCTCAGCTGGTGCAAACTCATGCTTTGTCGATTGCAAACAGAATTAACTCAGTTCACACTAGCTGAGAATCTGCAATTATTTTACTCTCTCCTATTCAAATTCAGTGTTAATGCTACGATATTGGTGCATGTGGTTTTTTCAACCCAAGAACTGTGTTGCTGAAACAAAAACCATTAAGTGAACCTTCCCATTACTTTATGCAACAGCTTTACCTGTTGTACAGTGTTTGAGAATTTACCTTTCGGACTGAAGCCAAACGATTCATCATTAAAGACTCTTCTTTGTCATCATCATCATCTAAGTCCAACATGGGCATGCTAAAACTATCAATAATACTGCAGCACCTGGAGTTTTCATCCCTTGGGTCAAAGGGATCCACTATGATTGGTTCAGTTCCTTTGATTTCACAGCGGCAGAAAGGACAACCCTGGCCATCAGATTCCTGCAGCAAAACAAAAAAGCATATATCTTTTTAATAATTAAAAATGAAAGTAACTTTTTAAACTACGTCTTGTACCATTCTCCATAGAAACACCTGTAACAGGTCTCTAAGAGCTTGTACAGAAGCACTAAAGTAAAGGAAAAAGATTCACAGATCTTGAACTACACTAAATGGTAAAATGACTGCACTTTTAAAGCTGTCTCTCTTCAAAAGATTGAGCTTCACTTAAAAATAACGAATCCAAATGCAACCATTACCTCCACCGAACACCAAAACTGTAATTGTTTTAGGATTACAGGTCAGGAAATAACACATCGCCTTTTGGGATAACAATTGTCCTCTTTTTTCAGAGGAAATAAAAAGATGCTTTCATACACAGAGATTATGTACTTTATTATTTATCTTTTATATTAAATGTGAAGCATTTGTTTTTCATTTTCAGCTACAAAATGCACACGAGCTTCGGGACATGTAGCTGATTGTCTCAAAAGCATACAGACTGCCTACCACATTGCCATCATTCAGATATACACAGAACATCTAAAGGTAGAAACTTCTTTTGGTATGTCTATGTAACAAACCAGATCCTTACTCCACTTCCAATACTTCATGTGAAATGAATAACTTTTTTCACATGTTATCGGAAACAACAGCTTTAATTTTCCTTTCTAAGCAGTATAATGTATTAAATGATTTTCAGACAGCCTTATTACCATTCCTTTTTATTCATTAAAAAAGCCAAAACTTTAACAGAAGATTTTTGACAACTAATGCTGAAAATACCAGATGAAAGTATTTCAAGCGCTCATGAAGAAATGTTTCCATCAAGAGGCACAATGCAGATTTGAAATACAATAAATAAATAAAACCACACCCTCTTACCTCAACAGCCATCCAGAGCTAGATGGTTTGGTGCTCACATATTAACACAAAATGAGAACCTAAGCTTATTTTCCACAGACCATTTCATGATTTGACTCCTCTTTTCACCAACAACATCCTGTCTCCTTACAAAATGCTGTTGAGTCATTTATTCATCTCCCAGTTACTACTTTTATGCCTTCTAAATACATCATGAAGTGACCTGGGTGACTGAACTGGCATCAAATGTCTGGATACAGTTCTCAGAAAACAGTCTCCACTTCGCCACAGTCAGCAAAGGGTTAGGCAAGCTTGCAAGTCCAGATATTAATTACTCGCAGAATTTAACCATGAATAATATATATGCTATTAACCTGAAAAAGTAAACATACACCCAACATACTGAACAGGGTATAAATCCATCCTCTTCTCGCTAATTGAACTGCAAACAGTACCTGCCATGCTGTAAGACAAGAAGTGCACATAAGGTGTCCACAAGGCTCTATCTTCACATCCTTGTCATTCTCTGCACATATTTTACACAGCTGAAAGGTGGAACCCATTTCACAGTACAATTCATACTGCTCCTGTAACAAGAAAGTCAAGCAATTATTTCTTTACTATGATTTGTTCACAAAGTGTATGTTTAAACACCAGTGGTGACAAGCATTTCTCCAAGATCCCTGTTTTTGCAACATACTGTACTGTCAAGGAAGCTATTGTCATACGAAACCCATACTAATAGCTTTTTGCTTCTTGCTTCAAAAAGAATTTTGCTTCTTAAACCCTATGAAATACCATAATACTTACTACTAAAGTTCAACACATTAAAAGTTTAAAGGATTAATACCATGTTCTTTGGCTAAGCTGTTCTATCAATAATATATTTTCACTCTTAAGAATTTCTTTCCTACATTTTAATAAAAACTTATCACTGCTAGATAAAATACTAAAGGAAGTGAAGATTACCATATAAGTGGCAATCTCGGTAACATACCTGTGTGACTTTGATGTGATCATGTGGTGTGGGTTCACATAATCCTGTCAAATCAGGATTATAACTTCGTCCATCTGGGAACAGATAGCTGCATTACACGGAGACTGTTATAAATACACACGTATTTCTAGATCAATTACCTAAATTATACCCATTTCAAAGGGTTAGAATAAGTTATTTTACACCCACAGTAAGCTTTTATTTGCGTATGTTCCTGGGGATCTCTCCACTGTGAGCACCACATTCTGTGAATTTACAGGCCATTTCAAGTAATGGAGCAGAATAGATGGCAACACACTTCTGTCTTTTTGTGTGCCATAACATCACATGTGTGTGTATATCCATACTTGTGACATATCACAGAATCACAGAATGTTAGGGATTGGAAGGGAGCTACGTTCCATCCTCCACCTGTTGTCCCTTGTCCTGTCATTGGATGCCACTGAGCAGAGCCTGGTTCCTTCCTCCTGACATCTGCCCTTTCCATCTTGATCAACATTTATGGGGTCACTCCTCAGTCTCCTTTTTTCCCAGCTCAAGAGACCCAGCTCTCTCAGCCTTTCTTCGTTGGGGAGATGCCCCACTCCCTTCATGATCTTTTTGTCTGTGTGGCCTGTCTCAAGCAGTTCTGTGTCCTTGAACTGAGGGGGCCCAGAACTGGTCACAATATACCAGATGTGGTCTCACCAAGGCAGAGTAGAGGGGCAGGAGAACCTCTCTCAATCCACTAACCACCTCTCTTCTAATCTACCCCAGGATACCATTGGTCTTCTTGGCCACAAGGGCACATTGCTGGCTTGTGGTCATCCTGCTGACCAGGACCCACAGGTCCCTTTACTTGTGTATGTTATGACAAGAATCAACACTGAAAATCCAAGATGCAAACTGGACTTTAAGCAGGAATGGATGCGGGCATTTCAGTTCTGTGGGAAATTAGTAATGAATTCAATGATACTAGAAAGACACAAAGTAGATCATTACTCAGCTTTATGTTACTTCTAACTTTGAAACAATACATAATGCCATGTAAATCCCACCATAAAAAAGTTGTATGTACATAGGGTAGAAAAACTTACCACTGCTTTCAATATTCTCAGCTCTAGTTATTGCTTGTTTAGTTTTTGTTAAGTAGAATCATTACCACTATACGTGTGGTTTTTATTACAGGCATGAAACTGTCATACTGAAATAAGGGGGATAGTGAATTATACCCTATAGCTTAGTAGTTAAACTGGAAGATAGCGGGGGCTGGAGAAGGGAGCAGGCAGCTGCAAGACAGAAGGAGCCAATCCGCAAAGATTGGAGAAAAGAGCAAACAACTTCAAGATAGGTGAGACCAATCAACAGAGACTTCTGTTATCCCAAGGACAAGAGTCTGGTACTGGCACTTTTGCAGTTAATGACTGGAACATCACAACAACAATTTCGGCCAAGCAAGTCAGGGCAAAGGTTTTACTGTAAAAAAGTTCTCCAGGACCCCAACCCAGGACCCCTGAGTGACAATGCACAGGCACAAATGGGAGGAGTTAAAGGCATGGTATACGTTAATGATGCTCCAACTCTAATACATATGTATGGAAAAGCAATGTTTATGTATGAAATCCTGTAATATAAACCCCGAAACCTTAAACCCTGGTGTACATGATAGGTGGAAACATCCCCCATGTGCCCAGCACTAAATAAACCCACCTGCTTCTAACTCTTTGCGAGTTGGGGGTTTCCTTCTGCATACTTTTCAATACCTAGAAAAAAAGCTTATTGGACTGTGCAGGACTGAGAAAAAAAAAGCAGACACTAAAGGGTTTCTCAACCTTCTTTTGGATGACAGATTAGTTTTCCTTTTTTTTCTTTTCTCAGTGTGATCATGTGCATAGATCAAAACACATATCCCAGAATAAAGATTGACAGCAACAGTTTGTTTGTTACTTCAGCCAGCCTAGTAAAAATGTACTGCTTTTCCCTACAAACCTAGATTCTCTTATAATTATAAATCTTGTCAGGAAACTATTAGAACCTAAAAAATGTTCTGGCTGCACAATATATAAAAAAGCAATTACATTGCTTTCAAATCATTGTCCAGAGTTATAGACACATGAGTAACTGGGGGTAGAAATTTTTCTATAAAGTTCAGTGCCTTTGGGGCTCTTTTAGAATTTATATGCTGTGAGATAAAGCTGTGGTTAGTTCTCCTGAACTTTGGTTAATGCAAGTATCTCAAAATGAGTGCTTTTCAAATGAGAAAAGAGATGGTCTTTAAACTCCAATGGAATGTAAAACACCATATTCAAAATACCTGTTTGTAAAGATCTTTAACAACTATCCATATCAGCATTAGAAGAATGAGTAACTTGGGATTTTACATCTATGGTGACTATAGGAATTTGTACTTACAATCCTTCCCGGCTGCCATCAATCAAAGCTTGAAACAGAGGCTTATTGTGAGGTATGGTTTGCAATATATTCCCATCGCCAGTCACATATCCAATGGCCCACTGACCCAAGCGAGTGCAACTCAGTCTGAAAATGTAGCTTGATAAAAAGACGACGAATAAAAAGCCAGTGTTAATCAGAGTTCAGCACAACTGAAGAGAGCAAAAGGAGGGTCTCTGGTTAAGCTACTGAATTAACTCTCTGGAGATCAGATTCACAATTCTGCCACATGTTCTTCTAGAGCCTTAAATAAACCTTTATCTTTTATGCTGTCAATTTCCTCATGGGCAGAAATAAGGTAAGAGTAGCATCCCTGAACCACAGTTTCAGGTTTTTAGTTCTTTTGGTGTTTAGTTCTAAGGTTAAAGTTGCACACTGGCTGTGAACATTCCTTAGACATGTCCATAGACCATTTCAAGAACGGCATACTATCAGCATGGACAGCTACAACATGGACCTTTCTCGCATACACAGATCAACAAACTGAACAAAGGGATGGGGAAATATTAAACATCTGTAGATGCAACAGAAATATGAATCATGAATCACAAGGACTTCCCTAGGGGCAATGTTAATTTTGTGCACCACTAGAGGTGAAAGGGACAGACAAAATACTACTTCTATCTCAGAAAATATCAGATAATTCCAACATACAACAGAGAGCGCACCAGGAGCAAAAGGAAGGCTACAGGCAACAGTACTTAGCATGTTAAGTTCCTCTTACAAAAAATCTGGCCCCTTTCACGTCAGATACCTCCCATATGCCAAAACCTCACTCAGAAAAGCTTCCCATAGTAAAATATGACAAACTCACATTTTTTTTATAGCATAGCTCTTCTTAACTACACATCAATATTTTATTTCCTTCCAACCTGTTAAAAAGCTCTCAGAAGCTTGGCATCACTCTTACAGCATTCAATAGGGCCAACACCTCTCTGAAGTAGTAACTATTCATTTGAAGAGAGTCTTGCCATTTTTCAGGATGTTTAGATAAAAAAAAACAATTTCACTTCATATTTCCTCTTGAATACTCTAGCATTTCACCTAAGCAATTTTCAATATGCAATGGAAAGTTAGCTTACAGCTCCCAATTTACAAGGAACAAAAAGGCCATTTAGGATATTTTCTCTATTACTTCTCTTATAATCACAGAAATTAGAACCAATAATGAAGATAATACTACGTATATCAACCACTTTCAAAATAAACCTAGTCATCTGACTTCCAACGGTAGTGTTCAGGAGTGCCAAGCTAAAAATCACTGCTATCCTACTAGAATCACAAGATCCTAGTACATATACACACATTTAACCTGTCAGGTAACCTAATGAGATACAGCATATTGTTTGTTTATAATCACAGAATCCCAGAATGTTAGAGATTGGAAGGGAGCTCTAAAGAGCATCCAGTCCAATTCCCCTGCCAGAGCAGGATCACCTAGATCCAGTCACACAGGAACATGTCCAGAAGGGTTTGAAATAAATGTCTGCAGAGAAGGAGACTCCACAACCTTGCTGGGCAGCCCCTTCCAGTGCTCTGTAACCCTCACTGGGAAGAAGTTCCTTCTCATCTTTATGTGGAACCTCCTATGTTCCAGCTTCCACCCACTGCCCCTTGTCATACCATTGGATGCAACTGAGCAGAGCCTGGCTGCTGTGTCCTGGCACCCGCCCTTTCCATATTTATCAATATTAATGAGGTCACCCCTCCATCTCCTTTTTTCCAAGCTAAAGAGACCCAACTCCTTCAGCCTTTCCTCATCAAAGAGGTGCTCTGCTCCCTTCATGATCTTTGTAGCTCTGTGATGGACTCTCTGTCCTTCTTAAACAACAGAAACCAAGCACATAATCTAACTGTTGCTAAACTTATCCAGCAAATTTCAAAATTATGCACTTTTAACTATGTGTACATGTCCTACAGCAAAAGTTAGAAACACCAGGGAAAAAACCCTCAGAACTGAAAACTAGAAAAACAGAAAGTTAACTAATATAGTATCTAATTTATTAATTAATGTTTATTTCTCCAGTCTGAGTGAGGAAAAAAACAGGACAACAAAATAATGTTACAGTTTTATTTTCTGGGTGTCGAGTCTATGATATAGAATCACTACAGGCAAATAAAAAAGCCAAACTCAGGAACAAAAAAGAATACATAAGCAGAGATTCAATTCGTCTTTTAAGTGGGCTACCGTGATGCTAAGATGACTTTTACTCTACTGTTAAACAATTCAATGCAGATTTTGAAAAGCAAACTACATTTTCAAACAGGCTTTGCAAAAATGCATTGCTTTTTTTACATAATTTTAAAAAAAAATAGTAAACTTTCCATTTGTTTCAGTTTATTTGTACTCAGACTTTTGTGTGATAATACAATATTGTTTTGCTTTGTAGCACTATAGAATTATGGCATAAAAACCAGATCATAGTTTACAGAATTGCTGTATCTTAAAATCTAAAAGGTTGGAATTTCTTTCAGGGTGGAGTTCTGAACTTTAGCATGAAGGTATTTTTAAAAATACAGTTGGATATAAATAAAAATTCAAGTATTAAAAAGCCCTAAACAGCCTAGTACTACTCAGATTCAAAAAAACAAGGGTCAAAAATTTACTTCTTCAATATTCCAGTGCGTTAAGTATCATGAAAAATAGAAGTACGAACATGTAACAGCTAACATAGCTTGTGACATGAATTTATTTGGAAAGCAATAATCCAGCAAAAATTCTCACCTCCCAGGCTTAGTGCTGTATTTTTGCAACCTCGCTTTCACTTCATCGTATGTCAGGAATGCCATATAGCCAGGATGTGTCACAGCCAAGAAGTTCCAATTCCGTAAGATAGAACCCCATGGCTAAGAAAAGAAGATAAAGAATTAAAGAGATGCAGTCAGCTAGTTATATATTTCTAATAAAACTCGAGTCAATTTGTCAGCGACACCTACTGTTTTAGCTATAGAATCACAGAATAATCAGGGTTGGAAAAGACTTTCAAGATCACCAAGTCCAACCATCCACCCTACAAGACCCAACCACTAAACCGTCTCCTGAAACACGATGTCTACCCGTTTCTTTTAACGCCTCCAGGGACGGGGCCTCCACCACCTGCCTGGGCAGCCTGTTCCAAAGCCTCAGCACTCTTTCTGTGAAAAATTTTGGTTAAGACCTAAATAGTACAGAAGACTTTGCTACACACCCAGGCTTCCTTCAAAAGAATTATTCCAAGAATATCGAGCATAATTTTTGGATAAAGATTTTGAAAAATCTGCATTTAAGGGATGTCCTCTTTGTAGCTACCTAGAATATTAAGCATGCCTAGAATATTAAGTTAGAACCTGGAGAGTGCGGCTCCATGACGCTTTAATAGAAACACAACTAAGGCCATGCTTGAGAATTCTGAATTCTAATGTGTTCCAGTATTTGAAATTTTCAAATCTTACCTGAAATAACCTAGTGAAGATATCAAATTCAAATATTGAAATGTAGTCATTGCATGTCAAGTCAATAGTGGATTTAAGAGCCATTGCTTCCAAACCAGAGCTTATCTGATGAACTTCATGAAGGCACTGCCTGAACACTTTCCATGGCACTATAGTCCTGTGTGGAAATAATAAATTTAATAAAACCACCTATTTAAGATTTGATAACTTATTCAGACATCAGGACTGGACTTTTGAAGAAGTGTAATATTAATTTAATTTCTCTACAGACAAAAGAACCCCAGATGTTAAAACCCAAGTCTTAACCTAAATGTCCCGGATTGAAAAGCAGACCTTGATTGGTCTCTGAGTTGGGGTCTGCAATCCAAGCACATCAATCAGCTCTCATGGAGGATTTGACAGGCAATGAAGTAGCTTTGCTGAAAAGAAGGAATTTATTGAACTCACAAGCAAGAAAAAGAAAGGAAAAGCACCTAAATAAGTAAAAACAATCAAAGAAAAACTGCATCACAATGCCATTGCACATACTCTGAGGAAAATGGGAGATAACTAATGTATCGGTCTTTGGCTCCAGAACAGAGGCCTGGAAGAAAAAGAGTATGTATTGTGACAAAAGGGGATACCACCACCCCTCCATCCTGTGGACTCAGGGGCTCCTTCATGAGTCATGCCGTTTGTGGAAAGTCCCTTGTTCCAACCGTCTGCAAATCCCTATTTCTCTTCAGCAAATTCTTCACAGCATGACACAGCCAGCAGACGTCGAGCATGATCCTCAGGCCACAATAGCATTCGTGATTCAACAAACGCTTTAAAACTCCAGTCTCTTTCTCTTCGCCAATGGTTGAAGAACTCTCAAATCCCTTCTGCTTCTTTCAGTACAAACAGTCCAGCCAAGCACGAAGGAACTCTAAGACACCCACCTCAGGCCTTTTTTTTTCTCTCTCTTAGTTAAGCATTTCCCAGGTCCTCTGTGGCAACTGAGACATGGCTTCTCAGTCAGTCCCATGGCCAGAAACAAAGCAAACCCGGTGCCCACCCCGTGGGGCCATGCCTGTGGCGAGAATAAAGAGAACATGGCACTGATCATGGGGGCTTTGCCCTTTTCAACTAAACAAACATAGCGGCCATGACTTCAGGCCCCTTTTCCCGGTTCCTCTCTCTCTTTCTTCTTCTCACTCCCAAATGGTTACAGTCATGGGGGAGAAGTCTGCGGTCACCAGATTCTGGCATCTTCAAGAGCAATCAGCTTGCAGTGATCAGCACAGCTCCATCGGAGTGGCTCAGCAGCATCCTCACTGCCATGGCTGCAGCGTCTCCATAGCTTTGGCAAGCAGCTGCAGTATGGGGACTCAGCTCACACCCCGCAGCAGTTTGGTGATTCAGGTGGGGTTGCACCCGGTGGGAGCAGCAGCTGTGCTTAGCCACACAAGCCTTATGCCTCACTGCAAGTGGCAGCAACTCAGCCGAGTGAGTACAAGTGGAGGGGCACCAAGCCAGTCTGTCTGCAGGACTGCCTGTGGCCGTGGCAGGGGCTGCAGGACCATAGCAGCTGGGCTGGGGAGTGACCTGAAGCTGGCCACAAATGGGATGGTGGCTGGGGGCTGGTGGGAGAAACTACTGCTGACAAACGGAATGGATTTTCTCCACAAAAGCACAAAATCCAACATCAGAGGTCTGACCCATTTTCAAACCACAATACTAAACAAAAGAAGTGTATTTTCCTTTGAGCAGACAAAATGCCATTTATTTTGCAATCACAAATATTCATGATTCCTTAGGTCTACAGCAGTAACAACATTGTAGAAATGAAAATGTTCTACCACACAGGGGTAGCAACCAACCTTACATCATCTCAATAACAATGCGAAAGGAACAGCTCTTTCCTTGGTAAAGAACCACTGTTTTCACAGCCTCTCTTCTCAGAATGATATAGATCAATTTACCATCTGCCCTCACAACAATACTTATAATTAAAACTTGTAAACAGCAGTCAAGTAACACGACAACAGATACTACCGATACTGTGAGTTCAAGGCCTTCTACAGCCCACAACAGCTACAAGAATATCATCTCAGTCTTTCTCCTGCACACATTCTTGCAGGATGGGAGTGGTTCCAGAAGGTATTGAATATAGTAAAATGTGCAAAATCAGAATAGATGCCAATTAAAATTATCCTCTACAATTAGAAAAGAACAAAGCCACATTCTGTCAAACTTAGTTTATTTAGACAGTCAGAGACAATGCAGATCAGTTCTTTAGCCCATAAAGTGCTTGCATTTGGAATCTGACACAAGGCTGATCACTTAAAAGTGCTCTATCAACACTCTTAAAACTATGATAACTTGGTTCAATAACAGCAATTCTTCTCATACCCTTAGGGTCAAATCCACATTTTGCAAAGCTGTAACACTTCTTTTAAATAAGTTCTGCCTCACATTAAATTACATATTTTTTCAAACACTTCCATTAGTCAAAATATAGCCCACATGACTACTAACCAATATAAAACAATTTTCAGAACTTAACCAGATATCACAGATTCACAGCAATATTTTGTTAATAACTGCTAAAATAAAAAATGTACAAGCCTCTCAAACTCATCAACACTTTCTGCACATTTTATTAGATCACGCTTCTATAACCACCACAATATTTTATTCCAGTCTGACCTAACTATCTTGTTGTACAGAAATGCATGTTACATGGTAGTACATGGGAAAAAAAAAATCTAAGAAAACCCCAACTTTATTCAGACGGTCCTGATACGAATCTAAATTAAAAAAATCATTTGAACTAACACAAAAGACACATACTTTTACTGCATCGGGCATTAGCTGTAAGTATAAAGAAATCTACTCATTACTTTGAGCGAGTCATAAATGATACAGTGTGAGATTTAATAGATCTCACCAGATACTTTCCTCTGTGTATGAAAAACAGGAAACCACAAAGAGCTGCAGACAGATACCACATCAGGTGCCATTTAAGAAAGAATGTACATCAATTTTTTCTTATGGTAGAGAGAATGAAGCATTGCACTCGGAGCTGGAAAACATCAGTGCTTCTGTGGTGCTAAAGTCGCCTTAGTTCAACTTAGTTCTACTCCTTATTTAGTTCCTGTAACCATGGCTCTGAAACATTTTCTGAGTCTCTTTGCAAGCCACCCTAAAATGGTCACAGCTTTTTTATCATACTGAAATCAGGTTCAAAAAGTTTCTGTTTTAGGATTGTTTTGTTTGGTGTTTCTTCTGGGTTTGTGGTTGGGCTATTTTGCTGGGTTTTGTGTTTCTGTTGGGGGTTGGTGGGTTTTGGTCTTTCTGTTTGTTTGTTTTTGTTGTTCAATGGTTTGGCTTTTTTAAATGGTTAAGACAATAAACCTTAAATAAAAACCATCTGAGAATCTATCAGGAATGGTAGTAGCCATACTGGACATTAAGAACTGCTTTTTCATGCTTCACCTGAGATAGTTTCATGAAAATGTCCATGATATGTGGTTAATAAGTAAGATCTTTCACTATCTAACATCCTGCGCTCTCAAACTCCAAGAACAGAGAAAACGAAACCAAGTCTTCAGGACAGTATGTTTCTGGAGGTCCTTTGGCTAGTACTTCAGCCAAGGCAGAAACTGGATGCTGGGAAACAAGTGATTAGCTAATGAAAATAACATCTGAGGCTATTTTATGGGACTTATCCCAAAATTACTGACTAAATAAGAGGTGCCCCAGTTGAATTTGCACTAAATTCAGCAGATGTATTTCTGCAGTTGTGTGAAATACTTGTTTTATTTCCTGCTTTCTTAAATAAAGATGAGAATCTGTTGTTGAAACAGATCAATTCCTACTTCTCAGCAGCTACTTTCATACAGCTATGATTGCTAAATACTTGGAAACAACTCCAACCAGAGAACGTCTTCTGCAATAGCTCTCTGAGGTTTACACAACAAATTGCTGTGCTCTTTCCTGTCCTTGTAGGCAGCATACATTAGCTCAAAATGAGCATGCTATAGTCCTATACAAAGTAAAGGATTCTACAACATCCCATCCTTCTTCTCCTACAGCACTGCAATCTACTGACCTTTGCAGCACACAGAGAAACACCAGTCTGTGGCAGAGATCAAGGAGGGGGGTCATGCAGAACGCTTCCTCCCGCGATGACAGGGCAAAACAAGATTTTTTATAGATGGCTGGTAAGTGAAGTTTCTGACCAAATTAACACTGTACTACTGATGCTTTGTTGTGTTTTAGGGGATATACAAACTCGGAAGGCAGAGTTTCATTAATTGCTTGGGGAGGCAGCATGGAATAGTACCAATCAAAGCACGGTGCAAACTAGGACTGTTGTGGCTAACAGCATGCTTACACTACTGCTCGCATGTCTTTATTTTTTGTAAAAGAAAAAACATTGCCTTTGTAGAAAGAAAAAATGCCTGCAGCATTCTCATCCTGAACCATAGAAGGTATCTCCTAAAATATTTTCAGTGTTCTTTGTCCTTGTAATATTAATTGCATCATGCCCTAATTAACCCTGCACTAGAGACTGGCAGGTAGTCCACACATGCCTTATGCTATTAACCTGACCTGTGGATACTTGTCCAGAAAGAGACGAGCTAGTCAGCTCCACTACAGCTCATCAGAAAAATATGATTTGACATCCCAGTAACATTAGTCCTCCATAGAATTAGGTTGAGGAAGTGTCTCAGTGTTTCAGGTATTTATGTGGTTACTGCTGTCCCTTGCAGTAGAGCAGACATCACTCCAGCTGAGACAGTGGTCTGTGGAGTTATCTCATGAGAGGATGGTACTACATAGGGAAAAGATTATGGAAGACATGTTACAGGAAAAACCTGGTCTCTGTCAGACTTGAAGGACATGATTCATCCATAGTGCCATCACAATAGAAGTAGGCTTGTATCAGTCATAGAATCATTAGGGGTCAGAAGGGACCTCAAAAGATCATCTAGTCCAATCCCCCTGCCACAGCAGGATCACTTAGACCAAGTCACACAGGAACATGTCCAGGCAGGTCTGGAACGTCTACAGAGAAGGAGACTCCACAAATCCCCTGGGCAGCCTGTTTCAGTGCTTTGTTACCCTCACTGGGAACAAGTTCCTGGTAATATTTATATGGAACCTCCTCTGTTCCAGTTTGCACACGTTGCCCCTTGTTCTATCACCTTGAGAAGAGCCTGGTTCCATCCTCCTGACACCCACCCCTCACATATTTGTAATGAGGTCACCCCTCAGCCTCCTCTTCTCCAAGCTCAAGAGATCCAGCTCCCTCAGCCTTTCCTCATAAGGGAGGTGTTCTACTTCCTTCATCATCTTCGTTGCTCCACACTTGACACCCTCCAGCAGCTCTGTGTCCTTCCGGAACTGAGGGGCCCACAGATGGACACAATACCCCAGATGTGGCCACACTAGTGCAGAGTAGAGGGAGAGAACCTCCCTCGATCTGCTAACTACCCCCCTTCTGGTGCACCCCAGGATGCTGTTGGCCTCTTGGCCACAAGAGCACACTGCTGGCTCATAGTTATCCTGCTGTCCACTAGGACCCCCAGGTCCCTTTCTCCTACACTGCTCTCCAACAGGTCAGGCCCCAGCCTATGCTGGTACCTGGGGTTGTTGCCCAGATGCAAGACTCTACATTTACCCTCGTTGTACTTCATTAAATTTCTCTCCACCCCGCTCTCTATAGCTTGTCCAGATCTCGCTGAATGGCAGCATAGTCTGCTGAGGTGATTTGCTGACAGTGCACCCTAATCCCTCATCCAAATCATTAATGAATAGATTGAATAGGACTGGTCCCAGTACCCATCCTTGGGGGGAATCCACTAGATATAGACCTCCAACTGACTCTGCCCCATTGACCCCCACTCTCTGGCTCCTGCAGCCAGTTCACAATCTACCTCACTACCCTGATCATGCTTTCTGCATGTTATCTCTCTCAAATCAATGAAACTTATCTGTATCTTGGCATCTCTCTTCTCAAAGATTCATGTCAACAGTCCCCAAAAATAAGCCATTTGTTCTCCAAGCCTCTGTAAGTGTCCAAAAAAAAGATCCCTTTGTTTTGTCTCAACATAGCCTTAGTGTGAACAGCCCTTCTCTCCCCTTCCTCCAAGGACAGAGCAGCAGGAGATACACAGCCCACCAGCACTAGTGTTCTCAGCCTTGAAAGTTCATCTGGCCCTACCTGGTGTGGCAGTGAAAGGTTTATGAGATGCTGCATTCTTGAAGTTGTGAGATCCCTGAGTAATTAAGTGGAGCAGAGAGTTCTCCTTTTAGGACCGACTAATGACAAGGATCTCACTGAAGATTTTGAGACAGGAGACAGCAGCTTTGGCCTTGAGGGAAAATTCAATTAATATAACCCCCAAACCCCCTTTCTCAGGAAAGGAGCCGGGGGAACAGGGGACAAGGTATAAGACAGACTCACAGAAACTGCATAGGACACCCTCTCACAGAAGACCAATCGACCGTGAAAGACCCAGCAGGATGCTGTCTGTTTGTCAGGAGCCTGGGG
>VZRI01008977.1:898776-972638 GCA_013397515.1 Upupa epops
CACACCTCTCTCTCTGCCCCTCCTCTCTTTACTCCTCTTTCCTTTATCTTTTCTTTTCTTGATTCACCACTCTGTTTTCCTTCTATCACATGCTGTTAAACAACAAAGCTGTATTAAAACATGTCCCTGAGCATACTCGCCTTATTTTTGCATTTTAAGAATTGCATATTGATCAGACCTCTCACAAATCCAGTTTAATTTACAGATCATGACAGCCATTCAACATTTCTTCGGCCATAGTAAAATTAATTTGAAGAATTAAGGATTGAAAAGATGTTGTAATCAAAGTTTTTTAAAAATACTTTTATATAGGACGGTGTCTATTTACTATTATTGACCCACATCAAAGGGATCTGTCACTCTATAATCTCAAATACAGTGTTTTAAACACAACTTCCATGTGCCTAAATGACAAGGATTAGTATCCAGCATGTAACTGTCAAGCAATTTAGCAGCAGAATTTAGGTCCTCCATTTCCTCTTGCCCTCATGACATGTGCACAGGAGTTTGTTAAACTTCCTCAATGTGGCTGCTTTATTGAAAAGCAAAAGACATTAAAATAAACCTTGACAGGAAACAATTATTTTCTGAGCTTGCAGAGTACAACACTTCAGAAGAACTGCAGAGATGCAGCTATTCTGGAATGTCGAATGGCACTGCTCCCATTTGAACCAGACCAGACCACAAGCATGACTAGGAAGGTAAGCGTGCACCTGTGTAACTTACAGTGGAGATTTTTCTGCAAAAGACTCTCTCAAACATTGCCAGAATACATAAAATGAACAGGGCAGTACTGTAGTCAGAGCAAACTCGAAACTATTCAAGCAAGTACTGACCTCAGATAGAAAAAACATTCTTGGCAAGCCTGCAGTGAGCAATGTGGTTTCGGTTTATCATCACTGCATAAAGCAGTCTTACTGCTTTAGTTTCAAGTGAAAGGCCACATTTTCATTGCTTCTGAACTGCAGAGCAAACTGACACACAGAAGGCCTGAGAATGTTAAAAATAAATTCTGCCATATAATGCCAGTACAATCATTAAATAGTGACATCATGCAGAACAAATATACATGAATCTATCATAAGAGAAGGAAAATGAGAGAAAATGAGCTGTGTGAAATGGGGAAAAACACCATCAAAATATCCACTTCCAAAGCCAGATAACTCAACAATGCTGGAGATAAGATGGAGAGACACTAAGTCAGCTAGTCCCTCTGAGAGACGCAGGAAGACTGCATTTCCTGAGGTGTACCTGAAGGGATGTGTATATCTACAGATTTCCAACTCTGATCTATAACCACAAATCCAAAGAAAACCAATGCTTTTGCACCTTCTTGTATACTTCAAGCACTGCCTCTTCTGCCCATCCAGAAGAATCAGTTCTCCTGCCTCAATTTTACATGCCAAGTATTACAACTTGGTCTCTAACCCTTCTACAGGCATTTTTACCTTATCAGTTGTACAGAATAGCTGTGAAGACTGCTGTCATTTTCTGCATTTCAACAGGATCTTGCAATAGTTTATCAAGTTGCTCTTCTCTATATTATCTTCTTGGTCAAATTTGTTTACCTCACAGCTGCTCGAAAAAGCACCCAGAAACAGCACCTTCTGCCTTCAGTGCCAGATTTTAGACAAGGGTGCCCATAAAACTGTTCCTGCTGCTGCTAATTGGATAAAGGAGAAACCATCCTCTCAGGGTCCTCTAACGGCCCCATTCTCAGTTTACTTCCTCCTCTTTACAATGTTCTGTTGCCAAAACACCTGTCTTGATGGCAAGGAAAGCTACAGCACTGCATCACTGACTTTTCCTCTTTCATCTCCTCTTTGGCTTCCTATTGCACTTCAGTTCATACTTAGATTGAAAGCTTTATAGGCCAGGACCCTTTTGCTTTTGTAAAGTTTTATTCTTTTTTTTTTTTTTTTTTTTACAGTGTTCTAGTAACAGTAGGGTTCTTGGTCACTCTCACCAGCAAGAAAAGGAAATCAAGTAATAAATAACAGGGATCAACAAGGTTTTAAACCCTAGTTTAACTCTCATTTCACCTTGTGATACCTAAATGACATCAAATTATGTCATGCATTGTGATCTGCTGGTTTGAAGTACTTCCTTGAACCCAAGCCATGTCTATTCTCTTTTGAGCCAAAAAGCACTGACTACAGAAGAGCAACTACTACTCAAAATTTAGAATATCAAATCTGAAACATCATACTTAATAATCAGCCACATTTTTTACCCCAATTTCCAATAATGAAATTTATTTTCCCCCTAAATTCAGTATGCATATAAAACAACCCAAATCCCAAAGACTTTTCAGACGTTGACTGGGAAATGAAGTCAGAGCATTAATGCAGTAACGCCGGACTCTAGCAATGAAAGCATTTCTGTATCCTCAGAAACTAAAACGTGGGGGAGATAATTTATCTGACCATAACTGTTGTATTATGCATTCAATTTTTTAAGGTTTCACAATGAAGACTAAAACCTTAAAAGTTAGAATAAATGGCAGAACTATGAATAGTTGAAAATCTAAGAACACTGACATTTTGCTGCTGATTGATTCTGCAACACAAAGCCACGAATCACAAATTCCAATAGTTATAAAACTCTGCCATGATTTCACTGTAGCTTTCAAATTCAGAGGCCAGAAAGATCTGTTCTGTTCTCTCACCCACTCTCCTTTCTCACTTCAAGATTGCTCTTAATGGTACTTAGCACATTTTAGCTCAGAACAGGAACATAGTAGAAATGTATGGTGCCATTAAAACGAGTGAGGAATCAGGGGAAATTAGCATCATGCACTGCACAGCGATGAAATGTGGATAATGAAGATGCTATCAGATTATGTTTTATATGCATATTTACAATCCACTGGGGGGTTACTAAAGCATCTGTAAACAAACGTAACTGCTGATTACATGGCTCACAATTTCACAGTTCCGTTTAACATCTCTGTTTAGCTTTATATTTAACTACTGTTTGCTTCAGTGCCATTATAATAGCAAACCACTCCACTAAAACCAGTTGCTCCAATAATTGTATTCTAGTAATCTGTACAAATTCAAATACTACATCTTCCCAATTTTACTGCTTTCCTGCTTTTAACATTGTAAGGTTTTTCTTGGTATAGATCTTAATCCAAAAAATCTTGATCTTGACCACAGTTTAATATTTGAGTCAACTTATTCCTTAGTTCTTTTCCAGCCACTTTGAGAACCTCTTTTCCTCCTCGTAGCCTATGAATAGGCCTAAGAGCTCAATTCTCAGCCTAACCCAGGCAAGAACCGTTAACAAGTTTTCACTGATTCCTGATTCCTTGACAAAGTCAATGCACCAAAACCATCCCGAGTCTTCTATTTGACACTAGTGACCTCCTCCCTCACCCCCTAATTTGGATACATATTTAACTGTGCCTTTCAGAGAAATAAATTCCTCCCTTTCTTCCTTTGTCAACTGCTATTGTCTACATTCAGGGGTAATGAAAAACAGGAGACTTAAACTGGATATAGGGAATAAATTTTTTACAGTGTGGTGGTACAACAGTGGAACAGATTACCCAGGGAGGTGGTGGAGGTCCCATCCCTTGAAGGTCAGGTTGGACAGAGCTCTGAGCAACCTGATCTAGTTGTGGATATCCCTGCTCACTACAGGGTGGTTAGATTAGATGACTTCTAAAGGACTCTTCTAACACAGAACATTCTGTGATTCTCCTTCTACTCAGAAATTCAAAAACTCTGTACTACATACCTTGATTTATTAATCCTCACTGTACACTTCTGAACCCTAAATCCTTTCCAAACATCAGATCACTTCCAAAGGTTTCCTTTTCTGCTTTGAAACACTGCAATACTGGAAAACACGACTGTAAGGGCTCTGACTTATTTACTCCTTTTGTACTCTGCCTACTGGAGGGCTGACAAATTTCCATTATTGACACAAGCGTTGCTTTCAGAAGCACCACAGCATTCTCTTCTATTGTGGTGGTTTGAGACTTTTATTTGTGCTTCTCTGCAAAGAAAAACACATCTCCCCATCTCCCTCCCCCTGGCAAAATTGGAGATGTAGGGCAGGAGAGAGGTTGCATTTAAAGTGAGGGACCGCTTCCACGTTTGCTGTCTTGGAATGCCCTCTTGGGACAGCAGCTGCAGCACAGCCCACCTGCCATGGCAGGCGGCAGCCACTGGCCTCCCACCAAGGGCTGGAACACAGTGTGAGCCCAGCAGCTGGGCATGGAGTGGTGCATGACCCCTTGCCTGCTTGGCTGTGGGTGTGACTGGGCCGTACCGTGCTGGAGCAGCACAAGTGCAACACGAGTGGCAAGCATGGCCCCTTGCACACCCGGAGTCAAGTATGGTGGCAGCACAACCTGAAACAGCCAACCGCATCACTGAGCCACTTAGGCGTAGTTACGTTGATCATTGTACGCCAATTTCCCTGAAGATGCCAGACTGGTGAGCTAATCATAAAGAATAAAAAAACCTCCTGAAGCCCCAGAGTGTGGGGGGAGATCACTGGGCTGCCATCTTGGACCACGTGGTCATGTATCCCACAGTCAGTCGCTACCATGCTGATGTGAAATTCTTTCTGCATTTTTCTCAGAATGCGTGTAATGGAACCGTGACACAGTTTGTGTTCTGTTTGTTGCACTTGTTTGGGGTTTTCCTGTTCTTGGATGTAGAACTATTTCTTTTGCTACAGTTTGCTCATCAGAAAACAAGATCCAGCATAACTTTTTATGCTCTAATCTTGAGCAGCACTACTTAGTGACCTCAAAGGCTGCTTTCTGCAAACAAGTGAGGTGTCCAGGCTTGCCCTGTTAGACAGAGGTACAGACATATAAGTTTCAGATAGTCCATGGGGAGTATCTTGACTGATCAGGTCAAAAAATTATTTATCAGTTGCTTGCAAGACTCCCAATCGTTAAGTATGCTGTGCTTCTAGGGAAGTGATAGTATATTTGCAAACTACTTTGTCATAACAGGCCCATTGTAAAAGACATGGCTCACAGGCACACCTGCCATATATTTCTAAATGGATTCGAAAATAATGAATGTTTAAAATGCTTCAGGCACTTTTTTCAATAAGGAGATTAAAAATAACGCAAATAACCCTTTTCCTCATCTGTTTCTTTGATCTATGTGCTGCTATGTGTTTAATAGTTACTTAAGTACAATTAACTAAACCTGAGGTAAAGGGAAGGCTGCCAAATACAGCTTAGCCCTTGACTGCTTAGAAGACAGGTAACTAGAACAGCTTCCGTTCATCAGAAAAAAGCTGGAAACACTAACAAAAATAGTCATTCACCTATTCCAAAAGTAAAGTACCTGATGAGGTAGAAGTCAACAATTTTCTGAGCTATTTTAAATGACCAAGGTTATATATGTCATTAACTGGATGTCCCAATGTTCCTTAATTCCTAGGCATTTCTGCTGCCTTCTGGAAAAGAAGGTGAAACTCAAGCCACATAAACTCCAAACATAACAAAAAAACCCACCAACCAACCCAAAGAAATACATCCTGTCAAAGAATATATGAGGGGGAGGGAAAGGTTAGTGCACTTTTATATGTAATATTTTATCAAGTAATCTACATAGGCAGAGGGGAAAAAAGCCCAAACTATCAACAAAGGTATCAAAAGAATTTTGGGATCATAAAAAGAATTAGAAACACTCCAACATATTAGTCAGGAAACAGTCAAGTGCGAACATGATAAAGGTAAAGCTTTCAGATGGACCAACAGAGTTGAAAAATTCTTCCTAGCTTGTCTACTCTGTTCTCCAAGAAGCTTGATATGCTACAGTGTCCTTCTGTCCAACAACTCAAGTGCCTACCTGTTGTGCCATCTCCCATAGGAAAATGGTGGGATCACTTGAAAGGAACTCAGAGGGAAGCACTTGAATCTCACACAATGTAAGAGCAAAAGAAACAGGAACATGATAGTCAATAGGGAAGCTGATGAAACTGGTAAGGATGAAACTAAATAAAGGTACAGAAACTTACAGAAGATGAGATCTGTAAATCCCAATGAGAAAAATGTAGTTGCAATAGAGACATCTGGAAAAGGTCATTCAAGTATAGAGTCTAAGAAAAGAACTTTTGTGGGTATTTTGGAGATCATCATCTTCATATTAAAATGGTGTAATCGTTTAACAAGAGGGTTTGGGTTGGTGCCTGTGATTCTAGCAAAACAACCAGCTGTCACCGAGATTTCAACAAGCATTGAAGCAACTTTGCTAGAAAGACAACAGTTTATTGAACCCATCACCAAGAAGGAAAAAAACCCAAATAAATAAAAGAATCAAAAAAGTAAACCATAAACTGTATCACAATGCCTTTACACATACTCTGAGAGAAATGGGAGACAGCTAATACATTGGGTTTTGGCCTTACATGAGAGGTCTGGGACAAGAGAGTGTACACAACACTCATAATCACAACAGCCACCACACACACATACTTGCACCCCACTTTGAAGAGAAAGGGGGGAAGGGGGTGGGGTGGCAGGAATACAGCACAATATACACATTTGGTGCTTGTGGAAAAGTTCCTTTTCCCAATTCTCATGTAGACATCAGCACTCTGACGTCTCCAGCACACTTCTAGCTCCTACCGGCTCAGGGCTCTTCTTTGAGGCTATAGCAGCGTCAAATGTAGAGGACACAACAGGGCTCCAGACTCTCACTGTTTGCCAAAGGACTAGGAGATGAGTATTTGTAATCTCTCTTTCTCTCTCTTAGTAAAGACTTCTCTCAGTGGCAGAGTATACAGGATCTTTGCCAGCCCAGTGGTGGAAAAGCCAACATGGTGCTGGTTACATGCAGCCACCCCTGTTATGGCATATAGGCTTTTTGGGGTCTCATCCAAGAGCTTTCTACAGGCCTTATGCAGAGTCTTTCTTTCTTCAGGTCAGGCACCAAGGGGGATAGAGGGTTAAGAGTCACCTCTGTCTGGCATTCTTCAAAGGCATTAGCTGTAGTGCGGTTTTGGAGTAGTCGCCCTTACTCCAGCCCACTGCCAAGGATAGGAATAAGCTAACGAGCAGCTGCTGGCTGTTCAGTATCTGAGTCCTCAGTGAAAGAGGGGAGGGCTGCAGGTTCACCCCCACAGAAGGGACAGGTACGGAGAGTGGCTTGTCTCTTTGGCCTCTCTGTGTTTGATCTCCCATGCAAAAGAGGACCATGGCTACCCCCGCAGCAGAGGTGCAGCCAAGTTTAAGTTTCTTTTGCGTTCCACCCTTCGGTGGCAGGGGGTTGAGAGCCATTGCTCACCCCTCCAACCTTGGGGAGTGGGGGGCACGCTCTTTCTCTCTCCTGGACAAGCACCCTGTCTCAAGATGTGTTGCGGCAGGAGATGATGAAGATGGTACAAATGACTACAACAAGTAAAGAAGCAGGAAGGAAAGAAGGAGGAACCTTCCCTTTATGGACTCTGTCCACCAATCACCTGTAGAGGCCACACACTGATGTAGGAGGTCTGCTAGGAAAGCTGCCTCCAGCTTCCAAAAAAAATGCTTTTTCAGCATAAAAGCACCACAACTAATATTTGAAAATTTGGTAATTTTCAAACCAGAATGAATGGGTAACACAAAACACAGTCATATTCCATCTCTCTGACAAAAAGACGGTAAGATACAGCAATTTAATCACACTCTGAACTTACCCATACAGGAAAGAAATTCTATCACAGCAAACAAAATTAATTTGCAAAAGTGACTGGTATTCTAAATAGAATTAAATACTTAATTGTAAAGGGCTGCTCTTGCTTAGAAAACATAACAGACTGTTCCAGGAATCAGCCTAAACTGTGCGAGATATCAGTCTTAATCATACTGATTACCCCATTATATTGCAAAATATACAGAGACCCTACATCCTCCTTCTCATGACACTGTAATCCTAATAATATTTCACATCAAAGAGATGAAACTATGAATCTTCTATCACCCTTTGTCTGTGTCATTAACAAAACTGTTTCCCAAAACTACAGGATAAAATTATTATTTCAATTGCTTAAAAACCAACAAATATTGTAGTATACAGGAAGCTAAATGCAGGATAAGGAAATACACTGTCAAATACCAAGTTCCTAACTCAGTCTTCAGTTATCATTTGTAGCACATACATTTGTATCTATTATAAAAGGACGTAATGTGCCATGTACTTTAAAAAAACCATGTACTATTTTCACCACAGAATGGAACCAATAAAATTCATGCAATATAGTCTAATTCGTGTTTAAACATAAGTGCCCTTGAAAGAACTGCCCACACATTTTCATTCATTCTTTGAGCAATCTACATTGCAAAAAAATTAGATTGCTAATAATTCATTGTCATTTCTGCCAGTTTAGATACTTGGACAAGACATTTCCTTCAAAATATCTACTCATGTACTTAGAACCATTATTTCTATTTTTAATAATACCGTTATTTTTCATGCTTATGATCAGAAAGAATTAAGGATTTTTTCAAAACATTGCTACTTACTTATCTCCAAAGAATTTTCTCCAGAAATCTGCAGCATCAGCTTTAGTGATACGGAAGTTATCGCCCTGGAATTGGCCATTTGGAAAAATAGCCTTGATTTCTGCTAGCATGTGGCTGAAGATGAGGGATAGCTTTGTTAGGTTTCTCCTGCAGACAATAAGAAGAAAAAAACCCATTCTTATATCAGTCTTGCAGTTGCTCATCTATAATGCATATTTGTGTAATAATCACTAATGCAAGATAATCACTAAGCTGTAAACTAAAAACAAAGCAATACAGATCAGTAGTTTGTGTATCCTTGTGTTTCTGTGGATGTATTTATTCATCATGAGGATGCATTTATCATGAGAATGTGTTGTCTCCAAGAAAATAAAAACCATTTGCTCAGAAACAGTCTGGATTTGTTTTCTCAATTGCATATTGCAGACATGTTTCAGATCCTCAGAAAGATTAAGGTTGTGTGTTTCTGCTTGAGCTACCCACTCCAGAAGCAGGAATTCATACTAATAAGATAGCTAATGTATCTTCAAAAAATAAAAATAACATAAAACCTGTCAACATTGACTTTTATTTGTGACATCAAACCTATTTCAGGACAAACCTATTTCTGAAAATACAGAAGCAGTATATGACTAAGCTTACTCTTTCTTTATTTTCTAAAACAATTAATTCTCTTATTCTTTGCAACCTTCCTTTACTGTAGCTACTTCCCTTTTTAAATGCATCTTCTCTAGCTTTTAATTTTCAGTAGTGTATTAGAAACAACATCAGTCTTCTTTGCTATGAACTGACTTAGATAAGTTTTGGAATCTCATTTTGTATAATACACAGAAGATAGCATCTATTAGTATTAGATTATTAGATTATTAGATTAATTAGATTATTAGATTATTAGTATTAAATACTAATAATCCTTTTGTAGGATAAATATCTGTGGGAGATGGTGGGGAAAAGGAGATGAGTTGAAGCAATCATTATAAGAGCTTTCTTCTAGAGATTCCTTACATGAAACTTGCCATTAAAACGGGGAATTTCTCCACTGATACATGAATAGAGACCTTCAAAAGACCGAGCAGATTCTGGCGAAGAATTTATATTCTTAGGATTTTGTATAATATGTTTTAGTGAGTTAGAAGCATTCTCTGTCAAGCCCATTAATCTCTCACAATCTCAGGTACTACTTAATAGTGCCTCAGCCAATTTAATGACATCAAATTTAATGAAAAAATAATTATATGGCTGATAAGCACAAATGATTATCCGAAGTATTTTAAATAAATTCAAAGTTACTAATGAGTCCATAGAAAAAATTAAGACATTTTTCACACATGCCAAATAGCTTTTGGAATGCCCAAAATCTCAGAAAACAGTTGATGGATTTCCTGGGGTCTTCCTTAAAGAATACTCAATTTAGTACTTTGAACAAATCTATGAACAGCGTTTAACAGATTCCTGTGGAAGCTGTGTTGCAGATTTCACTGTAGGTTTTGCTACCAGGAAACTATTTTTAGAACAATCAACCAACCCACCCCTTGATGAAAATACTCTCCATCCCCTCCAGATTCAGAACAATTACATGGCTGTTTCTTTCAAAGGCCTTTAATTCCACCATGATCACATGTCTATAATTATGATATCCAACTGTTCTTTATTTTCTGGATTTGTTCCTTGCTATTCCCCTTCCTATTTCCTTTGTACTTTAATAACAAAGAACACATGTGCATAATTACCCCAGAACTCAAGTCCGAGGCAGAGAGTAAGCAACAACCACTTTAATGTGGCTTCTTTAGCTTGCCCAAGACCCCAGATTAAGCAAGAATCTGTTTGTACTCAGGACAGATGGGGCTGTGACTAGGTACAAATCTGAGCAGATCTCACCCTTGCCTGGTACACCATATATCTGTCTACATGAACAGGTGTACTGTGCTGCAGGGGTTGTTCTGAGGTACAATTTCACCTAGTGACCTTGTTGATTTGTGTGGCTTGAGTCATGTAGTGAACTAGGATATTCACATGCAGGTGCCATCTAAGGCTCTTCCTTTCCCAGAAGGGAGAGTGTCTGCACGCGTATGTCCATGCATGTGCACAGCCTGTTAGATACACCTGTGCAGTATGTGACCACAACCAACAACTGGCAGGAATAGCAAACTGCACAGCAGTAGCTGAATAGCAGGAAGTGCACAGTATACACACACATCCAAACAGTCATATCTCATTCACAGAGCCTGTTCCTTCTCTCTTTGAACAGTGTCAGTCACTAAATACACCAGTAGACTTCCATTTCATTTTGCAAGTTGGTTAAAACAAAGAAAAAAGTAATATTTTCTCTTTGAATAAAAAGGTTTTAATATCAAAGAAAGATAACTTTTCATCTGATTGCAAAATTGAAACTTGAACTATAAACTTATCTGTACCTGAATATACAACACAGCATGCATGCATAGTGGAAAAGGGCAAATTCTTGATTATTTGTCCATATATTAGCTGTGTTTCCTTCTTCAACTTCATTCCTGCTGTACAGTATCAAATAATCATACTGTTTCTTTAAAATTGAAAAGCACATGTTGGATTGGTTTTTCTCAGATATGCTTTTGTGATAGCAGATTTCAGTAACTTGTTGAGGCAGATACAAAACTCAAATGATTTCAGAAATGGTTTTCAAGAATGATACAAGGTGCAGAGATGGGCCAGTGACTTTTCCCTACCTGTGTATTTCACTCTTCTGACAATGTCAATCCATCCTAACACATGCCCTTCTGCTGTCTTGTGGAGGGTAACTCAAGAAGCACATTCTTTACTTTATCCACTTATCAGTGCATCCTTTTTCTATGATAGGATAACTCCTTCTCTCCCCATTAAAGACGGGGCAGCGTAATGGAACAGGTATTCAAGATTCATTTATTTAAAAAAAAAAACAAAACCAACTAAAGCTTTGGTGAACAATCCTAACAGGAGCCAAAGTCACAGGTCAACGTGAGCCAGGTATTCTAGGTATCATTCGCACCACGAGACTGTAAAGAAACCAAACTTTATCCACACAGGCAGCATCTCTGACCATAGGCTTTTCTTCTCGCAGTCACATTGAAAACTGTTTCAGTGGCAGACGGACAACTGCACTGCCAGTCTGGAGGCACAGAAGAGTTGAGCAGATACATGCTCTGGAAATACTCTTTAACACACTAGATTCTAGCAAGGGACAGATATCTTAAGGGATCATATTGGAACACCACCTCAAAAAACCTGCTATCCAAATGATAGAGATGCATTTGGTTTAATGCCACAGCAGTCAGATTTCAGGATTTAAATACTGTAACATACTTTTGCTGGCAACCTGGAACAGGCTAGGTGGGATTTATTTCCTCAAGTGTTTTATGCCTGGTATGGAGCACAAACATATCCTTTGTTTGTGTACAGAGAACGGATTTCATGTATATATAACTCAGAAAACTAAAGAACACTGCCTTTTTATACTAAATTAAACGGAGATGCTCATTCTCTACAAGAGAACAGCTACTGTGTCAGATTTAAGACTCTTTTAATACTAATTCATATTATCTCAATCACATTTTATGTATTATTTGCAACATACTCAACATCTATTACTTAGTATCATTCTCACAGTTCATGCTTAGCCTTTGTTAATGTTCCTACTCCAACCCACACTGATGACACACAATTCAAACCCCTTGCAGAACTTGAGTTCTGAAGTTTCAATTTTTCAGCTGAGCTCTATTCTGTTGCCAGAAATGACTGTACACAACAGACCTACTGAAGAACCAACAAGGTTTAAACCACCCCAAGGGTGCTCAAATTATAAAAATTAAAAGCTAAAATTTTTATTTAGCATAAACCAGTAACAGTCTAATGAATCACAAAACATACTTTGTCGAATCAGAAGATGCATTTTCTCAATTTCAAAATTAATCTTTTTTGCAGTTATACCTCATCAGTACTTTTTTTAAAAAGCAAATAAGAATTTTAAGTTTTTTCAGTTTTCAATAAATGACTGTATCCTGAATCAATTTTCTCTTCAACTCTGTGGAGGGGGGTCAGTCAAGAAAAATTCTGCAAAGGTGTTGTAACTGAATTACATCATCACAGCCATAACCGGAGCCGCAGTAGCTAGTAATAGAAGGGTCTAAAGCAGTCTTAACCTCCTGGTCCCGTTAAACAGGAAAGTGAGGCGAGACCAGCATGCAATTAAACAGACATATTTTGGCTGTGTTAATTTTGCAATCGCTGTACAAAAGCTAATTTTACTTCTTGGATGATAATAAGGTCTAGCAAACAGAACTGGCTGAAGAATTAGTGTCACTGTCTTTCTGATGAGGTGGAGCATCACTGTCCTGCATATACTGCTAGCCTATACAGCTGAACAGAGTGACACCCTGAGTTCCAAACTTGGAGAGCTCCAGACAAATCTGTGCTTCCCAAAATCAACACAGACAGACAAAGCAAAGCATACATCAGGGTTCTGACCCTTCAGGATTACTGGACTTCCCAGTCCAATCGTTTTAGCAACATATGCTCATCTCTCATGCAAATACCTGAAAATGTACAGTGCTTGTTAAACACTATATGTGCACATAACTTGTACTTTCATGCACCAGTATCACTACGTTTCATGAAAAGTAATTATTTTCATCTTACAACTATAAATATTTCTAGGAAAAAAACCAACACTGTAGAAAAGAATTCAGGCAATGCATCTTTGCATTTATGTCATTTAGGTTACTGCTTAGTTTCCTTCTTCATTGCTTCTAATATTTAATCTTTCTACATTTACATAGCTACAGTTTGTTACCTACCGTAATATACAATAAATCAACTGGCCAATCACATAATATATAGCTCAATCTCCTTGCACAGAACAGCAGTCTTTAGAGCTAGAATAAAAACCACTCACCAGCTAAGAATATTTTCCAGATAGGTCTGGCACAAAAACACAACAGACTACTCCCAAACAATTGAAAATATTTAGAATAATTGTACAATGCCGATTCTATTAGCTCACAAAACTGCAAATCATAGCTGCATGTTAACCAAGACAAAAGGAAGTTTTGAAATTAATTCCTAGGTGAATTGTTTCGCTTTTAAAAATCTCTTCCCCCCCCAATATTAAGACATTTTCAAAATACAAAGCATATGTACACAGCTAACTTCACATAATTAGTTGCATTCAGAAAAGATCTTATGACGTTGAGTTCAGGAGTAATAAAAACACATTTTAAATATTTCTTAAGATATGTGAGAGTTTCTGAAGACCTCCAGAAGGCACAGGAACATGACTAAAAATGATATATGCTGCTAGCAGTTCTCCCTTCATAATCCAGTGGAACCCTGACTCATTTTATCCCCTTTCCTCTTCCAGGACTTCCTCTTTCACAGACAGTAAACATAGGAAGAAAAAAACCCAAACAAGACAAAAAAAACCAACAACCCAACCAGTACCCTCTCCAGCCCAATGCTGCTGTTTAAGAATACAGCAGGTGTAGAATGCAGTCAGATGGTCGTAACAATGGAGCTCTCCTTGACACTTCAGAGGAAGTGAAGGAAACCAAAAGTTCCTGTCAACATGCTCGCAGAAAGAAAAAACAACCCAACAATTGTCTGCCATCAGATCTGGCAATCATTCCGACTCTGGATCTGTACAACAATTATTTGTTAATGTTATATTAGCACAGGGTATTGTTCAGGGGCCTATTCTTGGGATGAAAAGTTCCTGGGATTACAAATAAAGGTGAGCTCTCTTTCTGACTTGTGCTGCTGACTCATGGAAGAAATACAGCCAAGTAACTGAATTTCCCAGGAAAAAAATTACTACCTTAAACATGGAGAGCTTCAGCCAATCACTAAACTACTTGTATGTCAACCATGAAAAACAAGTAGAAGACTGTAAAAGACTAACTAGAGTCAACTTTTTTACCTTGAATCCTGGAGGAGCTGAGCTTATAAGTAGAAAAGTAGTGTCCTTCCTTGAACATCTTTCCGTTAGCCTCCTCCTGTCAGATACTAGGAGTGTCGTGCAAGTCTACTGCATGTGGGGATACCAAAAAGGATCCTGCGGTCCCTTTCAACCCTGACCAAGTCTGTAACTTCTTCCCAGGGAGGGTGACGGGGCACTGGAGAGGGCTGCATGGGGAGTGGAGTGGTTGTGGAGTCTCCTTCTTTGGAGATGTTTGAAACTCACCTGGACTTGGTCTGGGAGATTCTACGGTGGTAGGTGGATTGGACTGGAAGATCTTTCCAGGTCGCTTCCAATCTGTAATGTTTTGGTTCTGTGACTTGGTCTAGGTGTCCTGCTGTGGCAAGGGGACTGGACTGGATGATCTTTCAAAGTTCCTTCTGATCCCTGGTGATTCTATGATTTTACACTAACATACCTACTTCCACCTGCAGCCCAGTTCCTTTCCGTCTCATACTTTAAAGACCAGAAGAGTATCAAAATGGATGAAAGCAATGCCTAATTCCACCTTTTCATAATTGCTTATGATCTCCCTTTGCTTCTACAGAACGCACTTGGACTCCATTTATGCAAAAATAATGACCATAGTATACATGATCTTTACTGAAATCTGGCAATATGAATAGAAAGGCAGGAATACGGCCAAGGGGTCTTCAGTGCTGAGACTCTCTACAAAAGGATTAGGTCTGTCTACTCATTGATCTTTCATTTACGAAATGGTACACTGTTGCACCTACCAACATCACTTAAACAAAACTCTATCCAAAATTACTTCTGCAATGTTCTATCCAATGACTATATTTGGACATCATTCTCCTCCTGTACTAGGACTGGTGAGGCCTCACCTCCAGTACTGGGGGTAGTTCTTCTCACTAGTTGCCTGTGAGAAGAGCCCGTCCCCCGACTGTATATAACTTCCCCTCAGGTAGTTATAGAGAGTGATAAGGTACCCCCTGAGTCTCCTCAGAAAAAACCTCTAGAGAATGCTACTCACAAAAGGGAATGTGAATGAAACTCATCTTAATACTTACAATTATGAACATTTACAAGTATAAGTTCATTGTCCATCACATTATGAGTGGCAACATGAATGAAAAGCTAATATATTTATTGATTTCACTACTGAAAAACTTTTATTTGAGCTACTATGTCATCCTTTCAAAACACATGAACTAACACACCTAATTCGGTATCTACATACATGAAAAACGCAATTTCTTTATCTGCCGCTTTTTATCAGTCAACTGCTTTTTTACTATGGTTCCAGGAATCAATAGCAACATGCTGCTTAGTACCACTCTGCTTCCTCCATACTCCTCCCCTCAATATTCTTGTCTACTAAGATCCAAAGTTATTAACTGAACACTGACTAAAGTGTAGAGACAAATATCTGCATGCATAAATGAAACTGAAGTTGTCATAGAAGTCCTCCAAAACAAGGGCAAATCTTGTTTTTACAAAGTTGAAGTAAGCCACTGAATACATAAACATGTAAACTTCTACCAAAATTAACAATCTGGACAAAATAAGCAGTCTATCTAAAACAGAGGTGTGATAGGTACAACTCTCTAGTACCTGATTAAGACAGTAAATCTCTCACATTTAATTGCAAAGTGTACTGTAATTCACACTATTAATGCATTAGAAGTATAACTGGTAACATTGACAGGTATAAACAGTTCCTCATATAATCATTACCCTCAGAATTCTTGTGAGGATTACTTGGGTTTAGAGATTGTCCAGACCATGGATAAAGTACGGTCGTACCAGGCCAAGCAAAGCTACAGCACCCACAGGAAGGACCACTTCAGTGTGTGGAGCGCTCTGAGTGATGGTGGAAAGGACACGAGACTGGCTCTGGCATCAATCTTACCACAGTCAACAGCAGCAGCCCAGAGGGCAAGGATACCATGCATTAGTACTGATTTGCCTAACAGCTTTAGCTGCTGTGAGAGCAATCTAGCACAAGGAAAGGAAAGTGGTTTAGCTCTGTGCTGTGCTTCATCTGGTTTGCTGTCACACAGCACCAGGAAACTCGGTGGCTCTGAGGTGCTAATTATCAACACAACACGTGTCATACAATGCTCCAAGTAAATCTCCGGACACCCAGGTCTGTCTGTTACCTTAGCAGCAAACAATTGATTATGCTCCATTTCTAGGGGGTGCAGCATGCTATTTCTTATACAGTCCAGAACATTCACTTCAGGCTTGTTCTTTCAGCATGTTCTATTACTTCACCTTAGAAAATGTACTAGTAGCATATATTAAGTGAAATAAATAAGAAATTCTGTGTAAGTACATTGCCTAGTGCTGAGGATGAAGTACTTAATTTTAATTTTAGAATTGCGGTTACTTCCGTACACAAGTATTTCTGATTGTTAATCAGTTAATCTATAATTTTTCAGCCTTACTGCTCTTGTCACATTCAGTGACTGGAAAAAACTACAATGCATTCTAACCGTTTCTGAAAGTAGGACTAGCAGTGCTTTTTGCTGACACTGAGAAGCTTGGGCAAGCTAATACGCATACAGGTCTTTTTTCACTTCTATCATTCTCATGTCACTAAATCCAAATCCCGTATTTAACAGGAAATGATCTTTGGATCATATGTGCCTCCCAGCACTCCTGTGAGGATTTACATGCATTTGGCCAAACGCAAAATCCGAGGAAAATCTTGCCCAAGAGGGCCCAAAACAAAATCCAGAATCTCAGCTCCTGTTATTGATTAACTAGATATGAAACATCTGCAGACATCCACTCCAACCGAGCCAATATGTAGCTGTGAAGCACAACTCATAATTCTTAAGTAGTAGGCTTTCAACGCCAAAGATGACAGAAATAAGAAAGTTCTCCATTTCTCTCCTTGAAGCCCACAACAAACCGAGAAAGGAAGACAATTTATTTAAGGGCAAAGACAGAGGCTAGAGAAGTGAGACAAAAATTAGGTGGCACCATACAATTCAATGGAACTGGAATTAAAACATTATATTAAATGTGAAAAGTCCATGAGAAAGTGCCAGAAGAATTTGAGCACCGTGAAAAAATAAACTATAAGGATATGTAGTAAACATCAGGAACAATCTGATCTCTTTTATGGTTGCTTGCCAAATGAACATCTTGTCTGTGCATTCAGGACTAGCCAAGCAACAGCTCCATGAACCAGTGACATTTCATACTCTAAATAGAGACTATCACAATGTATAAGACACAAACCATGGTCACACATACCATCTTTCTTCTGGCAATGAGATCTAACCTTTGAAATGTTAAAGCATTATAATTTAATCTTTTTGTGTGAGTTGTAGGTAGTGTAATTGCACTTTCACCAGTCAAGATTTTCTGATGGAGATAAGGGATTTGAAGAGAAAGTATTTTAAAACATGGCATTTGTTTGCTTATTAGGAATGTAGAGAATTACTTCATTGGATGTACTGTAATTGAAATGAATCTCAGTGTCTCCCTGGATTGCTCCGCAATGACGGGTAAAGATTGAGGGTCAGGCCAAACTGAGAGACACTGGTGTGGGTGTTTCATCAGAAACTGCAAGAAGCTGCCCATGGCACAGATTGAATCACCATCCCTGGGTGTGGTTGTAAAGCTCTGTAGATCTGGAGCTTAGGGACATGGTGTAGCAGTGGCCTTGGGGCAGTTGGATTAATGATTGGACCCGATGAACTTCTAAGTCTTTTCCAACCTAAAGGAGTTTCTGATTCTGACTCTTGACTCCTGAGGCTGGGTCAAAGGGAATAGCTGAGCTACTTCTGAAATTTGGTCAAGAGACAATGCCAAGCTGCCCTAGAATTCAACCTCTTCTAAAGTAGATTTTACTTTTTCTGAATCCTGTACGCCATTGCTTCCATGTCATTTGTTGTGTGACAGTGATAGGAGTCCCTCATCAAAACTACAGTTTCAGAAACCAACCCTCTTCATCCCACATACCTTCTTGTTAAAAAGTATCATTAAATGAGTACAAAACCTCTGCAACTCTACATCTTTACAACTGGATTTTCTTACACAGACACTCAAATATGTGAAAATAAGAATTTCAGATCCCATGCATACAGCCATTCTTCTTTAAGCATTCTAATAATTGTCACTATAGTATTGTAAACATTTGGGGTTTTTTTCCACAGGGTCTAAAACAGGCAATACTTCCCAAAAGGAAATAGCACAGGAGAGCTAAACAACCCACTAGAATATAATATGTTATTATTCAAACCATGCCACAGGTAAAGATATTGAATTCCTAACAAATATATAATATGAATTCCCATTTCTTCAGGTGCTCTTTAATCAAATCCATTTAATTCATTTCCACTGAATGATTTCAAGTTGTTACTTAGCGCTGAG
This sequence comes from Upupa epops, assembly GCA_013397515.1. Classification (NCBI taxonomy): domain Eukaryota; kingdom Metazoa; phylum Chordata; class Aves; order Bucerotiformes; family Upupidae; genus Upupa; species Upupa epops. The sequence goes on from VZRI01008977.1 coordinate 917,574, forward strand.
GCACAGCTTGTTTGCAACATTCATTTAACAAAAATCTGTGTGACACAGTAAGCAGTGTCACACAAGTGCATATGGCAGGCAAATGTCCAAGTAAAATATCAAAGACATACTGTAACTGTATGTGTGTCTGAGAATATACACTGCTCATTTATTGAGAGAATGTAAAGTTATTTCTTCCAAAAAAAGTAAGTTACTGCCTCTGGCCAACAGCCATAAACATTACAAAGCTACCCTATTTACTGTTACATAGAGCCCAAAGCAAACAGCCTCTGCCCTCTTGCATATCAGACACCGCTCAAAACCGTTTGATACATTACTGCCAGGTTATGTTAGGAATCTGTACAGAACAGCAAGCAAAGAAAAGTCCAATACTTGGTACCAAATTGTTACTTGACAAAGTATCCTGACTATGACATCCCATGAGGATCAGACCGTTAGATACTTAAGAGAGAACAATCTAGCAGCAACTGGGAATACAACACAGACCATGGACAAAGTCTAACGCATTGCCTCTGTAGGGGTGTGATTTCATAATAACTGAAAAAGAAAAGAATTGGCTGAATACTGCCATCAGTCATTTGAACCATGTCAGATCAGCTGCTAAAAAATGCAAGGATAGACCTAAACAGTCTGATGTATTCTTCCTGAAAACTGAGGCAGAATCTTTACCTTCAAAAAGTACTGATATGAAATTTCAGAACAAAAGCTCTCTGTACAAATCAAAGTGAAGCATTTTGCTTATTCACTCTTCATCTCTCATGAGAAAAGAAGGAAGATGAAAAGCTAAGATTGTGAAGTTCTTTGTGAGAACCTACTTTTGGTCAGAAGTACACGCTAACCTGGTTGTTGTGTTTTTTCTTCTCCTTTCAACATTAATAAGCTTATTCTATTTCAACCGCTACACTGAATGACTACATGGGTCATCTTCCACACATTCACTTGCAGGAGATAAATGAAACAGCATGTTGATTAATGTAATCAAAGGCTAAACGATTTATTGAAGCCAGCAGAAGCTTTTATACCTTTTTACGTATTTCTATTGATAGTTCTTACAGTGATTGGTATGTGTATAGGTCTTACAGATATTTGCTTTACTTATGATTGGTTATCATATGTCATCCAAGCAACAGTCACACTCTCTTGGAACTTTCCTGAGCTTCGCTCTTCCCATGCACGAGTTGTCTTTCTATGCTCTTTCGCATACCACAGTGTCCCTTCACATAACTTTCTTGTAACTTCCCAAATCCTTGAGCCTGTGCAAGACTGCAGGTGCAAGGCTGCAGGACTAACTACAGTATTTGTTCCACAGAGAGGTAGTTTGGATCACTCACATGTCCATTTTCCAGTAAATAATCACCCACAATAAGTGACAAAATTTTGCTGGTTACATTAAGCTATTAGGCTGATGGATAACAGCAAACAGCTGCATAACAACTTGAACAGCAAAAATGTCAGCTAAAGCTTGATAAATGTGATGGCAAAGCAATGAATCCAAAAAAAGCAATCTTTTAGTACCAGTGCAACCTCTGACCTGACCTGACCCAAACTGCCATCCAAAGGCGAGACTTTGACTTAGGTTAGGCAATTCCACGACAGTATCAGCTCAGTGCTCATCAGCAATCAAATCACAAATCAAATCTTGTGTATTGCTAGCAAAGAGAGAGAAGGAACAAAACAGAAAACATGATATCACCACACAGAATTTACAATCACCTCTAACCAAACCACACAACTAAGAACCAGAAATGTAAGAGATATATCAAGAAACAAGAAGTTTTATCAAAGGGAAGAAATGGCTTAGAACTAAGGAGGAGCTGAATATGCTAGGACTCTTCATCTTTGACAAGTAACCACACAGAAAATCTGACAGAGGTCTGCACGTTGCAAGTTGCATAAGGAAGACTGATGTGGACTGATAGTTACTGGAACATTAAATGAAGCTGACAGGAAGCAAGGTCAGAAAAATCCTGCATCCACAGAAATTGTTGCCTAACAATACCATTGAAGCAAATCTAAACAGTTTGAGGGGAGACTGGAAAAACACCAGGAAGAGCAACTTCACTGAAGGTTACTTGAGTGACAAAGCACAAGAGGATCAGGACATCTGATCTAAGAATGGCTCAAAGACTGGGAGAATATGAGGGAGATGTACTATATTATGCATGTGTGCCCCATTTACTCTTACTTAAGCATGTGCTTACACTCACACACAAACCAAGAATGTCCATGCTGATTCAGATTAAGGGTATATCTTAAGAACTTAATGTTATCCTATGCTCTTACATTCACTTACTTCAGTCTTCATACAATTTAATCGCACAAAATTTTAAAAGCCCTCAATTTTAGATGCCTTGGCACATGGAGATGTCTACAACTTGACAATTATTCTTTTTCATCCCTGTAAGTGGGATTCAAAAGTTGAAGTTGCACAGAACAGACTTCACCGTGACCATGGCTGTGTTTTTCACTAAGCGGCCTGGCAAAGTCTCACAGTAGGAAAGGGCAGGTAGTGAAGCAACAATACATTAGGTAAAGATCCAGAAGTAACAGAATGCTATGATGTACTTTAAAATGGCAGATGCAACAAGAATCTAGAAGAAGAGTACTTGCCAACAGTGGAGAAGACAGTTAAGTGAACTGATAGCAAAGCCAAATCACAGATGTTTTCACAGATATTCAACTTTTTGGTGAGAGGCAAGTAAGTTATGTTCCTAAAATAAGTTCAAGAGTCTCATAGAAAGAGTCAAAAGAACATAAAAAACCAGGTTAGTACACCACAGCTGGAGTGGAAATATCAACATTCTGAATAGCAGCGAGAAGATACGTGTGTCTCACTCACTAAATCATCACAAGAAAGTTATTAATGCAATGCACTTTATTACAATCACAGAGGAAACAGACTAAGTTTGTTCCAGAAAGGCCTCTTTTCCTAAGGAATGAAGATTCTAAGAGCCATGCCCGATTTTTATTCCTGTGAGACTAAACAATTGTGCTCTTTTGCCTAGCAATGCAGTTTACTTTGCTACTTGCAAAAATAAACACTTTCTGCGATTATAATTCCTGGAATGATCAACTGGCTTCTGAAAAAAAAATGCTTTGTAACATGAACTTAAAAACTAAAAACAAGAAAGACAATAGCACTCTTCTATCAACCAGAGAGAGAGGCATTCCAGCTCTTGCTACCAAAATAAGAAAGAACACAGAAAATAGAATAGCCCACACAGAACTGGCATCTGAAGTGCAAACAAACATCCGTCTCGGGATACTAGAAAATCCAGCTACACATTGCTAACAGCTCTTTCTTATAGAGCACTACAGAATCACTGTAGCACATATCCTAACAAATTCTTTCCACCTGAAAATACATTAAGTGATACAAAACTGTCTATGTTATCTTTAGCATGGCTTGGTTTATGGACCAAATACTTCAGTTTCCATAGTTACTTGAATGTTGTAGCTACATTATTTTTATATATATATATATATATATATATATATATACACACTAGATAACCACCAACTTTGCATTGCATTTGGTTATGGACTGCTCCACCTCCTTATTACCATGTTGTTATTTTTTAATGGTCTCAGAAGATATTTTTTAACTTTTCATCTCCTCTAATTTCCTGTTACACTATAAATCCCACTAGGAAATTTTCAGCCAACCATATCCAACCTTGTTTCAGCCAAAAACATATTGCCACTTCCTGTTTTCAGATAGTCAACTCGAGATGGGAAGGCTACTTTAATTGCCAACATGTACCACATATTTAATTGCCCTTTTATACTAGAAAAAATAGGAAGACTGCTTAAATCTGAAGTGAAGGGGGATAGAACTGCAAACAATAGAAGTACATTCCTTCTACTTCTGAGAAGCTCAGAGTGCCAGCTACCATGGCACATGGCCTGCTAAGGTTTGGCATAGTTCGAAATACCCAAGACAAAGAACTCCATTTTTTGTGGCATGTTTAGTGTTGAAAACCACTTTCAGTAATAGCAGATTGGATCCAACATAAGAGACATGATGTGAGCTGGCTGACAAAAGCACTACTGCTTTTGTAAGTCATAATTGAATTGCTATTACATCAATAGCTATCATTTGAACCTATATCCAAACTAATTATAATCCATTTAACTGCTAAAGAGACTGAAAAAATTCATTACTACTACAACTGTCTGTAACAGTTACACACTGAAGAAGCTTGTGCAGCCAACGTTAACAAATCCATCTGTAGCAGCAAAAGAAGACTCTTCTTGAGAGGTTTTTGTGCCCCACACAGCTTGCCCTTACCCTCCACCAGAATCCTAGAAAAAGCTAGGCATTGTAGACCAGTTTCCACCAATAGTCCCTCAGTATTTCTTCACCCCTCCTGTTTCCTAACAGCTAAAAGTAAATTTTTCATCTGGCTCCCAGAGAAAAGAGAGGAAAGAAGGTGACAGAGACAGGAAATGGGGAATGGAAAGGCAAATCCCAACTGTTTTCCTGGGGCTTCTTGCTTCCCACCAAGCCACATTCCACAGCTCCACAAGGGAGAGACCCCTCTTTAGCATGGAAAATAAAAAGGTATATGACATAGAACGTTCTTTTACAAACTACTCATTCATGGAAAAGACTGCAGCAAAACATCAAAGATGCTGCACTCACGCAATCTCATACCAGTCTAAAACCCCACCAGATCACAGTATTTAGGAAGGGAAAGAGCAGTACTTCACATTCATACTCTCAACATACAAAATTCCCAAATATTTCTCCAAAGAGCCTGAGGATTAAAAGGCCTGGCTCCTGTGTCATAGTGACTCACTGTGTAAGTTTAAGATTACATGATTAGCAAACCAGAAGCAATTTCTCTTTTGCCATGAGTGATATTAGAGAGATCTAGAAAAGGTATTGTGAGAAGAATGGCAGAAGGAGGAATTAAGACATTAAAAGTATTTTTGTTGAAGGCTGGGGAGTGAGGAAAGGAACTAAAAAACCCTTGGAAAGCCAAAAAAAAGAGAGATCAATAAAAATGTGTACATGAGAAGAAAATAGGTATTTTGATTACCCCTTCAGAACTTTATAACTCACATTTTCTTCCCAGTTTAGTCACCTTAATTGCACACAATATTGACAACAGGCTCAGTTGCTACTAACAGAAGACATGTGACTAACAGGGCCGAAAAAGTTTTTATTTCAGTTGCTAATTAAACTTCAGGACATCTGAAAGACATGGTTCTGCCACATTGTACAAGTAAATCATTTTGACTTTTCAGTTTCTTGGTCTTTCTACAGTCTGGCTGCAAGCAATAGGAGCAATGTGCTAGCACCGAGCAGTTCAACATCTCACATGAGCAGTTATTAACTATCTTGGAAAATTAAAGCTACTTCCAGAAGCAAGCCCTTAGACTGTATATTAAGAATGACATACATAATTTTGAATTGAGACTGTGCTATGAAAGAGTTTCAATTTACAATATTTGCTCAGAGAATCACAACTATGGAAACAAAGTGCTTCCAAATTATTTAATCATTCGCTTAAATAGTTTCATCAGAAAGTTTAAGCAAATGTGCTGGGACAACACAGCATTGCTCTTTCTTCTAAAAGGAGCTAAATAAGTCACAGCTAATCTAAACTCTCAGCTCACTGAATGGTAATTTTGAGTGGAGCTGAAATGATAGGAGTGCATACAGAGGAGGGCTCACTTTTCCTGCAAAGGAAAGTTGCATTCCCAACCACAATACTTAAATCAGTTAAAACAGATAACATTAACGTTAGCAGACCTCCCTGAAACATGTGTGATGCTCTGAGCAGATGCTGAGAGGTCACTGACATCTTGCTGGAGGCTGGAGATTTGAATATGTCATGTGAGATTCCAACCTTCCACACTTGCACCTGTGGCAAATTAACACCAGCAAGTGTAAAACGTCATCAGTTTCAACATGGTGCTGCTGCAAGTGCACAGGGACAGCTTCCCCATGACTCAGGACCAACAGATTTAAGTCCATGTCTATATACCACCATGTTTTCCTCATGCAGTCCATAGCCAACCCTCTACAATAGGTTTTTAAATATTTACAATGGTTATTTTTGTCATCAAGGCTGTGTAAGGGGAGCTGGAGGGGAGATCTTGGAAGTATTCAGTAGAAACATCCATCCTGTTTGTATACAGGAAACTTAAGCCCACTTTCAAGCTGTACTGAAGTTATTTCACTCAGAGCTCAACGGATTCAGCTGTAAACAAGTCTTGGCTGAAAACAAAGTTGATCCCATTGTCAACCTGGTGCTATATTCAGATGGCCTAATCCCACCTGACTCACCATCTACTTATTTTTGAAAACTCATATAGCAAGGCCCATTGAGAACCTGTAACAAAAATAAAATATCCCTTCGATCTAAACATTGTTCTTCACCAGGTATTAGCAACGTCATTAAAAGAGACCGCTCTTGATTTACAAAATTAAGAAAAGCAAGCCATTTTATGCTTTGTTTCAAATATTATCATTACAGCACTTTTTTTTGTAAGTCTTGTTGACACTATTATTCCTGACGAATCCTATCTTGCAAACTCTCAGAAGTGCAAACATTTCTGCTTAGAATATAAGAGATGATCCTCTACTGCTTCTCCAAGTTTCTCAGTTGCAACCAAACCAAATTTTTGTTCAAAAAATGGAAAGTTTGCAAAAGGTAAAATTTCTCATAAAGAAATCACTAGAAAAGGACAGTTGTAAATTGTAAAAATGTCTGTAAACGTGACACAGTTGACACTATAAACTCTCTCTCTACATTAACCAAAAAGAGCCCTTCAACTTACAAATTCAGGAAAATCCCAACAACTGAAGGAACAGAAGTTAAACCACTGTATGACTCACTGTGCTAACGGCTGTTATTGGCTGACACTGATCCATGTTGTTTATGTATTCTCCTCCCATTTTGCCCTCTTGTTCCACCCTGAGTGATTTAGCTGCAATGCTGGTGGGCAAGTGGGGAGGTTGCTGTGGGGGGAAGGGTTTCAGGGAACACAGATGCTGTGTGCGAAATGGAAGCACAAAGAGGTTCTGGGACGAAGGGGTGGAGAAGGGAAGGCCAGATGCTGTTTCTGATGCTGTCTACACATTTCCGTTTCAGCTCTGCATTTTGCCCTCTCTGTAAATTATTTGGCAATTGTCACATTAGCACACTCTATTAAAAAATGCCATTTTATTCTGTTTAGCTTTTTTATGTGACTTTCCTAGCCTGCCATTCATCTCCAGCCCTTGGTGTTTTCTTTAGATTAGTTTCTCTTTGCCAGAGCTCCCACACTCAGGCAGCTAGGACATAGGTTGGTTTCCCATCCCACCAGCTCATGTTTTCCTTATGATCCTATAGGAAGTACCACAGCTGGGGTAAGTTGGTGGCAATCCTTTTCCTGACTGGGGGGGGGGGGGGGGGGGGGGGTGGCCCTGTGCCTAACCTCAGGAGCCCCAGTTTGCACTGGTGCCACACACAATTTTCCCTTTCCTTTCAGTTTTTTTGACTGTTTTGGATTCTGTTGGTGATTTCATCTTTGAAATTTCAGAGGTGCTTGGCCAACTTCTCCATTGATGAGACTTGGGATGGTGATAGAGTGTGGATGGTGTTCTCACATGCTCGTGACTTCCTTGCCATGGAACCCCCCAGTTTCTTGTACTTCAATCCACTGGAGTGTGGCTAGGAAGTGGGTATATATTTGTGGCCCAAGTCAAGTGGGCTTTATGCACATCTGAGATGTGCACCTGACATTGTGAGGACTTCTCATGTCTGGCCCATTGGTGGAGAAGAGGATGTCAAGCATGGCCAGCTCTTCGAGTCTCTAGCTCCCTTCTTCCATGGTCTTCCAGGGTCCATGTTGTAACCGGAGATCCTCCTCGCAGAGGTCTCTCTCCCTCACACTCACAAGGAGGTGCCTGCAGAGGCTAAGAATTTCTTGTATTTTTACGAACCACTGGTCAATACATGAGTCTTGGGACAGGGATCCCAGGTGCCGGGCTTCATTTGCATCTAAAACAGTTCCCTCCCCAGATGAGTCCCAGATGCACAGCAACCAAGACAGGATGGATTCATCTGGTCTATGGGTGAAATCTTTGCAACGATTATGCAGCACTTCTAAGGACCAGGACTTGGTAATGATTTCAGGTTCAGACTCTAGAGGTTGTGAAGGCCATGGTTCTACATCATCCTCCACTGGATGAACTGATTTGCTTTTGTATTTGTTTGTACCAGCAGTAGTAGGGCTACTGCTGATGGTTGTGGTTGGCTCTCCGGTCTGACCAACGGTTGGGCATCCATAATGTCCCGTACTGGTGTGGTAGTTTTCTCCGCCTCTTCCTGCAAATGAAGCTGTAAGCTCAACAACAGTGTGATAAGCATGAACCAGCATCCAACACATAGCTATTGTTTGACCTTCTCAGGAGCTGATGGTGCGATTATGCCTTAAACACCTTGCTACTTCACTAGGGTTGTGAAGGTGGTCCAGGGATTACTTGCAAGGAGCTGGGGAAGAATATTCCTTAAGCATCTTGACGATCACCTCTCACTCTCCCACCCACACAAGATCAGAGCCTCTAGATACTGAGCCTTGGCTTGGGGCAGCTTCCCAGGGAACATTCACCCTGTTCTTAAGTACTGAGTAAACAGTAAAACATAAACAGGGCAGGACCATCAGCAAAAAGATAAAATCCCTAACAGTCAGTGGCTGCAGCAAAGCGGCTGCAAGAAAGATGTGAAGCAGCTTCTGCAGGGAGCGGCTCCCACGGCAGGGTTCAGAAAACGGAAAACTCCACCGGGGCGAGTGGCAGTAAGTTCACAGCCCTAGGGGAGGGATAGGCAGAAGTCCGCGGCGAACAGCGTAGGGTCAAGAGGGGTGCAGAAGCGAAGAGCAGTAGGCAAAGAAGGTGGCCAAACCAGTCCCCGAAAAGCCCCTTAGCGATGGTAAACCAATCCCGAACTGAGCAGATTTCCCGCTCAAAATACTATCCAATCATAAAGCTGAGAACTCCCGCTCAAAAATAGCTTCCAATCATAATTCTAGAAAATCTCCGGCTGAACAGTAAGCCTGAAAGGTTTTCCCGCTTCCCCGGGGGGCCCTCCCCTCCATCTTTCCGCTCCCTCCCCCGCCCCGCAAGCCTTTGTCCTGCCAAATGGCGGTACTTAACCTATCCTTACCACAGGGGACAGAGGAAAGGGGGTAAGGGAAAGAAAAGGGAAAAGCAAAAAGGGTCGGTGATGGGGATACAAACTGGGTTTATTCTCTCTACCCCACGGCACCAATGAAGCCTGAGCTGACGCTAAATGGGTTGCTTCCAGTGTTGCTCCTCACGTACACCACCCACCGGCTACTCTGGCATGTGCTGGAGTCCACTCCACCAGAGTCACACAGCTCACTGAGGTGATCCATTAAATACCAGGGATACAGGACAGACAAAGCAAGGATTAATTTCTCTAGCCAAATCGTGTTTTTTCTTCTCTTCCGGATGTAAAATTCTAACAGAAAAATTTCAGGCAAGACTAGGGAACAAGGTAACAACCTGGCCACAGGTCTTACAAGGAAAGAAGATTTATGATTGATGTTTTGGGGTTTTTTGTGTTGGGGACAGGGGCTGGTTAGAGGTTTTGGAGTTGGGATTTGGGCTTTATTCACTATAAGAATAGGAATCGTAGAATCATTAGGGATCAGAAGGGACCTCAAAAGATCATCTATCTAGTCCAATCCCCCGCCACAGCAGGATCACCTAGACCAAGTCTCACAGGAACATACTCAGGAGGGAACAGCCAATTAAGTTTTCCCTTTTAGACTTCTTTTTAGCTCAAGTACAAGGAAACAATTTTCCCCTGCAATTTTACTCTCAAGTTGCAAAACCTCTCAAAACAGAGGTATTTAATGGAAAATTTGACACATGCTTAGAGCCATTCTAGCCAGTGCTGGTTTTGCAAGTTCTTTCCATTTAAAGGCCCTTTGCTTTTTCATACGTGAGAGATTTTCCTGTAAAGCGCTATACTTGGAATGGGTTTTTTCCCTCTCTAATTTAAAAACCACTGATGTGTTCTTGCTTTACAGAGGTTGCTGAAATACAGTTTGGTTTCGGTTTTTTATAAGTGAAAAAAACAAATGCTTTTTTTTATGGCTAAGAAAAGTCAGATGTCTAGCGCTTACATTGCTTTGCATCCAGCACATGTGAAACTCTGCCAAGTTGAAGTGACATGTGAAAACAACAGGCAAAATCCACTTCGGACTACTTGCATTAAAGGAGAAGAAAGGCTTGCAAGAGCTAACTGGCTAGTCTAAGGCCAGATGATGTACAGAACTATAGATACTTCTCAGGTGCAAGAAGTAAAATTGAGTTTAAAATGGTTTTGTAGAGTTAGCAAATCACAGAAGACAATTCTTTCCTCTTATATTCTGATTCAAACAGGTATCTTTTTTTTTTCCTGACTTCCCACTGACCCTTGCATTAATGCTATAATAGTAGCCTACAATGCACTTTTGTAATGAACAAGTGCAGTGAAAAACTTTATCCTTTTTTCTCTCCAAATCATTAAAATTGAAGCAAGATATACCTAGCTGTCTTTTCAACTTCAATAAAACAAGACTGGAGTTCCTCTAACACTATGTAGATATTCTTGTGGGTCATTTACACTATAAGTGAGGAAGATGTTAGTGCTTCTCTCACACAAACAACTAAGATAGGCAGCAAACTGGAAAATTCCAGAGTTCACCTTCAGTGAGCAGTATGTTGAAAACCCTGGGGGGTTTAGTTATTGGTTTTACTTTTCATAAATAGCAGAGAGTGCAGACAAAGGGATTAAGAACACTCAAACTGAAAGTTCTCTTCCAACCAAAGGGACTCTGTAAAAATCAAACGGTCGCAGAATTTTGGATGGGATGCAATTCTTCAACTGGGTGTACAACTAAACCCAACCCCCCACACCAACTGGAAAACTGCTTGAAAGTTTTATCGCACCACTGCAACAGGACTGCAAATACATAGTCCCCACCCAGATTTCCTACTGTCTTCCCTTCCTGTCTGGAAACAAAACCAAACCAGCAGAACAGAAAGATTCATTCAATACTCCAGCCTCACTTCCACACGTTTTGCCTATCATGAGCAGAAGTTTACCAGTCCAACTTCTTTATCCCTGAAGAGGAATAAAATCATCATCAGGAGCAGAATCATTTCGCCAAAGTGGCAAGAGGTTATCCTACACCACAGGATACAGAAGGCAGTTTTAATCAGGTTTACTTTAATAAGCAGAAATTTCACCTCCTGAGCTCATAACCAACTCCCAATGCATTTTCAGTTTGCAGTGAATGAAATACTGAAATATATGCTTTGTAGGTCCTCCTTCATATAATAAAAACAAAGTAGTTAAGTACTATTGTATTTGATTGTACAAGCAAGCACTTAAGACCTTTAAGTTCCATGTGACCCTAAAAAGAAACATTTTATTTAGCTGTTTTAAATAAGATACAAAATGCTGTTTTTAAATGACTTACTGCAAACAAAACCAATGGAATACACATACTCTGGATAAAAATCAATTCGCATGATGCATTTTATGTTCTATGGTTATCTATACCATATTCATAATGAACAAATTAAAAGTCGTACTACAGACAGCTAGTTCTTTCTGTGGATATCATCTGCAGAATTCACAAATGCTCTCTGCCAGGATCCTTATCTTATGATCAGGAAATAGCGCAACAGGCAGTCAAAGTGAGTTTACCCAACATGGTCCAAGAGGCTGATATGAAAACTAATGGAGGCCGAAAACCCAGGCTCCAAGCCCTTTAGACAGCATCAGCTAAGAAACGAAAAGGTATTTGCCTGGCTGTGGGAGACAGACTACACCACTGCTATCTGCATAGCAGTTTACAAAAATGTAAAGCTATGCAAGTCGTTCCCCCATACCCCAATCCATAATTTCATGAAAACTATTTCTGACACGTCAGAAGTAAATGCTCACACTAAAGACCCTTCCATAAATTAATTCACTACTCTTGATATACTAACACAGCATGATCAGGGGATTGGAACACTTCTAGGAGGACAGGCTGAGAGAGTTGTGGTTGTTCAGCCTGGAGAAGAAAAGGTTCTCAAGACCTCATTGCAACATTTAAGTACTTCAAGGAGGTCTACAAGAAAGCCTACAGGACTTTTTACAGGAGCTTGTAGTGATAGGACAAGAGACAAATGGTTTCAAACTGAAAGAGGGAAAGATTGAGATGGGAAATTACGAAGAAATTCCTCATTACAAGGTGTGTGAGGCACTGGAACAAGTTGCTCTGACAAGCTGTGCATGCTCCATCACTAGAAGTGTTCAAGGTTAGGTTGGATGGGGCTCTTGGCAACCTGATCTGGTGAGATGTGTCCTTGGTCATGGCAGAGGGTCTGAACTAGATGATCTTTGAGGTCTTTTCCAACCCAAACCATTTTATGATTACATGATCTAATCCTTCCCCATCTAATTGCTTAAACAGGTTCAAGTTCTTTAATAACAGTTGAGTCTATTCTTGATAGCTCTATCTGTTCTTTTAGATAAAATATTAACTTCTGATTTAATGCATCACATATTTTCATTTTCCCATCTTACTTGTAAAACACTATCTGTTTGGAATCTAAAAAATTTTCTTTACATGTAACTTTATTATGGCAAAGCCTGAAATGGACAGATAAACAGCCCAAGCAGGTTTTCTGGGTTTGCTTGAGTTCAAACAGAAAATACCAATGAAATCTGAAGCCAAAGAAATTCACCTGTCCAAGCCAGGACTATTATTAAAATGGTACTGAAGCTTTTTCACCCTACAAACACACTTTCTCCATAGATGCTGCAAAAATAAGGCACAGAGCCCATTCTGTCCTCCCCAGTGTCACCATGAAATTGTACGGTAGGGATGAAAGACCACAAAGTATCTAGGCTGCTCTTTTCTGCCTTCTACAGTAGCATTACTGAAAAATATAACAGGTCTACAGTATCACTGCACAGACTGAGCTGAGCAAGAGTGGTATTTACTACATCTGTAAACGCACTGCCAGATTATTTCTCAATCTACAAGAAGGGACACAGACTTTAAGACAAAAATAAACCCTCAAAAGTTCAATCAACACATCACAGAGCTCCGCTTCACTATCTTTCAACTTTACTGAAGTGCAGAATACCACAATCAGAACCAGTTAATTAATAGCCACCTAAGATAAAAGATATTTCTTGCTGTCCCTGCTGTGAACCCTGACAGTCACCAAACAAGGGGAAAACAAAAGCAGAGAAAGTATTTATGACACATATTAAGGACTGCATTTTGCAATCAAGAAGGAGTTAATGATGGAATTAGTTCATAGATGCTTTGGGAATGAAGGCATACTCACAGGCATGAGGAAGGATCACACAACCTGACTGAAGAGGATGGGCAAACAAATGAGGAGATAATACACAATAAGAAGGGCACTGAAGAAGTTACACATACATTAGATAAAGCAGCTGGCAGTTTAAATCCTCCGGCTCTGTGAGAATATTTTTTTTCCATAGTTTTGTCATTTTATTGTAATCTATTACATTTCAGACTCTGTACCATTTGGAGGGTACTACTGATTCTTTGCTTTGTCTCTGTGCCTCTATCAATTGATTTTCTAGCAACTAATTGGTCCTAAGTTTACTTTTTCATTCCAGTGCAATATCCAAGAACTCAAACTACAATGTCAGAAGTGTCCACAGCTACAGTCACACAATAGCAAAATCTCTCTCAAACAAGCTAAGTAACAATTTTGCTTTCAAAACACTGACCAGCTAGCTACATTGTGAAATAACAGTCAGCATATGATCAGAAATGGTGTGCACCACATAATCTGTAAGCAAATAATCATGTAAAATGCATACCAATTTCTGAAAACAGCCCTTGAGAGAAAACGATAGCTCACTCAAAAAAACCTCACAATGGAAACATTTAGCCATGTCTCAGGTTAAAAAGTGCTTATGAAAGTTTTAGAGGCTTCACACAAGGTTACACTGTGTTAGATACAATTAGAACTTTCTATTAATATACACCACTAAACTGTAGTAACTGGCATGCAACCAATTCCCAAACATTGTTCTTTTGTTTGCTACTAAGTGCAAACACAAATTCATAAATCCTGATACTATCTGTCTTAATGAATCTTAAAAATATTAAGACCTTAAGAAACCCTAGCAATGTCTGTCTCTACAAATACAGTTGTTTTTCTGAGGAAGGTTTAAATTTCAAAACTACCTATGTAGTACCTATGTACGCTTTTTCCTACACAACACACTTAAAGATATTTGCTCTAATTTTAGGCAATTCAGATGAGAAATTAATTATGACAGAATATATAACCACATAGTCTATTCATCAAATCTGTGAAGTAGTTAATCAAATGCAGGTTAATTAATTAACTCACTCTTGTGACTCAAGTAATACTATTGAAGGACCATTGCTGCTGCTTAAATACAGATTAGGGCTGCCACAGCACTACTCTGACAGACAGCATTGGTCTTTTTACAGAGGTGCAAGATAACATCAGCTTATGGTTAACGCACACGTATGACTATTGAAGGAGGCTGAAGTGGGGAGGAGAAGCAGAAGAGAAAACTGGAAACACAGTCACAGTTCATACTCACTACTGAAAATGCTAAGTTTATTTCCAGCATCACTATTTAACATCAGTGTTATACTGACATGGCTAAACTTGTTTCTTATTCACATTTGGTTTGGTATATTTTGTTTTTTATAAACTGCTTCATAAAATGACCACATCCCAAACACCATAAGCAGAGACTTAATTTTTATCAAAACAATTTGTAGGAGTATTAGAAAGCTTCCTGTATGTGTCAGTACTTATTTTGAGATTTTTCTAACTATTTAGCCAAAATTCGACTGAGAAAATTAGTAACACCTTACTTCAATTTCAGAAGTACATTTTTCAGCACTCAGGAAACACTTTTTTTTAGAACTATGTTATTACTACTTCTGAGGCATTAAAGAAAACAGCACCATGACCGATTTTCTTTATCGCTCTCAAACTATTTTATTACACATTAACTGCTTAACTTTGTCCAATACATTTTTTTTCACATTAAAGCGCCAAGTGTTTCTACTACTCCTTAAAATAAGCCCAGACAGTAAAAACATGAGGCTACTGGTGATAGTCTCTAGGAATAATAATCTATCAACAGAAAAACAAGGATACCTTGTTACTTCAGTATTCAGCAGTAAGTCTGTGAAAAATACCAGCACAAAAAGTACAAAATAATTACGTATTTGTTTGCCTTGAGAACTACTACAGGTTGATTAAATTTGATCAACACACCAACACTTAAGAAAATCCTGACACACTTTTATTAAAGCAATAAGGAAGCATCATCTAAAGCAAAAATTTTAACCTAGCCCAGCCTTCTCTGATTCTACAATTCAGATGCAACTGGCTGATGAGCACAGGGTTAGATGTTCCACTTACCACTAAAATGAGTGGAAATTAGAATCAGACACCTTTGCTAACAGCCTTCCCCATTATGCAGGAGATATATTACACAGTGTATAGTATCATCCATTGAACTGATTTTCTCAAAATGTTTTGCTACTGTTCTAATCCTTCTGCAATATAAGGAATATCAACACACTGCCATTTTTTTTCTGTAAATCACAAAATGTTGGGGGTTGGAATTGACCTATATGGAGATCATTTAGTCCAACACCACTGTCAGACCAGGATCACCTCCAGCAGGTCACACAGGAACATGTCCAGATGGGTTTTAAATTTGTTCAGAGGAGGAGACTAGACAATCTCTCTGGACAGCCTGTTCCAGTGCTCTCACACCTTCACCATAAAAAGCGTATTTCCTTATGGTGAAATTTGACCACCTGTTTTCCAGTTTCCCAGTTTCTGACCATTACCCCCTGTCCCATACCTGGATAACACAGAAAAGAGTCTGGCCTCATCCTCCTAACACCCAGTCTTTAGATATTTATACAGTCTCCTCTAAGCTAAAAAGACCCAGCTCTCTCAGCCTTTTCATGTAAGGAAGAGGTTTCAGCCCCTTATCTTAGTGGCTCTGCACTCAACTCTCTCCAGTCTTTCTTGACTTGAGGGGCCTGAAATGAACACAATACTTCGGAGATGAAGCCTCACCATGGAAGGGTAGAGAGGGAAGGATAGCTTCCCTCAACCTTGTGACCACATTCCTACGGCATCCCAAGATGATACTGGCCTTCTTGGCCATGAGTGCACATTGTAGGTTAGACTTGTCCACCAGGGTTACCAGGTCCTTTCCCCGAGAGCTGCCCCAAATTGTGAGGAACCACGTGGCTTTGCTCCAACATTAGTCTCATGATAAAGCTGCAGTATCCGGGGTTACTCTCGGTCAGAGTGGTTAACTCTGTCCCTTAGAATGCCGTCCCTGCCTGGGCACCAGAGTGAGGAGCAACAGGGGGAGGTGGAGAGTTTCATGAACGTTCAGGTGGCAGTCTGCTTCCGGAATGTTCGAGGAACCTTCTAGAAGGTCACACTGTGCTTGGGGATATAAGCCCCAAGCACCCAGCAGGACAAGGACTGTCCAGTGAACACCATCCAGCAGAGGACAGGAGATGGAACAGCTGTGGACCACCAGGAAGCAACACCCCAGAAAAGCGGCATCAGCACTGGAGAGTGGCAACACCACCAGAAGTAGCAGAGAGGCAGGAAGTGCCAGGAACGGTGGCACTCCCGCATTCACAGCAGCACTGAGAAGCAGTGGTAACTCCCCCACCATCTTTCCCTGTTTCTTCTCACTTCTCTCCCCACTTTTCCTTTCCCCTCCCCCTTCATCCAGTGCAGTCCCATTCTTTTCGGTTTAAATAAATCAGTTGGCGTTTGATTCCATTTGAATCTTTATTCTGTTCCTCTGATATCGACAGAGTCCCATGCGATTGCATTTACCTTGCTGAGTTGGCACTGCCTAACTGCAGCAGGACAAGCGCACCAAGATACCAACACAAGGCTGTCTGTTCTTGCCAAGATGCAGCATGCTGCACTTGCCCTGACTGAATTTTGTGTGGCTTTTCTCTGCTCACTTCTCCAGACCATACAGGTCATGCAGCACAGGCTTCTGGTGCGTCCTCCCACTTTTGTATCATCTCGTCACGAATAGGTGACGGAGATACACTGACAGAGTAAAGAGAGTTTCTACTGCATGCTGTGTGCCATGTATGTTTGTTGGATCTAAACTGAATCTGTTACAGGGTAATCAGTACTGCAAGCTGGTCACAGATACATAGAAGCAGCAGCTTTAACCATGATTTGGGAATTCTAACGAATCCCAAACTCTTCTTGTAGGAGTTTGGTTATCTGACAATATGCTAAGATAGTTACGGCATATCTTGTGTACTTCACATGCTTACTTTAACAGTTCTAATTTTCTTTCCACAAATAACCTGTTTTTTCCTTTTTATTTTTCTTCCCCTCTTTAGCTGGCTTTACACTTGAGAGCTACAGTGTTAGTCAACCTGTTCCTGGGAATCTCCCAGAAACATTAACCCACCAGTTTGTTCATTCATTAATTTAGTTGCTGAATGGAAGTCTAAATGTTTTCTTCCCCTAAAATCATCAACTCCACTATTTGTGGCAACAGCAGTCTTTTCTACCCAGAACAAATCCAAAGTCTATAATACCTTTTTGTATACTTCTTACATGTTTCACATTTTTGTAACCTTGTGCTAGGACTCAGTTTTAATTTAAATTCCATCTTTACACACAGAAGGGTGTCGGCTTCATCTCACTTTTGGCTACAATTAATGTTTTGGGAGATGATAAAATATCTAAGGATTTAATTACAATTTAAAAAAAACTTTATCAAGATCTCAAATCTCATAATGTGCTACTTCAGAATTTTTATAAGTCAGGAATGGAGAAAACAGAAGCTGTCTAACATATAGGCTTTATCATTTTATTTACTATGATGACAAGTGCTACAACAGCCCATTTCAGAATTAATCCAGTCAAAAAGAGAAAAAGCAGGTTGCTTTTTTATTCAAGACTAAGTGTATTTTAAGCTATTCTCTGCACTTCAGAGTAGTTAACTAAATTTTTCTATTAATCCAAACAAGAAATCTTTTCTTGCCCTTTATAGCTGTTTTCAGGTATTAATTCTTTTACATTCCCCTCTGAAAGCATGAAGTCATTTGTTTTGTGGCCAGCAGGCAGATGCACTAAAGGAACACTAACGGTTTCATCACCTGAAAAATTGAAAACCAGATCACATAAAAATAGAACCTCCTACACAAGCATGTTTTAAATACATTTCTTAGAAAATAGCCAGTAAGCTATTAAAGAACAAGCACAACAGATGTGAGAAGCTTCACGTCTCTGAAACGGGTGAAGCATTCTAACTGCACATGCTGTGTTTGTTAGCAATACTGGAAATAAGCTTTCCTTCTCCATATTTAGATACAGTATTTTCTATTAATTTCCTGCATTTCCTCTCCTTTGGTCTTAAAAATTTGAAGATTTCATTACAAAGCTCTTAGTAATAATGCTATAAATAATCTAACAGTTGTCCACGACCACACAAACACGGAGAGTGCGGTATCAAACAACGACAAAAATTTAACTGTTTAGGCAACTCGAAGCAAAAAGACAGCACCAGAGAAAAATCACCTGGAAAACAATTTCAAAGCACTATCTGAAACAGCAGAGAAATAAAGGACACTCCTCTGCAGTGAGAGCACTGACAGCAGCAAGATGTCTAAAAATACCAAAGGAACCATTAGCATACAGACTACAACAACGACAGATATTATATAATCACAGGTAAAGATCCAGCCTTGTGCTCAGACAACACACGAACAATTGAACTGTAGCAGAAATTCATGCACTTTAAAGGACTGCAGTAAAGAAGTGTATGTTATAGCAGCTGGAGCACCTTCTGTTTCTCATCCTTCTTTATCTGCTACTCCTCCTGGATCCCAAACAAGACAGACTCTGATAATCAGGTTTTGTACCATTTAGCTAAGCAATTCACAAGACAAAGCTGTCCTCTGGACCACGCCACAGAGGTCTATAGTCAAACACATTATTTCACTTGAAAGAAGAGCATTAAATATGCTCCAGTTTGTTTTTTAGGGTACAACGGTACTAAAGTTTAACTAGTCTTTGGAAGAGACTTTGTGAAAGTTAAGATCTAGCCTGCCTATATCAGAAAACAACTCATTCTAAATTAAAGCAGGTCTCAAGAAGAGATGCTCTTTCTCAATCACTTCTGAAGCCTCTAAACTAAAACTAAAGAAAAGGAGATTGAGGAGAGATCTTAGTGTTCTATACTACCTGAAAAGAGGTTGTAGAGAGGTAGGTTGGTCTCTTTTCACAAGTTCACAAGCAGTACCACACAAGGATATGCCTTCCCTTTTGGCAGTGGCTGACTGTTAACATAAAACCTCAACTGGTTATTTGTGTGCCTGGTGCCTAGAATATGTTAGTCAGGCACAGACACACAATGATCCTGACTGGATCACAGTCAGGATACGGTCACAGATTTCCAGTAACACTTCATCACACACAAAAACAGCTTTACAGACACTGCTTTAGAGATGAAAGGGAAAGTGAGAGGTTAAACTTCCTCAGCTGATAGATTTTTACACTACTGTTAGCAACGGTAACATTAAAAGTCTGTCAGAGGTGTTTTACTAATTTAACCCTATACATCTCCTTAAAAGCAGTTAAAAAAACCTATACAATTCCTCCCTGTGCAAGACTGCTGCATCGCAATAGCACCCTGAATACCTCGAAATACACTGCAGTCCATTGATTTCTGTCTCACGGGTCTACTAGGGGACAGGAAGTTTGAACTGTGGAAGGGCTCCTGCCCAGCACATACTCATTAACAGCTCAATAAGCTGCCTCTGTCAAGGTAAGATTTGATCAACAGTATTTGAAATGTAGTTCAGATTGCTGTGCTATCAAGAATTCATCTAAACATCTCACAACGAGGAAGCAGACAGTGACAAAATAGTTACTTTTGCAGACACTATATAGAGAGATGAACAGCTGTTACAGTGAAGTATAAACCTGCCTACTATTTCCAGCAGAAGCAGGAAATAGTCATTCTCTGAGCTGTACAACCATGCTGACAGCAAAAGCTGATGAACTGACTCACTCTGTGCTGCTGTCTGACCGAAGTTTGGAGTTTACAAAGCAAACTTTGTAGTTGCATGAAAGCTGGCCTTCTCTCTAGGATGAAGGGTGTAACTGTAAATGCTTTTCATAGCCCAGAACATCAATGACCAACTCTTGGCTGAAGTATAATGAACAGTGGAAATGCAGTAAACATGACTTTAAGGTAAACATAACAAAGTGTATGCACATAGGCACCTTAACTAGACACACACCTGGCAACTTCCCAAGCTAAAGTAGTGAATGTACACACTCATGTCACAGCAGTATATTTAAATGTTGGCTAGAAATTAAGACGACCTTGTAGAAAATACAAAGAGACAAAGTCAGTAAAGGATGAAACTCCCAAGGAGCAAGATATAACTCTTGCTACATTAAAAAATAATGAGAAAATATATTTCATAGTAGAAAAGAAGGATCTCAGAAATTTACACCCAGACATGCTTGCCTAAATTTAAGGCCAGCTTTTTATTGCTTTACCCACTTATACACTCATTACAAAGAAATACCCATTTCACTGACATTACAATATCACTACCTGTCACCTAGTGGACTGCAAATCACTTCTTTTGTCAGCAGGCATAAATACAGAAGCTCAGGTAATTCTAGTCCTAAACTAGAGTACTGGGACCAAAGATGACAGCACAGGACTGGTCAAGTACATCCTAACTTATTTCGCATCAGTAAAAGTACACATGAACTTGAGTTTATTACAGGTTTTTCAAGAAAGTACGCCTTACACACTAAATACATCGTGAGCTTTAAAAATGTCAGTCTCTCACTGTATTATATTTATGGTTTAGCAAGTTTATATTTTGCTCTTTCAAGCATAACTAAACACTGTAGCTTAAAAATCTGCTTGCCTGATGGAAGTTCTGAAGTACAGCCTTAAGGGCCACATTCACCTTCAGCATGAACAGAACAGTTATAACGAAGGACCTCAGGTCAGTATTATAACAGTCAGGGCTCTAGTAACCTCACACTCACCCTTACACAAAACACCTTTAGCATTTCTTTAAACAACTAAAAACCTTTTCTTACATACATCTATATTTCATTAACAATGCTCTTTCTTGTAACACTTTTAGACCATGATAATGCTTCCATGATTATTCTCTACTCAGACTAGGGTCAAGAAAGCCATGTTGCTACGTCTCAATTATCTTGCTCTGTTTTTTCACATCAAAAGCTGATTTTCAATTAAGCAGTCCCAATAGCCCGTGCAATTGACAGCCGAAGAAAATTAGTGATTAACTATTTATACAGTTCTGGTAAGGCTTTGGTCTTCCATCTGTAATCAGTTTCCTTGCAGCTCAACTGCACACTATCTTCTGTATAAATTATATACATACATTAGCAGACAAAAATCCAATACCTTCACATCATGCTAGCTGCCTTCATCCCTCCAAAATGGAAGTAAGTAGCTCAACAGATTTTACAAGTTAAAAACTCAAGAGACATCATTTTGCCCAAGCCACTCGCCCATCGCTGGAGAACATTTTGACAGAGTGTCTTCCACCACACCAAGTTTCCTCTGAACCAACATCAGTTATTTCTCGTAAGTCACTTTACACAAACTAAATGCTGCTGTGAGGTTTCCTTCCAGTCATTTAAGACTGACACCTAAATTTCTCTCTGTGGTTAGAAAAGCTGTATCCAATCTGTGTTTTCTGTGCTACTATCATCCAGCTGGTATCTATCATACACATTCAGCAGATCATCCTTCAGTGAAAGCAAAGCAGATCTTCTCCCACCCCCAAAATCCCCACATTAAAAAAACAGTGGGGGCGAGGAGGCAGAAGGCTGAGGGAAAGGAACAGGAAATCTGTTATCTATAGATGACATCCTGTTAAACTTCACTCACACGTTGCTATGTGATACCTACACAGTGTTAAACTGAAACCAGAGGCTAAAAAAAACCCCAAAACACTTGTATTTGAAGCCAGCTGCTGCAACATTAAAATAGATAGGTATAAATAACTGTCCTCAAGTACTAAGTTATGACTGCTCCCTGTAGGAGCTAAAATAAAAGGCAGGAGATGGAGCTTCTCCCAAATTGATGAGGAAAACAATTTATTTTCTTTTTTATATTTTTTATTTCCCCCATTTGTCCCTGGAAAACTGGTTGTAGGTGACTGCTTGAAGCAGGGGAGTTCATCCAGATGATCTCTGTAAGTGTCTTCCAGCTTCAATCACCCTGCAATTCTGTTACCTAAGTTCAATGGGAATGCAAGTGTGACACAAAACGGAAGAGCTGCCTGTGCAACACTAACCCAATTACTTTTCCAAAACAAAGATTGAATTTGTGTTACAGAAAGGTAATTCAATGAATATCGCCTCAGAAAGCATCAAAAGATTAGTAAGATCCCCATGAAATGTAATTTGTGAGCTGCATGAATTCGAGTTTGAAACTAGTTTCTTTGTACCTTCAGCTTTGTCACAAAGTACTCTGTTCACAAACTGCAGTCCTGCTGGGAGCCTTTCTTCACTGTAGATGGAGACACTCCAATTGAGATGCTGTGGTACTCCCTAAACTTGGGCAGGCACAGCAACAGCATACGCAAGGAGAACCATTTCTGTTCTTAGCCCAAGATCAATTTTGAGAAACGCATTCCTCCATTCAGTACCACTGAAATCAATACTCAGTGTGACCTTTGGATAGACAAATCACACCATCACAAAAATTAGATTCAGAATCCATTCAATTTAGTTTTAAAATCATCCCTCCTGCTTCACTGAAACTTAAATGCTCAGGCAGAAGAGCTGTAGGTTGATTTCAGGTTTAATCATGAATGAGTCATCAATGCCTATTGCTCAATTTGGGGTACTTTTTCACATGTTGTATCAAAATATTTTATGTAACCACTGCCACATAGCATTAACTCCAAAATGCACTTTTCCAGTTAAAGATATTGAACGGCCTGAAAACAGGAGAATAAAGAAACACATGCTTACAGATGACTATGTCTCCATCCTCGCTCTGTTCAAGAACCAAGACCACAAATCTCGATTTTTGTGAAAATCTGGTCTTGTGCTGTGGTTCTATTATTCATTATATCCACTATGTGCGTTCAACAAATGTCTGAAGAGTTCACAATCCAGCTTGGCAACCGCACACAAGAAAAGCAAATCTGTCTTAGTAGCTCTGCCTCTGATGTTCATTCCTGTTCCTCCAGGAAAGATTGTCCTGGTCTTACAAGAAAAAACCATAGATCAGAAAGAGGTTCAATAAAGTCTAGTAACTTGTCAAGTATCCTCAGTGTTCTAATCAAAATGTGGGAGCATCAAAATCTTTAGCCTAATACAGTACTACAGAAATTAAAGCAGGAGTCTGAAGGCGTGAATAGTACTGGTCCTGTACTGATCCCTGGGGAGACTCCACTAGATACAGGCCTCCAACTAGACTCTGTCACATTGACCACTACTATCTGGCTTCTGTCCTGCAGCCAGTTCACAATCCACCTCACTGCCTGACTGGCCTGAGCACACTTCTTCAGTTTGGCTGCAATGATGCTATGGGAGACTGTGTCAAATGCTTGACTGAAGTCAAGAAAGACCACATCCACTGCTTTGCCATTATCTCTCCTTCCTATTTCTCTTCATTATAAGCTGATGAGTACGTAAAACCTTAACTGATGGTGTCAGACCAAGTTCTCACAACACAGTTGAGGACAGCAGCATTCACTGACTGTATTACTTTGCCTCCACAGATGGCCACACATTCATCCTAAATTCACAGAGAAATAAAGCGTTATGAAAGAAGAATCCCTGGGGACATTTTAGCAACACTGTGGTAGGGAAGGAAGACCAGTCACAAAGAGGCCAAACTGTGACAATGGGAGCTCTGAGGCATATAGAGCTCATACAGAAATTAAAGTAGTAGAAAAGTAAGAAATATGACTAACCCAAAGCTATTTGAACACTTTGTTTTTGTAATCATGACTGAGTATCTGCTTTATCATCCAGCTAGTTAAGTTCGAACAGAGTATGCTCTCGTAAATTCGAAGTATTTTTTCAATATCAAAAGCAGAAAATGTAGGAAAATGCCAGAAGGGTACACAGAAGCCATGTGCTTTCAAGTACAGATGTTTAAGCAAAAATCAGATCAACTCTCTAACTCCCAAAGCCTTTCCAAACACTCACACTTGCTTACACATTCATCAACATCACTGTTCCAGATGATATCTTAAAGAAATGTTGATTTCATCTGAAACTACTGCAGGCTGCTTCCACTTGCGATATCAAGCAAAAGAAGAATGTTTTTTTGGAAGAAACAACAAGAATGGATATCAGGCAGGAATTCAGTCAGACATCAGCACAGTGCAATGTTAATAAGGTAGAGCTTAACAAAAGATTTAACAACTTGGTGACACACAGATTACAATTACAGACAATTTTCTTGTACTAACATTAAAAGGAGCTGAGATTACAGCGATTAATCTCATCAGAAGGGCTGTTGGATCATGTACCTAACACACTAATGTCTCATGCTGGCTACCAGATTACATATAAATCCAGGTTTCACCTAGGTTGTACTTCCCCTGAAACCTTCACTGACCCCCCAAAAAGGCAAAAATATTCCAAAACTACTCTTTCCTGTGGGATTTAGCTTCTCCAGCTCACAGAGGAAGCTAAGATCTTGCAATACCTGGGCATATTGTCCTTTGAGGTCAAAGTTTCAGGCTCCATAAGATTCTCTGAACCTATAGAGGTTTTTTGGTTGCTAAGTGGAATGAGTTAAGAGGAGATTCAGAACAGAAACTGGAAATGTCACTTTGCTTATGTTAGCCCATCAAAAATTCATACTTCAAAACTATGAAGGCTGAGACTGCCTGTAAAGTTTTACCACTAAGACAACTTTCAGACAAAATGAAGGCTCTCAAAATAGGGAATTATTCTGAAAATACTGACACATCTTTAACACTCTGAGTGGGCGCCAATATAATACACACATTGTGTACACACATGTTGCTGTCTTCCTGGAAAGCTTGACTGAAAGCCCACATGGTTGATGTGGGACAGCAGGAATGCCTCTTTGAAAGCACCCATCCTGCGTATTCATCATCTCTCAAACAAAACCCAAGGCACATGGTAGAATTATGCTGTTTCACAGAATGGCACTTATGACGTGAACAATCCTTTTGAGTCAAAACTACTCTTGATACTCCAACACAAATGAAAGGAAAAGCTCGTTGACAAAGCTTAGACAAATATTGAGCATTTAAACAAAAAATGAGCTAATTTTTGGAGGTCATCAGCACAGTTCAATAGACTGAGTTGCATCCATTACAAAAAGGCATTTTAGTTACCTTTTTTCCTTATTGAAACACACACCTACTATATAGGGTCAGACTCCCAAAAGACTAATGAAACAATGGAGGGGCCATCTGTCACTACATAAAGCAAATGGAACATCCAGAAACAGTTCTATGGGAGTTGCACTGAAATCAGCATTACTTTTCCATTGTCTTTCACACTAGATTTTTAGCTAAGTTTTTTAAAACAAACAAGCAAAAACGCAGGCAATTTGTAGGAACTTCCAGGCTGCAGTATGTGTCCTGTCCTTTGAGACAGTTTGTCTTTCTTCTCTTGGCAACTCTAAGCCACATACAAGTTTCCATGGACAAATACTCTGCCTTTTTTTGTACAGCAAATGGCTGCCATTTATGGCATTGGTGTTCTAGACAGGTGTATTAATACCACCTCCATGGATATCTTCCCCTTAAATAATGTCCTTGCAGCTGTCAGCGCAAGGCTTACTTGTCATTGTGTCTCCCGGCAGAGCTTATTAATGCACATCAAGGGTAACATAATCAGAACTCCCTACCAGGCTTTAAACAAGTGTGAACCAATAATTGACCAAGGAAAAGATCATCTTTACAATATTTGCTGTAGAACAGAGAATTACTTGAAAAGGGAGTACAAATAAACAGAAAAAACGTACATTTACACTTTGATTTTCCTGACAGCTGCTCATAAATCCAGCCTCAAGCTGCCATAACAAAATACATGATTTTTCTGTTCCACTACATGGAAAAGATTCAGTGACTAGATACTTTTACCATGTTACAGATACAAGGAGGGAGGTGTTGCCACTTTATTCTTTTATGTTGAGTAAACATAGGCTCATATATTTCTCTAAGATTTTGACCATTCGTTTCCTCCCAAACTATCCATCACGAGACAAGTATGGACTTAGGTGTTTTAAGAAAGTATTTATGCCAAAACTCCTTTCAGACATTCACTCCAGTAACAAACTGCATTCCCAGAAATCAAACTCAATAAAGGGCTGATTTTGAAAGCAAATATCCATCTCTGTTCTCTAATTCCACTAAAAATATTTTAATAATCTATAAAACTATGTTTATCTTTTATATTGCTCACTACAGTTTAGCTAAATCCACCCAACACAAACAAATGAAAGCTCCTGAAAATTCTTAGCCCTTCCAGAATACAATTTTGTATGGACAATTCCGTTGAACCTCCAAAGAACTGCTGTGTGGTATTCAAACATCCTCTTCCTGGCTTTGGTTCATTAAAAATAATTCTACTGAGACTTTCAATCCTCATCCTCAGATTTCCCTCTACCTGCTACCAGCTTTTGTCTCCCTCCTAACAAATGTGGAAAGATCAGAGAAAACCAACAACCCTTTCTCAGTCACACACACACAACTCCATAATGCAAGGTTCCTTACAGACAACTACGACCAGACTGTCAGATGTGCGCGTAGTTAACCACACAGTGTTAACCACACAGTACAGACAAGAAGGACAGCTGCATACCAACTGGGTCACCAGTGATCTACACTACTGAACACCTCCCAGATGAGCACGTCTTTTATATTATTGTGCTTTCAAAGTTTTCAAAGTGATTAGAGCCCCATTCCTCATAGGGCATTAATTATAGGGATTAACAGTAACAGGAAACACATGAACAGGATGTTATGTGCTGCTTTTTTTTTTTACTTTGAATCTCTGTGTATTTGCAACGGCTAAGAATGAGTAAAAGGGTTCTGAACAAAATAACACGATAGTCTGTTATCCTGAAGAATCTAATTTTAAAAGAGTATGGGGTAGAGGATTTCAGCCTGCTGATATATAACTTCCTCAGCTAGACTAAAAACAAAAAAGAAAGGCTCTGCTATATTTGCTTTATTTTCCTATGGCAGCACAGAGAGCTGTCTCAATCACTGGCCACAAGCTAAGTTATAACATGAGCATCTCCTGTATTGCTAGCCCATTAGGTAAGCAGATGTTCTTAAGATATCGTTGTAACTTCTAATGACAGATAGTAGTTGGAACAGAGGTTCAAGGTTCGTGATATCAACATCCACTTCAGAATTTTCACAACAGGCTGCATATTTCTAACAGCAGAATCCAGAGATACTTTCAGGCTCTATTTGTTGCATTACATCTTCCTCAAGCATGCATTAGAGCATTAAATGCAGCTCACACAGCTCTAAGTGTGCTGATGAAAGGCTCACATACCATATTTGCTTAAATTTATAAAATTGTTGGTTTTCCTTCTGTCAAAATTAAGCATTCTCCAAGCATAAGAACAGTGTGCAAGGAGCGTGGTATTAAACCCTAAATAATCTAATTCACCATTGATTATAATCTTTCAGCATTACATCCCAAAAAAACCTTGTTTCTTACTTATCTGCTAATCTTATGTTTCCCTTTTAGTTTACGTATACCACATTAGAAAGAACTACAGTTCAATATGTGTTGACATAAGACATACTAGAAAAGCAGTGAAGTCAGAATTAATATGACCAAATATGCTGAAATGAACAAACATCATTATTTCCTCACCAGTTTTCTAATCTGTCATGATGTTTGCAAGTACAAATATACTCTTCAGTACATATTTTACTTCAAATGATGCAAAGATGTTCCATTCCCAAACAGGATAAGTAAAATTCTGACATGAAATCAGAGCAAACAATGGTGAAAACACGCAGTATAATGCATGGAATTTCACCACTTTCAGAGGAACATTTCCTACTCCGTACAGGCCAGTGACATTTTCTTTACTGAAGGTTTAGACACATAGCAAACATGTTTTCTAGCCTGATTTTTGATCAAAACTTTCTTTAGATAAAAGGAATATCGCTACAACACATCTGATTTTATACATCGGCTTCACTTCCAAAGACAGACAAAAGAGCATATATTAACTAAAGAGCAAGTATACCACTTGAAGTGATTATTCCAAACTTCCTTTCAATGTCTTTACAGAATAAAGGCACATTTTCCTTTCATGTTTCTAATTTGTAATGAAAAATAGTGCCACAGAACATCAGGGAAAGGGAAAAATATATTTTTATAACTCAAAATTAAAATGAAGTACGCTTATATCAAAAATAGTGTAGCCAACAGGACTAGGGAAGCTGGGGCTATGTACAAAGTGTATATATTACTCCTCTCCTACTCAACTAGATTGCAAATCAAGAATCTAAATCAATTTTAGGAATTTACAAAGCATTCTTTTTTCATTTAGTGTCTTTTGTGCTTTTAAAATCATCTTCTTATGCAGTCTGATAAAAAATTGACTTTAACCTACTTTGGTACTAATATTTCCTTTGTTTTCATTTGGTAATGCTCTCTCCAACGCAGTAATGGTGATCTCAAACACATAAAAATTTAAACATTGCCTTACTATACCACTGCAGTCACACAGCCTCTTCGTGTTCATGCGGAGAACAAGCTGTCATAACACTGCCCAACCATTTGTTAACCTCCACTTGTTCTCACCTGCCCTCTGCAACAACAGTCTCGTTTGTTTGAAAGGTGTTTGTGTAACATTCTTTGCTTAACTTAGACTAGAGCCAAAAATAACAAATGGCTTGTGCTTCCCCAAATTGGCACTGAAGCACAATTACTCATATGGCTCAGGGACACCAAAGGGTTTCTTAAAGCTCTTTTGGTCCACAGCTGGTTTTATATCACAGCTAAGAAACAGGAAAGGGATAAAAAGATGGAAATTCTCACCGTGACATAAAACCTTTACCAAAAAAAAATCTCATTTTATTTTCCTCCCCCAGGCAACCCCATTCAGTAAGTCATGCTCTCTCCTTTGGTTAGAAGAAGCCTCCTTATTAGAGGCTGTTTACTGTAGCCAAGTTCCATTCCAGAATAATTGTCATATTACAGACTACACATTAAAGAGACAGTGTTCACTTTTTTCTAGGGACAGGACAGGAGTTCATGCAATGAGTCAAAAATCCATCCAAGATGCCTTTCAAGCTGAGTAAGGCAGCTTTTCCTCAAAACCTAATGAAGGAACCATCTACAACACAGATCAATAAACACAAAACAGTGAGGGACAAATACTAGACTCCTTTGCTTCATCTCCAGCAACAGTAGAATAAAATTTTCAGTATATTTAATCATTAAAACACAATTCTACATAGAACGCAAAACCACCTCAGCTCTTCTCTTGCCATCTTCATCTGTACTGACCATTACTTAAGAACATCCATCTTTCACCTTGTCTTCCTCTTCCATGTTTGCAGTGCCACTAAAAAACAAGTAGCAAAGTAATTTTGGCCAAACTAAGCAGCACTTACAATGTTATTAAAAGTAAGCATACACTCTGGTTTTATACTTCTCCTCACACAAAGGGCATGTAGCAGAAAGCTATGTCAGACAACAAACAAGTTCTGTCTCAAGACATATTCTTTCAAGGGCACCATGTACAGGTAAGCACAGGAAAGCTCACACTTATCTCCATTATTAAAAAACGAATGGTTCTATTATCCCTTAAGATCACGACAAGCATCTTGAAGGAATCCAAACATCACCTCCCTGTCACTACTTTATTCCTCTTCTAGTCTTACTATTTTAACTTTCATGCTTGATTTCTACACCTAGCTAACATTATTTCTCTGAAAAAAACCTGCCAGCCTACAAAGTTGTTTTGTTAGGGCTTTTTCCTACGCATATAATTTGGAATGCAGCAAGAGAAAAGAGAGTTTGGACTTCACAGAAATGATGCCTTTCAGCCCTAGTCTACTTTCCAATAAACACCGATGGAAGGGAGGGGAAAGAACAAAAAACCACAATCCCAGACCCTCAAAAGACACAGAAAGCTTTTTAGGAAGAGTAATTGTACCTGAAGCAGTAATTTCAATAAGCCTGTAGTACAAACCTAAAAAAAGTAAAAGATGTGGCAAAGTACCCTCATGCTACTTCATACACAGAAAACCTACTGCATAATCTATGTCAACATAGTTTGGAGAACATCATTACTTAATTAAGCAAGAGGGCTATGATAGGATATAACTTTATATAGACACCACACTGAGGAGGTAAATGCAACTCGTACACAATAAACAAGCCTGTAAATCACACTTGGGCTACCTAGCAAGTTTCATCCCATGGAGTTCAGAATGACAACACCAACTACTCTTAGACAGCTGTTGTATGTTTGACACTGAACACAAGATAAAAAGGCAACACCATCACAGCTTTGGCTTTTGCCATTTGTACATAATCTGATTAGCACACTATTTTGTTTTATCTACTCCACCTTTGAGAACTAAAATTCCTAATAAACTACTCACAGGTGTGTCGGCATTTGTTCCTAAATGTACCATCACTATACAAGTTTAAAAACTATTTATTATCACTAATAGGTTAAATGTATACCAGTTAACTGTATATACACAGACTGCTTCCAAATGCAGTCGGTTTCTCCCCTGCATGATGACCCTTTATCAGGAAAACACAGACACTAACAGAAAACAAAACAGGAGCATACAATCAAACACTATAGAAACTGGACAAGGGTTAACAAGAGGCTTTTAAGTTTAGCTTTTTAAAACAATAACATCTCAGTTTGACAGTCACTTCAGAAACATCTTCAACAACACCTCCTTAAGAGATCACTCCTACGCTGGCATTATAATGTTAACAAGTAACACTTTAAGCTTAATGGAGGAATACTTGGAAGTAAAGAGACTAAAATCATTAATGGCTGTTTTTACTAGCTTCCCAGGAATTACGATGATTATGTTAACCTTTGCAGAGAAAAGCTGTGCCTAAGTCACTGGGCTCAGCAGAGAAGTATACCTACATTCAACTTCAGGCTAGGACACACATAGAGATAACTTCACCCAGCAGGTGAGACAGTGCACTGAAGTCACAGAAGTAGAATCTAACTGAGAACGGCATGATACATAATCTGCTGAAGCAATACTTACACCTACTTTTTGTTGAAGCCTCTGATATACAGTCAACAAGGCTCTTCGTATAGGAAAGACAACTAACAGTTTTAGCACAAGGAAAACATTTGTATTGTACTCCTTTCCTCAAGTTTCAAAATCTATCAGTCAGACAAAGTAATAAAGTTGACACCTTCTGAAATACAAACTTAAGGGAACCTTAAGTGATTCAGCACACTTCAGTACTCCTGTGTTTTCAAATACTTCTCCAATCATCTCATGAGAATGGGCCAAATAAGAGACAGTAAATATGCTAACAGCACCTTCTTCAAAAACCATTTGCTCCTCAAGAGATATCCTTGTATCACCACTACCACCCTTGCACAGGAAATCAAATGGGTAAATGGGGAAAGAAGCAAGAGAATCTAGCAACTACAGTTCCTAAAGACACTGTCTGAATGACTACAGAGAATAGACTGGTTTTTGAATAAGTGATACTAAACTAAAACTGTCTTTTAGTTTATTACTAACTATAAGCAAAACCGTTTTATACAACATAAGGAAGTAAAAATAAAATCCATTTATATAATGCAACCCTCTATGTGAAAACGCCCTTACACTAAAAAGTTCTTAGTTCCTTTGTAACACAATACAATGAATACACATACAACGAATGGGGTGTAAAAAAGAACCCTATGGTTTGGAGCTGTGTAATTCTTCCAGAGTTCTGTTAATGAAAATGCTCCCTTACAAACTTACTAATTTGAACACCGAATGCTTTCATCAAGATCCTTACTCATCACTAATAGAGTTCAAATGGAGTATTCTGCTCACTTTAGGTAAATTCCTCCCAGTACATTTTACAACTGGGCAGTCTTAACATACCTCAAGAAAAAATTTCCATAGATGACAGACAAGCTTCAAACACACTGTCAATGCAGAATTCTACTCCAGGAGTCACGTGTAATCACTGCCTAAGATCAGAAGGAACGTGTGTATAAATCAAAAGTAACAGCAGTGACGTTTACAAGAAGGTAGACATTTCACTTCTGCCAACGTTTTCACCAGCTGTAAAACTGCTGCAGTCCTACCTCGGGGCTCAGGTGCAGACAGAATGGCAGGGATTCAGTTCTTTATTCACTTCCTCTCTATCTCCCATTCCCCACTATGTCCTCTGTAAAGAGCAGCAGATGTTTTATTTGACGAGTTAAACCACACATAGCAAAATCCAATTGCCACAAAAATAATCCACCCCTTCCCAACAAAACTACGGGCTTTGAACAGAAGCTCTGAAATACTTTTAAAATCAAATATTAAAAACCTCTTCACTCACCACCAGGAGCACACAAAGTAGACATTAATGCCTGCTATTACAACTACACTGCTGCAAATCAGGAATCCATTAGATTTCAGACAAAGGGTCCTCAGCAGCAAACTAACATTATGCTGCTAACCTTTTGCTAACAACCCAGAGTATCTCAACAATGTGAATATTGTTTTGCTCCATTTCATCACTTGTGAAAGCTCCAGGCCAAACTGTGGCAGCCACGACGAATAGTAAGAACTAGGATTGACAAGACACGCTCAGTTCAAGCAACAGTCTCTTTCTGCCAGAGGAAACACTACATGTTGTAAGACCTTGTAAGTAACTACAACAAAATTAAAGTTTTACGAAGGAAATGCACGTGGTTTTAAAGATCACAAACTGACAGATAAAAGCACAGAGTAGAACAAATCAGCAAATTACTAACTGACCTGCAGGGTCAATGAATCCAAACAATAAATATTTCTGTTCTCTAAATAATTAAAAATGTCAAAACACAACAGCTGCAGACAAGCAGTGTTAAGAATGCAGACAGGCCAGACAATCTGCTGCATATTGAAATATTTTACTTACCTATCCTGTGACTGCTCCTCATACATTCTTTCCTTTCCTTCTTTGAAGAGCCTTATAGCCCGTTTTGATTTTTTCATGAGACTGTCGATGTAGATTTTAAAATACTCATTCTCACTGAGATGTGCAAGTTTCTGGTTGTCATCATATTTGCTCAGGATAAGTCGCAGGTGTTGGTAAGTGTCAGGTAAAATGTCAAGTATGTATGGCGGGCTGTTCTTGAGTTGAAGCTTTGGGTTTTGGCACAATCTCACCTATAAGCAAAACCAAGAGAATGTAAAAGACAAGAACTACGATGGCATAAAAACTGATCTGACATCTTAAAATTAATAGGTGTAAGCATACTTTCCTAGCCTCCAGGCATAAGGAATGAAATCCTACTGCTTTTATATTTCATGAATTCCCCAAATAAACTCTAATGTCAAGGGATATAAAACTGAACTGAATGCAGTCATACCCATAAAAAGCAAGCATACATACTTTAACATTGCATGTTAAAAGCAACAATGTATTTGCCTGCCTACTACATGCTAAGTCGTGTATTTCCAACACACAGTGTACAACTGACGCCAAAAACTTTGTGTACATCTGTTTGCTGCAAGTTATCTCCCTTATGGACGTTTAAATGTCTGCTGAGCACTGACTATAAACCACTGTCATCTCCTGGACAGAGAAAAAAAGAAAGCCAACAATAACACTTCTTAGAATCCATTGGAATTTACATTTGGGAGGTCTGCCCACATGAATATGGTCTGAAAGACACCAGTGGCTCAAAAGTCATTAGCTAGAATGAACAGAAATTAAGTCACTCACTAAAAGATATCCTAAACTAGGAATTAAATCATTGTAAACAGTTCACTGCTGTAATGGAACATAACATCTTAATGGCCTTTGAATGGTCAGGCTCCTACAGAGCACAAAAGTTAACCGAGTGTATACATACACTACTATATTATACTACTATATAATACTATTACTATTGACTAATATATACTACTTCAAAGAACAAGCTTCAGATGAACAGAACATCCTTGAATCTAATCTGCACTACAAATATTTCTTAAAAGATAATACTGTTTCCTGAACATAGGCAAGGTTAAAGTCATCATCATCTCCTAGTTACAAACACTCTCTGGTATTTTGTTCTGTAACATTCAGTCCTAGAAAGTAAGATCAAAAATCAACCTGTATTGCACTGAGTTACCCCCACTGAGCTAAAACACTGAAGATGGACACATACTACACATGTGCTTGTGCTGCTGTACACATGCAAATATTTAAGAAAAAATTAAGTCCATTTGTTCTAAAACTTTTTTAGGTGTCATTTGGAGATTATATATTAGTGACTTTGACGTTCTTTTCAGGTAACTAACGAGGCTATAAAAACATCTTAATACTGCTGAAACTAGATTCCTATTCCTCCTTGTGTAGGATCATCTATAAAGCACATTTCTGGGATGAGGAACAAACTTCTGTCTTAGAACATTCACTTTTCTAAACTCAAAGCTATTGCTAACTCCCCCCCCTTCAATTTCCAGATCTACACTATTAAGAAATGTACTGCCTTAAAACTGTTGCCACTAGCACACCTTCACGCACCACAACCAGCAAAGCAAACATATCATTGTTTTTTAACCTCTGAAACACACATGGAAAACAAACGACCAGGTAATTTTATTCATGCATTGGAGGCAATCTTTTGAAACATGGAGAGAGAAGAGTGGCCAAAAGTAAAGTTCCTCAAAAGAAGTCTAGCACCACCGAGCAAACTCCTAAATATTCTAGAAATGTTAGCACCACTCAAAATCAGTATTTAAAACATGACATTTGCAATTGCTCCCCTTGTTTCACTGATCTGCTTTAACAATTTCTATTATTCTTTCACCTACTAGACAAAGGAATGGATCAGGGTTCTCTGATGGATTGTAGAAAAGAGTCCATCCCACAGAGAAATGCATCGTCTCAGTAGGACACAAAAAGAGAGCAGATAGATACAGGCAAACAGGAACACATGAGCATGACACTGTTAAACATGCCAGAGAGCCATTCAGAGTGCTAGCAGCTAAATAGATTTAAACAATAAAGTTTCAAGGCAAGCTTTACAAATTTAGTGACTCATCAAGGGAGGGGAACAAAAAAAAAAAGGCGAAGCATAAGGATATTTAGTCATTTCTTCAACAGGTGATGAGGACTGCAATTCCAACCTAGAACTGTAGGAGCAAAATGGGAAGAGACTTTGAAACAAAAATAACGCTTATATTTCATGTGATAAAAGAGAAATTATTAGGGTAAAGAAAAGGATGCCATAATCCAAGGTGCAGGTTAAGAGGTGCCTGCAGCAACATTCTCAAAAAATAAAAGGTTGGATATGATTGCATTCTTTCAAGTCAGAAAAGCAAAGCGTAATGTATCGATACATGCATGGATGAGAGATTTAGGTGAATGGATTGACCTGGAAGATTCAGACACCATTCAAAAAAGCCGTTCAAGAACTCAAGCTGACCAAGTGAAGGCAGCGTTATGGTGCCACCCCAGAGCATCAGAGAGACTTATAAGGGAGATTAAACATTTTATTTTAGTCAAGATGAAGATGAAGTTAAGCATACAGACAATATTTCAGAAACAAAAGAAGAGAATTTTACAAGTACAGACAGATCTGACAGCTATCTATAGAGGGACATACGTGAATTTCTTTTTGAAGAAAAGTTAGAAGAACCGAAATCCTAAAGACAGAAGTGAAAAGCTTTTATGAAAAAGTAGACATTTTTACCTGTTCTCAGATTTCTGAATTTGAGAAAATTTGAAACAGGACTGACATTTTCCCTAAAGCAAACTACAGAGGACACAAATCAATATCCTGATTAATGCCTGATTAGGTGTTAGAACTTTCTGTAGCAACGAGTACAAGGGAAAAACAACAGAGGAAAAGCGTTTATTCAGGAAGAAAAAGGTCAGCGATGAGAGCAGTCCACAAGCACAAAAGGCTGCTGTTGTTTTGAACTATTTGTTTATCCTAACTTAAGTCTTGTAAACAAAGAATTAATTCACTTACTGAAGTCTATCTTTTGGATGAGATGTGCCACCAAGCACAATATAAGTTGTGTCATGTACATTAGAAATACCATTAAGTTATTAAAAAACTCAAGAAAAAGTAAATTGCTGATGCTGGTTGGTATAGTTTCAACAGTCAGTCTATTCAATCATACAAAATGAAAGCCCAGTTACACAGAAGAGTTATTTTCTCTTTCAGATGCTCTAGAAACTTTTAAGTTCCTCATCAGCACACACAACGCACACATTAGCATGGGATCCTGTGGTCATCATGGTTTACAAGGCTTCATCTTCTGCTGACTTTACAGCACATTGCTAGAATCTCTGACTCCAAAGCAAGCCTTTAAGGAAGTCGCACAATAATTCCTCTATCATACTACACAGTTAGCCTTATGAATTCTCATTGAAAAACGCTAACAATTAGTTCAAGCCAGCAATCCAGTGAAGCACGACAATGCTGTCTTCACTTTACACAGTACACGAGGTTTATAGTCCAAAGTAAGTTGACAAAGAGATGGCTGGCAAGCCATATGGTTTCCAGAGTCAGGATATCCTGATGCATACCACAGCAGTTCACAATTAAAAGTAAGCAATAAGAAATAACATCTGCTGACGCAGAAGACTTACCAATGCTCCAGAAGAAAGCAGAGCTCAAAAGAAAACAGCAACCAAAAGCCAAAAGCAAACAACAAAACACAAAACCAACCCAAGGCCTCTATCCTACACAGAAATCAATCCTCACCGACAGTTTAAGAGCAACTGTGAATCATATCACAATGATTCCTGTGTTGCTATGACTAGAAGTTAGTATGTATACATTTAGCAAATATAGTCTGAAAATTGAAAAAACAGTTGGTCAGCAAGTCAGTAAAGGTCTCTCATGGCAGTAAACTGCAACAAAACCAAGCTCCTCAGGGTAAACCGAAGTATTTACTTCAGAATCACAGAAACCATAGAGTGAAACTCTGATTGTGAAAAAGACATTACTCTAAACTACCAGAAACAGATTTTTGAAACATTTAATCCAGGAACTTGCAGACAAGCTTACTTTAGTGCCTACAGAGGAAAAAACCCTACCCCTTCCCTCCCTCCCCTCTTCACTCCCCACAAACAAAATAAATAGCACTACTCATAGTATTTAAGGTATTTAATAAGGCATTATTTCATATCATATTCCAAGATGAAAGCAATGGGTGTGTACTGTAGCTAGACAATCCGTTTCCTACAGAAAACGATATCTCCTATTCACTTTTTAAAAGCAAACAAAGCTGAAAACCCTAAACTCTAACAAAAGAACTTCTGTTCAAGCAAAGTACAGCAGCTCTGACACAATATGTTCAAACACCTGGAGAATAGCACAGCTTAAACAGAATAAGTATCTAATAAGTAAGACATCTGATAAGCACTGCTTTCAGCTACAGTGAATGGACTAGAACAACCAGAGCACCAACATGCTCTCACACTTCCAAACCTGCACTTCAAAACCATCTACGCAAAGCAGATTTTCTGCTATGCAGCACTAACAAGTTAATTAAAAAAAAAAAAAAAAAAAAATCACACTGGAACAGTACAGGCAGTGCAAGCAGCTGTAGCTCTGCACTAACATACCATGATAATTCTACAGAAAACCACAACACAAAATGCTACCAATGACAAGTTCTGGAAAACTTAATCGGGGAGGGACTAATCAGGAAAAAGAGATGAAATCTGAACATTATGCTGCTTCATCTTTACTTATAAAATGTAAGTAAATGTGCCTGGACCGATTACCAATCTTTCTGGCTGAGAGTGCTTGTTCAACAGCAACCACACTGCAACTGAGCCATATGTTCCTATGGTGAAGGACTAAGCAGCCAACAGAGCTGATATTACACACAGATAAGAACAGCTGACCTTGGAGGACCATTTATACTCCCTTCCCATTAGAAAGAGAGAAGCCTCCATTTATCTTTTAAAATGCTGTATTCTTTTCCACAAAAGGACAACAGAGTTCCAGGTGATACACTGAAGCATGGGTATGATGGAGGACTGTCTCTTCTAGATCTGTGTGGAAAAGGGACATTTACCAAACTCGGAAGGTTACACATTAAATGTTACTCTTACATAAAACATTCCAATGAATAATCACAGCACACACAGTTTCAACTACTGTGCTCTGTATAACTTACTTAAATGCTGTTGAAAAACATGGATGCTGAACAATGTTAAAACTGCGTTGCTAATTTACAAAAGTAACACAGCTTTTACTCACCAAGTCAATAGCATGAGCTCGGAGCAAGGCTCCACTTTGCTCTCAGGTAATTGTGAAATAGTAAATCAAACTGCCATCCTTATTTATACAGTCAAAGGCAAACAACCACTTGGTCCAGATAGTGCACCCAAATAGGTTAGATAACATTGCTAATCTCCACAACAGAAAATATAAACCTCATCAGAGCACTGAAAAGCTGCTACAAGTTGTTGAAACATTTCTGTTTCAAACGAACAACTGTTGAGAATGTCACAATTTTATCAGCTTGAAAGCCACAACAGTAAACTGCGCACAGCAGTACTGCCAACTTTCAATATCCCAAGTAAATTAACTAATCCCATGTTTACAAAACAGGCATTATCTCCCAAAGCTGTTAAGGGTAATCATTATCTCCTAATAACAAAACACAGCCGATTTCTAGGTTTTAAAATAATTAGGATTAAAATCTCAGGGGAAAAAAATCCCATGTAGTTTAAGCATAAGGAAGACGTCAATTAAGATTATTGTGAGAAATAACTTTTATCTACAGGATATGAATTTTCGAAACCACACATCACAATAATAAAAAAAATAAATAAATCACAATTTGCTTGCTAAAAGTGCTACGACACATTGCTTATATGACACCGATACTGAAAGGCAGGGACAGCCTTCCAAACCATAAAAGAAATACTATCTTTTGCATTCTAAATGAGCAAAATATATTTGTTTTTTAATAGTAAAACTACTCCTTACTCAAGAGGAAAGCAGCAGGGAAACTGAACATTGATACTAGCAGTTGATATCCCTTTAATAATCCAGCTAGTATTGTAAATTCTTATTAAAAAAAAAACAAACATGCCAGTCAACCTCAGAAAGAACAGATCTCAGTGAAGGAAGGAAGATTCAGATATAAGATACACAAACAGGTAACACATTTTCACCAATTAGTTACAACAAGATTGCATTTTGTTGTTATCTGCAAGTATATTGCTTGCACTAACTCTAACAAACAGGTCTCCATTGTCCTAGCATGCTTTCATACTAAACTCCTCCAAGACCCTTGATTTCCTCCAAGACTGCAAAACATCAGTCCATGGGAAGCAAACACAAGCATGAATCCGAACAATTCCAAAGCATGACATTCAACCAACTCCAGACAGAGATGTTTTCATAGCATCTAAGCAGACAGAACTTTCTCATACACAATAAAATTTGTCTCACAATATAGTTCTTATAAAGTAGCAATAGTTGTCAATTCCTTATTGCTGTAAACAATTGATACAGAAAAGCTCACCCATCAAAGGAAGAAATTGCAGAATGAAAGAAAGGTAAACAATGGTAATTCTAAGAAACAAACTATAAATCAGCAGGTACTGCCTCTGGATTTTAAGACTGCTCTTTTTTCATCCTTTGATCAAGATAATAACTTACCTTTGTTTCCATTCTCACTTGCCCTAAATATCTTTAGAATGGGAGTAAATTTTAGCTACCTCACTGCAGCAAAAAGATGGTTATCACAGCTATTAAAGAATAAACAGTGATAATGACTATTATTGCAACAAGCTAAATAGGCCTCAAAGCCACAGTCTTATCATGAGTGGCATCTCACCAACTCCACAAAGCCTACAGACTTAACTTGATCAGTGACCCTCCACAGAAATCACCTGTAGAACACACTCCAGAAGTGGGATTTGAAACAACAGTCAATCAAGCAGATTTTTATTTCTGACTTTAATCCCTAGTTTTGATCTCAGCAGAGGGGAAAATGCTTTCCTGTACCTACTGCCACATAAGGCTGAGACACCTAAAATTGTTTGCCACCATACTAAGTTTGCTCAATCATTTCACTGTAAGTACCAAATGCTAAAAAGTCAAGCAGCAAGCTACAGCATTCCCACATGATGACATAATCCTGTCTAGTATACTCCAATATAATTTAGAAATAAAATTCGATTAACTGAGAGCAGCTTAAAGGGGACACATTAAAGATCCAAATTGAGGACATTTATCTACTAAAATGAAAAAGAAAACACAGCACAGTGTCCAGCCTTCCAGTGACTTCTACAGTACATGTCTTCATAGCTGTTCTGAGGCTCTGTTGTAATAGGGACAACTACAGTTATTCTGTATTAGGTAAAATCAATGTACAAGTCCAAGCACAGATCTTCCAGTAATAGCGAACATACAAACCAATCACACACAAACCAAGCAGGATAACAACTTCACCATGGTGATTTGTAATTGGCCGGACACAAAGAGAAAGTAAGCCATGTATTCCCCAACAGCAATAAACAAGAATTCCTGGTTTCCAGGCCAAAAACTGTCTTCTGCTCAAGAAGAGTGCTGCCTCCAAATATTGTCAGTTATTACAACATGCTCACCGTTTACAGTACCCTGATCATTAATAGGAAAGTGTTAGCTAAGTCTTTGTGATAATAACAGTTTCTATCAAGCTGGCTTTTAAGTTCATCATCAGAAATTGTGATGGAAATACAGATACTATTGTTGGATCATCAGACAGGAGAACTTCCACGTAGTTGCTCAAATACCACAAAGTGACCACTCTGCCAAAACACATTACTTGATGCAACACCACCACGTCATTTCAGCTAATTATGAACTTGAAGAAACGTTAAACATCTACATTTCACAAAAACCACATAGAAAGCCGCTACACCAATTGGTGATGAATCACTAAGCTAAAAAGTTGCAGCTCCTCTGAAACACAGACCCAAGGCTACCAGTAGTAATCCTCACTCCTCATCCGCTTTCAAGAGGAAGCTCTCAAGTATCACTTATCATAGAATGTGGAACACCTACATCTCTCTAACAGTTACCTGTGTTACAATCAAACTGTTCCTACCAGAGGTAAGTAACTCTCCCATTATCACACAAGCTGTCATTTTGCATAATACCAAATAAAAAGCATCGGGCTAGTGCAGATAACTGAAATATCTGAAAAACTAGGGGGGGTATGTGTCTCCCACTTCTTGAAAAAAATAGTTTCAGTACAGTGTTTTCTAGTTTCAAAATGAACAGTAAAAGTACTTAAAAGTCATTGAAATGCAGAACACACGCTTAAAAGTTATGCATGCCATACTAATCTGTTTACTGAACTGCCAAGAGTGACACCCCTCAGTCCCCACACACATTCCTAAAAGCACAAACACATCTACACTGCCATCATGAGCTTGTCTCATAGGACGACTTGCTTAGCTGAAAGTTTCATACTTCAGAGGTCTTGTTTGCAGACTAACACCATGCCATTCAACACCAAACACA
Organism: Upupa epops; assembly: GCA_013397515.1. Taxonomy (NCBI): domain Eukaryota; kingdom Metazoa; phylum Chordata; class Aves; order Bucerotiformes; family Upupidae; genus Upupa; species Upupa epops. The sequence goes on from VZRI01008977.1 coordinate 959,351, forward strand.
CACAGAGATTATCACAAGTCTAAGTCAAGTAGCTTTTCGTTCAGGGCAGCTTTTCAAGTTTGAGTCCTTTTAATAGGATCTGAAAATAACAATAGCCCGAGGAACACACACATTTGTTTTTCCTCCATCAACCGAGATTAAAAAAACAACATCGCCAAAGGGCATGGAAAAAGACAAATGCTGCTTCAAAAACCTAAACCATAGGTCCCTTTACTCCTAGAGGCACACACGCAGCACGCCAGTTGGAGTCGCAAGAAGATCCATGCATAGCCTCGTTCTTCACCATACGCACAGGAGAAAGCACGCTGATAACTCACCACTTTGTCCATAAGCTTCCAGGTCTTCTCCACTGTCCTCCGGTCGGCAGCCGCCTGCTTGGGGGGTCCCACCGCGTCCTGAATGGCATCAATGAAGCCCAAGATCCGTCCCTTGCGCGGGTTCCGCCCGTTGAGGGAATTTGCCATCTGGGAGCCGAGCTACCCGGAACGACAGACACACACAGACTCTCATAATGTGCCCCAAAGCATCCTGCCACAGCATCCGCCGAGGCGCTCTCTTTCCCGAGTAAGAAAGAGTCTACGCCGGAAAACGTTTAACTTTTCCCCATGGACAGAGTTAAACCCACCTGGCCCGGGTTTACACTGAAGCAGCAATCTCGGATTTACTGCCAACACCGAGGGGCCGGACGGAGGGAACCCACCCCCAGGGTCCCGCACCGCACCAGCCCCGTAGCACGCGGGTGAAGTGGCATAAGGTGGGGTGAGGCTTGAAGGGTCGCCTCAGCCTCCCACGGCGGCCGCTTCCCCCGTCCTCAACCCGGAGCGCAGCGCAAGGCGAAGCTTTGGGTCGGCCGAGTCTCTCCCTGCTCCCTTCCTCTCTCGGCGGCGCTGTGGGAATCACCGGCTCCGCTCACCCGCCGGCCACCCCGCAGGATCCTGCCCTGGGGCGCTGCCGTTCCCGCTACCCCGCGGAGCTGCTGCCCAGCCGCGCGCACCGCACCGCGCCGCACCTTGTGCGGAGAAGGGAGCACCACAGACACACGCGAAAGAGAGACAGAGAGATGCGCACGCACAAGTCTGCCCGCGGCCCCGCTCACAGCCCCCGGCGGGCTGCTGTCTCCGCTAGCGGCCAGGGAGTGAGGCTGGATCGGCAGCAGCCCTACTCCTGCTCCTCCCGCCCCCGCCCCGCGGCGATCTGCCGGCCGCTCCTCGCCGCGGAACATGCCCAGCCCCGAAACAACACGCCGACCTGCGCGTGCGCGGCAAGAGGGCAGGAGGCAGCACGGGGGACCAGACTCCCTTCCCACAGGCGGGAACCACAGCCCGAAAAAACCAATCAGCAGGAGAGTGGTATTTAATCGACGCGCATATCAGCGAATCAGCGTTGAGCTGGGAACGGGGCCGTGTGGCTGCTGGGAGCCGGTGTCGGAGGTGGGGAGCGGTCGGGAAAGAGGGGGCGGGAATACTTGAGAGTGACGCGGGAACTGACCAATGGTTGACGCTGTGGTGACGTAGGCTGCTGGAGCACTCAGGGCGTGTTATAACCGCGCTGGCGTCATCGCTCCCGAGAGTCTTGCGTTGGTGTTGATCCTTCTGCTTCTCAGAGTTTGTTGATGGGGTTTTTTTTTTGTCCTGTGCCTCTTGCTTTTTTTGTCTCTCCGCGGTCTCTTGGGGTTTTTTGAGGGGAAAGGGATTATCGTCACACAAATGCTGAGGTTTATGTTGGGTATGGGCAAGCAGCGAGGGCTACAAGGCTTCCTCTGAACGCTCTTGAAGGACCTCTTTCTGCCTAAAGCCATCTCTTTATATGTGATGGGTTTGATACAAGCACTTTCTGTGGTGATGGAGTCAGTAAAACCCAACAGATGATTACGTTGTGCTTTTATTTTAGGGTTGGTTTTATTCTTTTGTTTGTATATCACTGAGGTTTGCCTGTGTAGAGTGCAAGACACGTCCTTTTGAAGATGATCCAGAGAATAACTATGCTTTGTGTGTGTTAATTTTTGAAGTAGTTATCATTAAATGAAAGAAAAAGGCAGCAAACCTCAAGGCTTTTTTTTCTGAAGAAGTTGTATTAGTGTTTTTAAGCAGTAGTTTCCTTTTATAAGAAGTTTATTAAATGACCTGCTCGTTTGCTCATTTTATTGTCCTAGGATTTTTCTGATTTTTGGCTTTTAATGAAATAGGAGTTAGGAAAGACAGAGAAACCTGTGATCTGTTTCAGTGATCCTTTTATTGTTGTTGCCATTTATTGGTCCTTTTGGTGCAGGTATTTTCTCCTTGATTTGAAACGTGTTAAGTTACTTATTTGGGTGGACTTACTAAAATCACATCACTGTCTTTCTCAAAGGTCATTGTTTCTTTGTAGCTTCCAAGTATAAATTGTCAGGTACTTTCTGTAAGTGTGTTGAGATCTCCTCATTTCATTGTAGGCTCTGTAAATTACTCTTTTCTCTGTGTTGTTTTAAATGTTGGTTTCAAATTTTGTTCTAGCAGCCGTTCCTATCTTCTGTGTTTGGAGCTCAGCTTGCATGAGAATAGGTTAATAGTTGCTCTTTTGCTCGCTATGATTTCATCATGGATAAAGTAGAGTGGGATGACATTTTTTCTCAAAACTAGTTAAATCTTTTCTATTATTTTTCTCAATTGTTGTGTTTTCATTGTTATGTCATCCTTCATATTCCGTGCACAGTGCTATGAGCTATGAGTTGCACTTGGTAGCTGTCTGGGGCTGAGTCATGTTGTCTTACAGTTCATCTGAGCACAGAGCCAGCTGGAGCAAGCATCATAATTCTTTGCATCCCTGAGTATATGTGTTGTATTAAGAGAATAGCTGTCTCTGCAGGGAAAGCAAGTGATTTCCAAACAGCATTTATTGCATTGCCTGTGCTGTACTGTAAGTACAGATGTTCTGGGAATTACAGTCTTTGGAGCCTCTTGTGAATGAATATGGAAGCAGGCCAGCTGGGAGAGGCAGGTGAAAGAGATACCCTCTGGCTTCAGTATCAAGAGTGTTAAAGATGGGGCAAGTTTTTGTATGCATTGCTATGAGAGGGACTAGAAGGCATAGTATTACTTCTGTGGCTGAAAGCATGCTGAGCAAAAGGACTTTTCAATAGAAGATGGCTGAGAGGTAAGGCTGAGTGACCAGGAACAGACAGCTGCCATATGTTTGAAGTTCGTGGCATGTGCTTCTTAGCAGCAAAGAACATATCTTGTGCATTGGAACTGTGTGGTGCATAAGGATAAAAGGCTTTTCAAAGTGTGGTGCCTTAAGGCACTGGCCACCTGGAACATTCTGATGCAGGTCAGCAACAGTATGCCAATGTGATTATTGAGAGGTTGAGATTTTTAAGAGGGACATGTGAGGTGGTATTCCCACTGCCTAATTTGAGAATAGTTTTCTGTATATAGAAATATCACAGGGTAATTTGAAGTATAAACAGAAGTCGGGTACTTCGATTCTCTGTAGGAAATAATGCATTTCTGTTTGGGCTACATGTAAGGTGCATAGGTAAGATTAATTAAGGCCCACAAATTGTCAACACACAGATCTCTTACTCATGAGCTCTTTGACCTATGTATTTAGTTTACTATTTAGTTTTCAATCACTGCTTGAAAACACTACTGAATTAAGTAAGTCTAGTGTGACAGATGTTCAGAATTACATGTTGTCATACTGATCAGCCAGGTTCATGTCCTAATCAGCCATGTAATGGTACCTGAACAGCTGCTGTAAAGATTTGGTGAAATCCTGCAATGAAAATCCAGGAGTGAAGGTGGCTGTGAGTCAGGATATATTGCAGAAATCAAGACTGTGAATGAAGCCTTGTTTTGAACTCTTAAATAAACTCTCTATAAGGTAAAGATTTCAGATCTGAGCATTTTTCAGAAAGGTGAAATCATGCAACTTCTTGAAAAGCCTGGCAGTAAATTAAAGGGAAATGTCAGAGGTGCATGAAATTAAAATTGTACTAATAATCGCCTTTATCCATTATGATATTTTTTTACTCTATAACTGTGTTTGTTGGTTTGTTTTGTTTATTTGCTTTGCTGATGACTCTCATTCCTCTGGAGTTGCTGGAATTGTTAGACAGTTTTGTGAATGACAATGTGTATTACTGCTCCTGAATGAATTCCATTGACAGTAGTTGGAAGCAGAAGGGATCTTTTGTTTTGATTTAATTTGTCCACAAACTCTTAAAATATTGTTGGTTTTTCTGCAGTCTGTCAATGTATGTGGTTGGCAAGCTGTTGTCATCTGTGTGGGGTTTTTTGCCTAGGTACAGGTGACTTTTTTTCTCTCCAAAGATACTGAAAACAAGAACAATAGAGAGGTCAGATACAGTTTTTATAGTCATGCAAAAATGATAAGGATTGCCTGACGTATAGTGTACTTTTTCAACCTTACAATATGCTGAGTTAAGTGATACAGTAGGAATGCTCATAAAACCTTAAGTCAGCTACTTCAAAAGTTGAATTGGAAGTGACTTGTTGCTAACTGTAACACAACACCCAGGCTATCCCAATGCCCTTAAACTTACAACATCGCCTCTTGCTGTTTTGACGATCTACAACGTGGTCATACATATGTACTATGAAAAGGCAACTGTTCATGGAGATGTACCATTCTGCCATGCACTGTCAGGTGTAATGGCCCAGCTCTGACAATGTCATGCTCTTTGCAGAGCATTGGGTTTGCCAGCAGAAAGCAGCTGGTCCCTCTTTGCAGGGAGGCTGAGGCTGTAGGGACTACTAACTTGCTGTTTGTTCAACACCTGGTCTGTTCTGTAAAAGCCAAAACAAAAAATATACCCACGCCACAACCTAAACAAAGAAAGATAGAGGTTACTACTGTAACAACAGATACCTTCAGATTGCAGGACTGGAAATAGATGTTCATTATCACACTAGAAATGTATGATGTCTTATACCTACCCACTCTCCCTCCAGCAACCAATTATTATGTAGTCACCTGTAATAACTGTTAAGACTGTTAAAGTGGAGAAAACAGTTGTTATTGTACAATGCCCTCAAGGATGCTAAGCTCTTCAGATCTACAAACATAACCAAAAAGAAGGCATTTATGTATGATCTTGGGAGCTAAGATGTAAACCACAGTTGAGGGTAACTTTTAAAGTTGATTGCACTGCACTATGTTTACCTGATTTATTCTAGCAAACTCAAGCACAGCAAGGAAAGCCGGTGGCACTCGGGACTGTCTTGCTAATAATTTAGGATGATATAATAGATGATTTTCCTTTCGTAGTACATGATTAAAGAAAATTGGTATCAGTGGCACTTCGTTAGAATGCTATCTAGTTAATTCAGTTACCCTTGTTATTCCTGTATGTATTTAGATTATGGTTTTCATGGTCCTAAAGTACTCAAGACTACTTCTTAAAATGTATTTTCTTACTGGTTTCTAGAAATAAATATTCTTTTTACACAAGTCATGTAAACAACGTAGCCCCGTACTGTTACACTAATGTAAACAAAATCCCCACCAACAAAAACCTACCAAACTTCGAAAAGCAGCATTTTTGTTTCCATGCACTGCGTAAATCTATCTTTGCTTGAGCAGGCTGTTGCTGTTACCACCAATGATAATACAGTGTGCTGCACTAGTTGTCTCTGCTGAGCATTTAAAGTCTCTCTTTTTGTTTTGGGAAGACAAGCTGGATTTGGCCCTGTCTGTACCTGTGAATAAAATAGTGCAGGTGCTGCTCTCAGGCCAGACAGCATGGCACAACAGGACTACTCTCTATTATTCATGCTGAAATTGCACCTCTACCCCCTCACACCCCCACACCCAAAATACCTGCATTCAAGTGATTCCCTGACCAGTGCTAACCCTGAACCTCCCCGGATTTGTTTGAGAAATCACGGGCCAAAGCTACCAGGCATTATCCGAAGAATTTAACACACCGATGACCGTGTGCCTAGGTCACTGTGACTGCTGTAGTTGTATACGGGTGTAGCTGGAGTGGGTGTTTGTGCTTGTAAATATCACGTGTGCACGCTGCCCCACACTCTGTGACGTGGGTCCTTTCCTCTTTGTTAATAGTGGTCGGACTTCAGACAATGACGTTTCAGTTCAACTGGCTTCTTGAGGGGTAGACGCCTTAAGGGACACACTGGAAGTGCATCACGAAGAGCTTTCCGAAGGCTCTCAAGCTTACATTTACAAATCTTTCAGTCGTGCTAGAGCAAACTAGCTTAAATACGATGTTAGTTCAATGCAAGCCGTAGCAAAATAATTTGCTGGATGGTGAGCAATTAGAAAATACATTAACTGTTTGCAGAATGGGTGTGAAAAGTAATTGTGGGGCCAAGACTGTGTTGCTGTGTAACACGTTGGTAATGAGCTGGTTTTCTGTAAGCTAGACAGCCAATTTCAAAACACATCTCTCCTTAATATATTGTATTAAAGCGTGGTGGCTTAATTTTAGAACAACCTAACCCTCAGGGAGCAATTTTACGAGAGTTCTTCTGTTTCTTTTGTTATTATTGCATCCATCTGCCAGAGCAGGTGCAAAGGCTTTAACTAAGTCCTGTCAATTTAGCACTACCTTTGAATTTACTCCATCTGTGCAATAGCATAAAAATAATCAATGTCAATATACTCCTTTTCTTCCCTCCTGTTCCCACTAAGCACTGTAATTTTCCTAACCTTGTTCTTAAGGAACAACAACAGCAGTACTTAACTCTAATATCCTACTTAACGTCCTACTTGAAAATAACTGGCAGTTCTTGTTTGATTTGAGAATAAGGAGCTTTTGTTCTTTTCCATTCAAATACCTGTGCTTTCAGCAGAATTTCTGATATTTTTAAACTATGATTGTAAAATATGTGCCATGGGACTTCCTGTTGCCATCTTTCTTTGGACGAGTTGTGCTTTGACAGGAACCAAGCCTTTGTCTATTGAATGCAATTTAGCACAGAAAAGACTTCATCTGTTCTTCTGCAAGCTGATCAAACCACAGTTAGTGGGTATTTGAACTGTACTACTAGCATCTTTAATTGAAATATTCCAATGAGAGACTGTCATTTAGACTCTGTTTTGCAGCAAGCAGCCCTGTCTTTTTTAGAAGGGTAGAATATTCTTAACAGGGAAGTCATGTGGTGCTAGGAAATCATAACTTAGGTATTACAATTTACTTGCTTATATTTCTTCTGGACCACTCTTTAGTGTAACTTCTAATGTCCTCCTAAAAGAAAACAGCTTTCTGTGCTATAATCTGCTTGACCCCTAGACTATGAATTTGTGAGGTATCTTGTGTTTCCTGTATGCCTCAAGTTCTACCAATATTTTGTTTGTAGGCAAAGAGAAGACTCTTTTGTCTTTGACTGGTGTAGTAAATATGTGGCGGTTTCTTTATTTTCACCACGTACTTCCCTTTGTTTAAGTTATTTTTATCAAAACTGGAAGTCAACCATGTTTTTTGTAAGGAGAGTCACTATTTTACAGAGCTGAATCACTTTGGATCTTTTGTGTGGGTCATTTGCAAACACATGCCAAATGCATTTGACATTTGTAATTATTTGCTGAATGCTTCAGAGCTTTTGCTTATTGTCAGACTGAGCTTACAAGATTTTTATATCAGTTGCTCATTCTAAGTAATGCAATTGCAGAATGTATTTATCCACTTCATTACAAGGCTACTTTTTCAAAGAGGAAAATGAAAAATGGTGGATTTAACTTCTGGGGGGAAGAATAAGTTCATTTTAATGCATTAAGCAGTCATAGTTTGGACAGCAGTGAATAAAACTACACTGAAATGTGCTTCTTAATTATTCTATTAGCTCTTTTGTGTGGGAGACTGTAATACTTGTTTCCAGCAAGTTTAGATTAGAGCCTGTGTCGAATGAAATATAAAGAACAAGTTACTCAGAGCCCAAATTAAACTGGCCTTGAACACTTCCAGAAATGGAACATCCACAGCTTCCTTGGGCAACCTGTTCCAGCGTCTCATCACCCTCGTGGTGAGGGACTTCCTCCTTATGTCTCATCTACATTTGCTCTTTCAGTTTAAAGCCATTTCCCATCATCCTATCACAACAAGCCCTGTAAAAAGCCTTCCCCAACTTTCTTGTAGCTCCCAGTCAGATATTGGAATGCTCAAGGTTGAACAACCCCAGTTCCCACAGTCTGTCCTCATAGGGGATGAGCTGCAACACCCTGTTTATCTCTGTGGCCCTTTGCTCCATCAGGTCCATTTTTTTACGTATGCTGAAGGGGGACACCCCAGAGCTGGACATTGCACCCCAGGTGAGGTCTCACAAGAGTAGATTAAGCTGGGAGAATCAACTCCCTTGGCCTAATGGCCATGCTGCTTTTGATGCCGCCCAAGATGGTGGTTGGCCTTCTGCGCGGCCAAGCAAACATTGCTGGATCATGTTCAGGTTTTAATCTACCAACACCTCCAAGTCCTCCTGCACAGGGCTGCTTTCAGTGCACTCATCACCAAGCCCATATTTGGAAATAATTATGTCAGATTAACCTTTAGAGCAGAAAGATGCAGTAGTATACAGGGAAGTTACTACAGACCTATAGAAGTATAAGTAACATTACATGTATTGGTTTACATTGAAATCTAAAATTTGTCTCAGGTTCACATTTTAAACTAAAGTTTACTTGCTTTCGTGGATTCCTGTGTAATCATTTTCTTGGTTTGGCAGTGTGTTCATTCTCACATTTTCAGAGTACTTATAGCTGTTTAAGCTGAATCTGTGCCCAAGTGCTTTGCTAAAATGAGACTGGATTTTCCCTGTGACTTGTCTAAAAGTACAAAGGAGTGTTTGCAGAATATGGAGTGTGGTGACTTCTGTAAGAAATTCCCCTCTGTTGGGAGTCTGTCTCTGTCTAACAATGGGGGGTGTGGGGGGGAACTAGAAAAGCTATAGGCAGAGATTTATCCTGAAGGAAGTATATGTGTTTGGATTCAGCATTTTTCCATAGATCACCTTGCCTAACTACAACTTTAAAGCTTGGTTATAATTCTCAAAGGACTTTTTTTTTTTTTTTATGTGGACACCAGGGGCTACCTAAAAATAAAACTGTTTCAATCTCTACCAGGTTTTGATCAGTTTTTTGAGTTGAATCTTAGCCGTACAATCAGATGAGTCCATTTCATTTTTGTCATGTATGCCTTGTATGATGGGGAGAAAATGGTCCTTTTTAATAGCCACAACAATCATAATTAGTGCAAAAGGGGGGGGATATGACATAAATTAATTGTGGAAGTGTAGGCCAGCCATGACTAGTAGTGTGATGCCTTACAGACAAGAGAAAATGCCTCAAACCACTACATGAAAGCCATGTATTTATAAAAATTCATAGTGGCAGTGCCCAAGATTTTGTCCTTGCTCTGCATTACCCTGGCATGATGACTGGAAGAACTCAGGTATATAAATCCACAGGTACATTTTTTTTAAACCAGCTTATCAGACCTAAATCATTGAAACCTTTTGAAGTGTTCAGAGATGAGTAAACATGTTTTTACAAGTCACGCAAGAATAAAAATCATCACTGTGTAGTTTTACATTCTGTTTTTAAGGAGAGCTTTTCTTGAATCCTGTATTTCCTCAGTCTTCTCTGCCATGAGTTCCCTGATTACAGGAGCACGCCTAATTTTTACACACGTCTGAAAAAACCTTGTTCAGTCAAAGAAGCATCTAATTTTCCCATGTACATTTAAACTACACAGTTAACTAAGATGCTGACTCTCTGAGTACCAACCACCATTGCTGGTTGTGGTGATCAATATTTTAATAAAGCCTGGTTTGCATAACTACGACAACAGGAAAATAATTGCTTATCAAAAAGGACTTTCTTTAAAATAATGGCTGTTTTTACTGTTTATTTTGTGGGGAAGGAAATAGCTATTAGACTCCCCAATAAAGAATGCAACTAGAGGATATCTTCAGTACAATTGTAAATCTACTTTGAAGTATTGGAGAAGGCACAGAGGAAGGTCTGCTCTTTTGTTTCTGTCACTGTTCTTTTTTCTTCTTCTAGGACCTTTTCTTCTCAGCTCCCCAGAGACTTTTGCTTAGTGTGGTAGTAACATTGTGTGTATCACTGAAAAGCAAATACAGTAGTTAGCTGGTAATCTCAGCTTCTACCGGCCACACAGATTCATGAATTCTCTTAACCTTGGGTATTGGTAACTGGGAAGCTTGCAGGGACAAATAATATAACCAAGAAAGTGAAGTACTAAACTCAGCTTCTATTACTCCTTGTTTTTCAAAGGTGATAATAGGAAAATTTTATCCTCCCCGAAACAGGTCTGTGCTGATGTTTCCTGAGGAAATGTTCTGTGTAAAATTTTACTTGTGGTCTTTCAAAGATTTTATTGGGGACAAAATCAGTGGACCAAAGAAAATACAGTGTTGCGGGTGCATGCGGCTGATGGGGTGGTGGAGTGTATGCACAACCAAAACAGCTTTCTCAAAATTTTTACAGTGTTTTCATATTCACAAACCCACTTGCATTATTTATGTATTGGTGTTTCAGTGGAACCAGCTTCTAAGGTCTGCTCTTTGAAATTTATGTTTTTATCGTTTAACGTTCCTTTGTGGCCATATGGAATCCTTATCTCTCAAATTTACTACCTTGTTATATCCTCTAGCTGGAAACTCCTTCCAGTCTCATCCTTATCCACATATTTTACTTGTAACAAAGAAGCTCATTCAACCACCCACAATCCTGAATTGACAAAGGTATTTATTTAATCGCAGTAAAGCAAACAGTCAGGCAGCTGCTGCTCGGTAAGGTGCTGTGGCTGTGGAGTTGCTCTCTTTCTTTGAGGGTTTTTAGGGTGGATAGGGGGTTCTCCTGACCCAGAGACCCAGGGGAAAGCCAAGAAGCAAGCGGGAATGCGTGGGCTCTCGGTCACGCAGAGAGGCAGGCTCTAGCCGCTCACTGGTTGGTGCATGGGGGTGGGGGAAAAAAAAACCCAACCACCTCAACACCCCCAAAACCCTCCCCAAACACACAAATGATGGAGCAATGATCAATTCATCTCATTGTGTGGGTGTCTGAGAACAGCATCAGATGTCATGTCTCTTTCCTGCTCCCATAAGGCAGTACCATATAACATAGTAAGGACTAATTCAATTCCATCCTTTCTCCCTGCTTGCTCCTAGAAAAGCAGTTCACTTCACAAGCATGTCCTAAATCTTCATCTTAGAAAGACGAGCTGTTAAAATAGCACGCACTGATCACTGGACATTTTCATTCTCTCATTCAGCCTCTTCTTATTTAAAGCTAACAAGGGTTTTGCAAAGAGACAGTAAGGCACTTTCTCCTACCCCTGTGGCACTAAAGAATGGGCAAGATGTCCCCCCCCACCACCCTGTCTCAGGTTGGGATCTATCCTGCTCATCCATTATTACTGTAGTGGTATCCTGCTGTCTTTCCTTTCAATTCATCGTACTGTAAAACATCTTCAACACTATTTTTGCCTCATTTTTCCCTTAAACAAATGCCAGGAAATAAAGACTCACATTTTTCGTAAGTCTGGATTTTAAAATCACATTTGTCATCACCTCACAAGGAATTATTTTTCCTGTAATCAATGCCAACTAATTTCTGGGCTCATTAGTACAGAAGCTTATCTGGATTCAGATGTTAAAGTAATGCAATGTTTAATAATTTAGTTAGAGAACACTGTCACCTCTGTAGATGTTTCCTGAAGTCCTTGATTATTAATGTTTATGTCATTGCAATTAACAATGAATATTCTTGAGGGATTTACCAACATAAATATGACCTGTTAAAGAAAATTACTCCCCCAAAACCCAGATTTAAGTGGTGGTTTTTTGCCATAAAGATATTTTATCTTGGCACTGGTCATGCACTCACCAATTTCTGACAAGATCAGTGTTCTCAGTTTTTGGCGTAAGCACACGTGTAACACTGGAAGTTCACTGGGAATCACAAAAGTAGTTACCAGCTTTGAAAGTTAAACAGAAAAGTGAAAATAATCTGTTGCCACAAGAGCTGAAGGTATTCTACTATTTGGTCATGTTGGTTTGGGCCTACACCACCTCAGCTGAACAAAGTTCTTCTGCCAAGCAGTAGACGTTGCTGCATTTTCTTGAATGAAGAGCAGTCCTATTTAAATTAATTCAGCAAAATCGTAAGAGTGAAGGCGAGCAAATGCATGAGTCTTCTCAGGACTACAGCATCTATAAATGCTCATGCAAGCTATGTAAGGACAAAAACAGTACAATGTGTACCCGTGAGGGAAAAAAGTGAGGCTTATTATTCTGGTTAATAAAGTTCATCATTCTTCTACAAACTATGACTCATGCTTTAAGCTGGATTTTATTACAGATATTAGTCTAGTCAAACAGTGAAAGGTATAACACAAGCAAACTGTTTTATTGATTTTAATATTACAAAGTAAGGAGGAAAAAGCTGATTTCTCCAGGATACCAGGACATCACAGGCATTGCTACAAATTCTTCAAGTAAAGGTCCCAGCTTTTCCCTGCTTTCAATTTTAAAGGAGGAAGCATCAGATGCAACATTTACACACATAAGAGCATCTCAAATATTACTAATCTATTGAAAGAAATGCATCTATTGGAAAATGGACATTATCTGTATTCCACTGACTGGCACGTGCAAAGAAATATGTTGAAGTAAATTCTGGCAGCGTACACTGGTCAAGGAACTGGCATGTAACGTAAATTCACTGCATGACAACTCTCAGTCACCCAAATGTGGGACAGAGCTCATGAAAAGGCCTCTAATACTTTCTAATGTTATGCTAACAAAAACCAAAATGCAGCTACAAACATAAACTAGGATACTTAGGGAAAAGAAACCACTTTCCTGAAGCTCTCCCCTCGTTTGTCGTCTCACAGTTTTAGCATCTGATCCACTCTCAGTAAGACCAGACGGCATTCCAAAGAAAGCCAGGGAATTATCAATAAAAATTAAACTAAGGGTGGATTTAACAGAAGACTTCTAGCAAGTCATGCTGTTGCAGTTTATAATCTTATTTTACCCAGCAGACGACCCATTCTTAGAGGACCAGTAGGAAGAAAACACATACAGGTATGGTATAACAAGAGGATCTAAATCGGTTTGAGTTGGTGCCTGTAATTCAAGCACAGCAACCAGCTCTCACGGAATGTTCAACAGCCAATGAAGCAACTTTACTAGAAAGACAGCAGTTTATTGAACCCATCACTAAGAAGAAAAGGAAAAACCCCAAATAAGTAAAAGAATCAAAAAGATAAAAAAGAAACTGCATCACAATGCCTTTACACACA